>JAJJWX010002700.1:0-600000 GCA_023529315.1 Papaver bracteatum
TACCAAGTATAGCTACAAGATGATGAAGATGATAACAACAACAAGTTGTTTTCTCTGTGAAGAATCAGAGCCTAACTTTCAATTTGAAAGCAAATAAGTTTTTTCATTGATGATCTCAGGGTTTACAGTGATTGGGTATTTAACCCACCAATCGAGCAGAAACAGATCAACGACTCAAGTTACATCAAGAAGGAAAATACAGGACTCGAAGAAATACAATTCTCACACAGTGCCTAACTCAATCTAACTTAACTGACTCGGTGAGTTACAGACTTAACTCAGTGAATGACTCAGTTAAATAGTCATAGGAATATGACAGCCAGGTTATATGAGTCTCGTAATGATCATGCCTTAAAATTATGTGATACTGAAGGTATCGTGCATTTATACAGGCCTTTTGATTAAGAAACTCCTCCAGACAGAACTTAAGGAACACCATGAAAAAGGATTGTGCTTTAATTGTGACAAAAGGTTTAGGCCAGGGCATAGTTGTAAGAAGTTGTTTCTCATTGAAGGTGTTTACAAAGATGATGATGATACTTTAGATACTAGGTATTAAATAACTCTTGAGGACGAGAGTTGTTTTAAGGGGAAAGGAATGTTATGTGTTACTTATTAGTTATAATATTATTTTTAGTTTCAATAGGAATTAAATTGTAACGTCTGTTGTCATGAGTTATGAGTCTTCAAGTCCTTAAACTTGGGCATTTGTTAGTGTTTAGGATTTGTTTTGTGTACAATTATCTCTAAATAAGCATTATGTAAGCAGCTATTCACTTATTTATAATAGGAAGTTGGTGTAACCGTGTAAAAAAATTGTACCTTCTCTATGCTATATATTTTGGAATGTATAAATGAAGCAATCATAGAATTATTATCTAAACTAAGTGTGAGTCTTCTAATAAGGAGGTTTAGTGTCCCTTGAATGATACTAGAAGTCCAGTGCCCCTCTAACGATACCGAAACTTAGGCATTTTCCCTTGAATGTTATGTATCTGATATTATATGCATTTATGTTATTTACGGTTATATGGGATTAGTAATTATATTTAAAGTAACCTATTATGTAAGAACCCTATAAAAGGGAATTATGTATCTTTTCTTGATTATGGAATGAATATGTTTATTAAAAAGATTCTCTCAAAGAGTTTTATTGCACTCTAACGTGATCACCGAAGGTTTTGGGAGTTTTCCTCGAAGAAAACTCATCTGTCACATAAGCACGTAACAATTGGTATATAGAGCTAGATTAGCGCAGGATCTTCTTATTTGCACGGTCAAGAAAAAAAGTTTGTTTCATATTTTTTCCATTTTAATCAAAATAAAAGAATATATTTTGAGTATGAAGATTTGGTGAATATGCCTTGGTTTTTTCAAGAATTTATAAAAATTAAAACACCGTCGTTTCTTCTATATATATTCGGTCAAAAGATAAACAAAAGTTATACGATTCATGCTAGATTTTCTCATGGTTTAAGTTTTTTTCTTTTCCTAAATTTGATTTTCAATTACTGGAATTATAAGCTTTCATTAGATTAGTTTGATTTCGTAAAAGGGAGGAAATGTGGTGTGTCAGCAGGGTTGTGTGGATTGTACTCTTCCTGAAATTTTAAAATTGTACATCAACATCAACAATATGAATATATAATCATCTAAACCCATATAACTATCTTATCTTGTTATTTAGAGATTCTTGTGGATCTTGTTCTCGTTTCTTGCATAGGAATCATATAGATAGGTAGATTATCTATAACGAACATACAATACGTTGATACCCAAATTGATTCATTTTGGACTCATAGAATGACGTGGTACTACCTTGAGTTCGAATAATTGACTATTTTAAAAGGTATTAAGAGATAATTTTGACAAACACTTTGGGATTTTATAGTCAAGACACCATTCACACAAGTATGACACTTAATCTATTGGCATGGATTTATCTTTATGGAGGAATGACTCAACATGAATAAGAGATGTAAATTATATCTCCTTTTATGTTAAAGTCGGCAATAATTGACAAAAAAAATTGTCATAAGGTACTAGAGCCCCTCCAAATCACTCAAAGAAACTCCAAAAAGAGAATGAAATGATTTACGTAATAGTTAAGATATAAAGAAATCACATTTTGAATAAGCTTCTTTTGTGCATATTCCTTATCTCTTGATGAGCACATGATATGATGATGCACTTTTCAACACAATTAGGTTGTGTTGAGGTGAGCATTATTGGGCTCACCACTAAATAACTGCATGGATTTATCAATTTCTCGAGTTTTTGGACGTTTTGGATATTGTTCTTTTCAACTCTTTACAAATTCTCTTTTGTTTAGGTTTATCAAGCTTGAAGAAGAAGGTTTAACCATACTAATTTGAATCTTGGAAGAGTTGAAGCATATTTGTTAGTCTAACAACTCCCCTTTGCAGTTTGTTGACAAATTTCACTTTTTTTTTAATATTTGAAACAGTGTTTTAAATCATGTCCTTTCAAGGTACAAAAAAATGAACATATGAATTAGATGTGTTAGCTTTACTGCAGGAATTATGTCACTAATTGCAAGCAAAGACATATCTGATGATCCTGAAATATAAAAAATAGAGTTTCCACGAATGGTTGATGTGTCCATCATATCATATCATCCAGAGAATTATATGATGGATCATCAAAACTATTAGTAAGATTGTAGTAAGTACTACTACATTCATCAAAATTGTCAATCTTTGGCACAAGAGAAACTGTAACAACTTCCCCATCTTCTGAATCATAACAATTAGAGGCTTCATCAAAAGTTGATACAAGAGCCTTACTACCAGTCTATTTTATTAGATTATGACATTCATTGGCTAGGTGACCAAAACCTTTACACTCGTAGAACTGAGGTATATCTACATCATCACTATCTTGAGTGTTCTTGTTTTTAGGAGGGACATGATTGTGATGACGATTGGATGAAGATGAAGGTTCTTTAGAGAATTATTTATTTTTCTTCCTTAGAAGATCTCTAAACTGTTGTGTGATGAGAGACAAATAAGTGTCAAAATCTTGTTCAGAATCTTCGTTGTCTCCTCATGACATTTCTTCGCCACACAAACACTTTTTACCCTTTTCAGGATTACTAGTGTTTTTTACGACTTTAAAGGCAATACTTTTTTCTGTCTTAATGTTATGTTCATGATCAAACAGATCATCCCAATTTTGATCTAACACCAATGGTTGGTCACTGAAATGAAATGGCAAAGTATTATCATGATGAATGAGTTTGCTTTTAGAGAATTACCGAATCGAGCATGGTGAAGGACAATGGAGTGGTTTCAATGGGATTCTTATCATTCAGTAATAAATAGACAAAGTCATGCTGCCAAGCGCAAGTAAATGCAAAAGAAACAAAAGTTTGTAATTGTCAAAAACTCAAAGAAAGGTGTTAGAGATTATGGTAAGATATGTCGTTACATAATATAAAAGTATATAACTTAACTTTTGTCTTAAATGAAAATAAGTTAATACAGGTAGAAAAATTTCTTAAAAAATGAGGTGCAAAATTGACTCTGGTGAGACGATGACGTCGTAAGACCACATAACCATTCATAACCGGTGGGATTCAATATTATCAATAAATGATCACGGTGTAAGTAAGATCAAGAGGAATCCATAAAAAAGGAAAAAGAACGGGCGAAGCCGCTAGTACAAGGGACAAAGATACTGAATCCGATGCAGATGTTAGTCGTGAAGTTCGTGGTCGTTGAAGTAGTAAAATAATTTCTCCAAGTTGTCATCGTGAATGAGTGTTTGTTTGAACTTGGTAAAATACTTTATCGGTTATGTTTTGATAGAATAGTTGAGGAAGATAGGCATCAATACGTTTCCTTATGATTGAAGGTATTGATTGGCTTAATCTTAACGATTGCCTTTGGGTGATTGAACATAAGATAGATCTTGGAACCTGGCAAAGGAGTTTATGTTAAGATAAACAAGGGAACCTTTGCGCAACTCATATCACTTGGTTGGAGAGAGTTGATACGAAACAGATTTGTTGTTCATTTACTATTTGGAATACGAACCAAAGGAATTGGTACAAGTACGTGACTTGTTTACAGGTTGGAGGCGTGGGAATACAGACAGAACTAGGTGAACTATAGGTTTAGTTGCTTGGTCTCAACTATACAAAGTTGGTTTATTTTGTATAGCGGCTTAATCCTTAGAGTATTCAATTCTGGACTAGGTCCCGGGGTTTTTCTGCATTTGCGGTTTCCTCGTTAACAAAATCTTGTTGTGTCATTTACTTTATATTTCCGCATTATAATTGTTTTATTATAATTAAAGTAAATTGCACAAACGTTAATTCCTATTTACTTGATACGTGAATCCTATTGAGTTTGGTTAAGTACGAACTTTTGTATCAAGTAAACACACTTTGTTGTTGTATTGTCTTGATCTCGTATCCATAGACGATCACACAAAGTGTGAACCGATTTGTTGTATTGTCTCGACTCATTCCATAGACAATCACTTTCGGGGAAAGGACTTATAGGAAGGAAAATTAATAGCTTGAGGTATATTTTGGGTACCCTCGCCTTTTCAACACCGATAGGTGGCACAAAATATGTCAAACAATAGGAAATGTAGACCCCGTGATCAGCATCAATTGCTACAAGTGGGGACTGGATAGGATGAGCCCACTGTTTGTTGAAATTCATGGAAGTATTCCCATGACCGAAGGAGATCTTCAAGTGATCATTGAAAAACACGCCAGGATGGAAGAAATACAACATGACAATCCCAGGGCACAAGTGCAAAAATATCATCGTGCGAACTCAGTGGAGCAAGCCAGCGGATCAAAGGGGACCAATTCGACCGAACATTACAATGAAGATAAAAGAGGACGAAGAAATGATCATCAACGTAATGATAAGAAGTTCGAAGACCAGGTTTACACGAAGCTTAACACTAGCTATGGTCGCATCCTAAGGGAAATCAAGGATCGAACCAATCTCGAATGGCCATGGTCCAAGGGAAAACAGCCACCAAGATCAGAGAAATCAAGAGACTACTGCGAGTACCATTGCTTCAACGACCACCAAACAGAAAAGTGTAAAAATCTGAAAATAATGGTCCGGAAGCTGATTGATGCCGGATATCTCAAGCAATATATTCAAAAGGCAGAAAAAGAAGATAGGACCCAACAAAGCAAACAAGTCCAACTGCCTGAGAACAACCGAACAATCAACACTATTTCCTGTTCGGAACCAAATGGCCCCTCACTAACATACCAAATAGGAAAGAGGTTGACAAATCAATTTGAGGACTACTATGAGTTGTACAAAATAGATGGAGTCGAAGTTGATGAACATGAGCAATTGATGAATGCGCCTCTGTCGTTTGATGCTGAAGATGTCGAAGAAGACATGGAGGATCACAGCGACCCCTGGTACCCACGCTATCGATGTCGGGATGCAACATAAAGAAGGTTCTGATCGACGGAGGAAGCTCAATCAACGTTCTATTTTACCAAATGTTTAAACGAATAGAATTGAATGATGAGCAACTGATGTCTTCTTATTACACCATCTATGGGTTTAATGGCGCCCCAACAAAACCATTAGGAGACATTGTCTTAGAGGTCAAGGTAGGACCTATGAAGGTCAATACCATATTTAACGTGGTAGAAGCACCATCCCCCTATAACGCCATCATTAGACGAAGATGGGTGCACAAACTTGCAGCAACGTATCACCAATACCTTAGGTTCCCAACACCCGAAGGGGTAATGGAAATCAAGGGCGATCAAGTCACAACCCGAGAATGTCAGGCTTTACAAAACCAACTTAACAGTGAACAAGATGAGCAATGTAAAGCCCAAAGAAGAAAAAACAAAGCAGCCGCTAAAGACAAGGCAATCGATCTGTATCTCGAATAAATATCAGGGAAAAGCTTGACGAAGGATAGCATCGTCCTAACTACCAAAACAGGCATCTCAGGGGAAATAAGGGGTGAAGAGCCTACCAAGTAGTAATCAAAGAACGTTCCTCTCCTGGGGGAACCGAAGCCCACATTCACACCAGTGAAGCCCACGAAGGAGATCAACATAGGTACATAAGAATATCTCAAGATGATAAAGATAGGGACTTTGATGGGCAAGGTTGGAGAAGAATCACTGATCGGGTTACTCAAGGAATTCACATGAAAGTTAGGAGATATGCTAGGGATTGATCCAAAGATAATACGACATGAACTTCGGATGAATCCGAGCACTAACCCCTTCAGGCAGAAATTACGCAAGTTAGCACCAGAGTATCATCAAGCAGTTGAGAAAGAGCTTCACAAGCTGATGAAGGCAGGATTCATAGAGGAGGTGAGGTACCCCACATGGATATCGAACATGGTCATCATACCAAAGAAGAACGACGAGGTAAGAATATGCATCGACTTCACCAACCTCAATAAAGACTTCCCGAAGGATAAGTACCCATTCCCAAGCATCGATCAATTGGTAGAAGTTGCGGAAGGACACGAAGAATTATCGTTCATGGATGGATACCCTGGTTAGCTCTGGCAGAAGAAGATCAACAACACACATCATTCTTCACTCCGTGTGGACTCTATTGTTACACCCGAATGACCTTCGGACAAAGGAATGCAGGGGAAATATACCAGAGGATGGTTGATGCTGTATTCAAGCCATGGATTGGGAAAACTTTGGAAGTTTATGTTGACGATATGCTAGTCAAAAGCAAATTGCACAAGGATCACCTTTAAGACTTAAGAGATATCTTCGATGAAATGAGGAAATACAACATGAAAGTAAACCCGGAAAAGTGCACCTTTAGTGTCACATCAAGGAAGTTTCTATGTTATCTGGTAACTAAGAGGGGCATCGAAGTCGATCCCGCTAAAATCCAGGCCATCGTGGAAATGACATCCCTAAGAAACATGAAAGAAGTCCAGAAACTCAATGGCTCCATAGCAGCACTAGGAAGGTTCATTGCTAGGTCATCAGACAAATGTAAATATTTTTTTAATATTCTCAAAAAATGAACTAAGTTTGCATGGACCACAGAATGTGAAGAAGCCTTCCAGAAGATCAAAAAGTACCTGGAAACGATCCCGATCCTCCAAAAGCCCTATCCCGACGAAGTATTGCCCCTTTACATAGCAGCTACCGAAGATGCAGTCAGCGCAGTACTGGTCAAGACCAATACGAAGGTTGAACAATCGATCTATTATGTTAGTAAGACTCTCAATACGGCAGAAAGAAACTACACCAAGATTGAACAACTCATATTAGCATTAGTATGGGCAACCCAGAAGCTGAGAACTTACTTCTTGACTCACTATGTTCATGTCCCGTGCAAAGCACCACTGGAAGCTATTCTTAAAAATGCTATAAAAGTAGGAAGAATAGCAAAGTGGAATACGCAACTGGAGCAATTCAACATCATCCATGTGAGCCAAACTTCCCAAAAATCACAAGTCTTGGAAGATTTCTTAGCAGACTTACCTCTGGATAAGGGTGAAGAAGTGAAGGACATACCAGGAGTGGAGGAAGATGGAAAGGATCCAAAGGATGTACTCGAACCCTCAAGCCAAAAGAGATGGGAAGTCTTCGTCGACGGGTCCAAGAATAGGAAAGGTGCAGGCATATGGATCATGATCACGATACTTACTGGGGACATGATCGTACATACATTCATATTGGAATTTTAAGGACATACCAACAATATCGTGGAGTATGAAGCCATGGTACATGCTATTCGTTTGATAATAAAAATGGGAATAACCGAGGTGCGCCTGACAAGTGATTCACAGCTAGTCATTCGACAAATAAAACTTGAGTATAACACCTATGATGAGACTCTCTCAGCATACATGGCCCTGTTCCAAACTCTAGCATCATATATATCCAACATTAAGTTCCGACATTTATGCAGGAAAGATAACATGCATGTCGATGCCTTAACCTACATATCATCGATGCTGAAAAATGAACACGTCAAGGCCATCAGGATAGCGAGAGTATACGAACCTTTGATCCCCCATCTGCAAGTCTTCGCCATAATAAATCGTGAAGACGAGGTAGGAGAGTACATTGCTGAAGACGATGTAGGAGAGGATATCGCTGAAGATTTTGCCGAAGATGACATCCTGATAAGAGCGAACGAAGATGAAGACTTCATTAATGAAGAAGACTGGATAAACGAAGTTCATATTTTTCTCGAAGAAGGAGTGCTGCCTATAGATACGAAGCAATCCCGGAAAGTGCAATCAAAGGAAGGAAGATCCGAACTTCGTGACGGAGCCTTATACAGGAAATCCTTCCTCGGACCCCTATTACATTGTTTATCTAAAGAGGAGGGGCATCATATCTTAAAAGACATCCACTATGGAGACGCAGGCAATCACAACGACATGAGATCATTGGACGATAAGGCTAAAATGCAAGGATACTACTGACCACAAATGATACAAGACGCTGCTAAGATGTCCAGAAGATGCGAAGAATGGCAGAGGTTCGCAAAAAATAATTCATGCTCCAGCAACAGAGTTAAATTCAGTAGGAAGCCCATGGACATTTGAAAAATGGGGAGTCGACATCGTTGGAACCCTGATCGAAGGGACGGGAAATAGACGATTCTTGATAGTAACTACCGATTACTTCTGCAAATGGGTAGAAGCCAAGGATCTAGCAAGAATCAGAGACACAGATGTATTCACCTTCATCTTTCAAAATATAATTTGTTGATTTGGAATCCCAGCAGAGATTGTCTCCGAAAATGGCAAACAACTACAAGGTAAGAACATCGACATGTTGTTCGACACATTCAAGATCAGGATGAACAAATCTACTCCTATCTATCCCCAGAGCAATGGACAAGACGAAGCCACGAATAAGACCCTCGCTCTTATCCTCAAAAAATTACTGGATGGACATAAGGGCCGATGGTATGAGAATCTACACAACGCACTCTGGTCATACCGAACCACCAGAAGGTCATCAACCGGTGAATCTCCATTCCTCCTCACTTACGGAGCCGAAGGAGTTATCCCAACAGAGATCATCATTCCTACAACAAAAACTGAAGCATGGGAAAAAAAATATCACAGTGGATATGATGCTAGAAAAACTTGATGATCTAGAAGAACGAAGGGAAACATCGTTACAAAGAACGAAGAATTATCAACGAAGGTTAGCAAGGGAGTACAATAAAAAGGTTAAACTTAGAAATTTTGTAGAAGGACAGTATGTGCTACGTACCATACCACAATATCAGCGAGAAAATAAATGGGGTAAATTAGCACCAACATGGGGAGGGCCATTTGTCATACACAATATCGCAGGAAAAGGATCATACTACCTGCGTAACCTAAAAGGAGAAATCTTAAGGCACCCTTGGAATGAAAAATACCTCAAGCCGTACTATCCATGATGCAACATTTTTCTGCACTTGTGTGAAGAGTACCAGAAGAAGAAGACAACGTATCCTCTCGACATGTTTCTATCTCTGGCCGAGGAATAACATACCTCACCACATCAATCAAATATAAATACTTTGAACTATTATATTTGGGAAAAGTACTTGCATACAATCTCTCGGGACTCCCCAACCAGCGTCTATGAGTTTATGACCATGGGGAAGGATTCCAGCAGAAAAAGATACCCAACCTAACAATAAGGCAGCGGTTCGGCGGAATGGGTGCATGTAAATAATTCAATAACGCATCACATATCCGAGAACGCTGCGTCGACCCCCACCGTCCGGTAACCCTCTGGCCCAGGGTTAGCCGAGGGGGTGACAGGTCCAAAACCAATAATGAAGGTACATACCTTCGCTATTATACCAACACACTCGATAAGACGTTCTATTTCTTTTAAGAAAATTAAATAAATTAACATTGCAGATAAATCAAAGTTGTATATACTTAAGAGAAAGTGATGATCCATTTTATAAGAAGTTAATTACAAGTCTGGGAAGGTAAGCAAAAAATACACAAAAAATAGCCCGAAGCTACGTAATAAACAAAGATCAAGTTTCTACCCCAACTACGAAAACCTACTTTCCTTCCGAAGGCTCGGCCCGATCAGTTAAATCAGCATGATCAATAGGACGTTCTTTTTGAGACGAGGGAAAAATCCCCAGAGGATAAATCAGAAGCACGCTTGAACATCTCGGGAACATGACGATGCTTTTACCTCTTCACAAGATTATGTTCCTTAAAAAGCCCTTGCTCTATCTGCTCCAATGTCTTGATAATCTACAGAACAAGCTGACGACGAGCCACCTGAGTGTTGATGGTGGATATAAGCTCAGATTGAGCCAACAAAGACTTCATCTGAGCTCAGATAAATCATATTGAGACCTTATTCATTAGAAAGTTTCTTATAATCAAGCTGAAGGTTCTCGAGTTCAAATTTACACTCATCTAACTCTACCTGTTTCATAGAATCCGAATGATGAAGACGATTGACCCCACTAGTCATTTCCTCTATCCCCTTGGTAAGTCTATATATATTGACCTCTAGATCCTTCTCTGATTCCACCAGACGAACAACATCGGCACAAGAATCTATCAAGGCTTTGCTGAGAGCATGTGCCTCCACCCTAGCATCGTCCCTTTCTTTAAAAAGCCGCTGTATATAATCTCGAACCTCAGGATCATGGGATGCTCGAGATTGACGAAGTTCTATCTCTAGGTTTGTTACCTTGGCTTATAATCGAGAAGCTTCATCCCGAGACTCATGAAGAGATTGGCGTGTCCATTCCAGGGTACCTTTGAACTGGTTACGGGTAATATACATGGAATTTCGCATCTCTTGGTCTTATTGTTCCCGGTAACCGGCCAACAACTTATTATGCTGCTAGGCACGATCATTCCACTTGTTAGATTCCCCAATCATCTTCGACGCTAATTATTTAAGTCGAGAAGCTTGACGAGTATTCTCACCCCGAAGCCGTACTAACTCTTTGGCATCTCCCGCTGGAGACAGAGACAACTAACTCAGAAAGAACACTAAGAAGGCAAAGGTGGAAGAAAAGAGGAAGAGACAAACCTCTAGAAGACGAAGCCTCAGCTTGCGCCTTTTTTAAATCTTCCGGAAGAGAGTAAACCTGCTGACGAAGATGTTCTTCGGTAGCACCGGCCTACTCCTTCCCCTTCAACTACTTCTTCAACTCTAGTATCTCCTTATCTTTGGCTCTTAGAGATTGCTGAGCGAATTTAATCTCATCATCCCTTCGATGAAGTTTCGCTTCCAATTTCAAGGCCTTAGCTCTAAAGAATCGATACATCGTATAGTTGCAATACTCACTAGTCACTAGCTATAACAACCAAAGGTATATGAGTTAATAAAATCATCATCAAAAGAGACTTGACGAAGTGACCTCAAGGAGACATTGCTGAGGAAACCACATCATCACAAGCAAAACCAATACAATACCTCAAGGAAACGTTATTGAGGGAACCAATCTTGATGCCCATCATCTAGGAAATCATATCAGAAATAGAGGAAGGGGGATTGACAAAAAAACTTAAAGAAGTAGCTCCCAGGTCCGTTCACAGATCTCAGCAACGCTTTCACGAGACAATAACTGCATCCGCTGACGAGTGAAGGCGTCAGAGTCCCTCTCCCCGGGAATAATAGGGGCAGGATGAGGCACACTCATTATCCCACTTTTCTTCAGCTAATCGAAAGTTTCATCATCTCTATCACGCATCACAGCGTTGACAAACCCTTCAGAGGACCCACCAACAATGGTACCTCATCAAACAAAGGCCTCCTCACCAGCAGAGGAACCTCGCCCAATAACGACCTCTTTACCAGCAACGGTTTCATTACCAGCAGCGGATTGTCTACCTTCATCTTCCTTAGTGGCACAAAGCCCAACATTTTTACCGTCAGAGCTATCATCTTCGCCAGCACCTTTTACGATAACGTCCTTGGCCATGACATCCCAATCATCATTGGGGGACAACAGACAAAACTCGGATACTATCCCCAGCGCAGAGCCAATATCCGTTTGCCCACCTGTAGAGTAGATCTTGCCAAAGGAAAAATTCTAGGTTTTGCTCCGATGAATTCACTGGATCGTGGATCGCATATTGAAAACTAGTATCTCTATTCATCTGATAAGGAGAAGGGTTATGATCGGAATCAGCCATCGTATCATTTCCTTGACCTTCAAGAGTGCCCTTTCCTCCGATACCTTTGTTACCCACGTCGTCAATATCTTCATGGTTATGAGGGGAAGTATCAGTACGTTCACCCTCTTCGTCAGAATCCTCTCCGTTATTTACCAGGCTGGTAACCTCGGGGATCTCCGCCTTATCAACATCAGCAGTAGAAGACTGAACATGACAAATCTTTTTCTTCCTCGAAACCTATAGCACAACACACGTCAACTCATAATTCAAGGGGCAGGCAAGGATCAGAGCATGGATATTATACACAATTATAAATCATACCTTGACAGTGGCGACGTTCTTAGTACTTCTCGGAGGAAGAGTGACTTCAAAACCTTGCTCATCACTGACGTCCTTAGCATCGACGGTATAATCAAAATTTATCCTAGTAAAATTTAACTTCTAAGGACAAAAGTCACTGTAGCGAGAGGGAACATTTTCGCGGGGTTGGATCTGAGCAGTAGGTTCCCATCCATGCTCCAAATGCGTCTAACCATAGGCCCAGGGACCGATGATCTCCAGCGGAGTAGTATGCCATTCATAGTCATGATCACGATGAAGATGTTCCGAAGAGGGAAAGGGCTCGGGCTTATCAACATTTTTAATACCAGGAACGAATCGAAGTTTTGAATCACTCACTTCGCTCAAGAGGCGAATCTCACCATGAGGAGCCGCCATAGTACGAAGACCAACACTCCACCGGTTATGATTTATACCATTACCGTAATCTCCAAAAGAGAAATTAAAGTTCGAAGGAGTGTACCAACTTTTCTCCTCAGGGTTGGGCTTATATCACGTCATCAAAGTATCACCCTTGCTCCGAAGGTAGCATTCACGAAGCGTTCGCAGGTAATTCCCACTCAATTGAACCACCGAGCGGCAATGGGTTCATTGAGTAGAGCCATATCCACGATGGTATAATACATCGTAGTAGAATGAGTCTCCCACTTGTATAAAGGAAGCATCAAACCAGCTTCGAAAGCTCCCACAGTTGTTAAAAGATGCATAAAATCATACTTGTAATTTGTTATCATGTTGTAAGTAAGATCATCGCCCTGATTGTAGAAACGAACGTCGAAGTGCTGAAGACCATGCTTCTTCTTAAATTCTTCAAGGTTGATGTGCTTGAAATAGACAGGAGCCCGCTTTTTCTTCTTTGGAGGTGGAATAACAACTTGATTAGAAAGAACATCCTCAGAAGATGGTGCTTTACCTGACGATACCTTCTTCGGAGGGCTCATCTCCGAAGCCTTTCGTTTCGCCGATGGATTCCTCACCAATTCTATATCCTTGGACAAAGAACTCTTCGATGGAGCATTTTTGAAGGATCGTTTAGGCTCTTGAGAAGACAAAGGGGCAGCGGGAGTAAGAGAACGGATGGGCTGGACATCCAATGACTCCAAACGCTGTGAAGAAGATCTGTTGATGGTATGATCAACCGCATAACGAGAGCCTTGGATTTGATCTCCTTTCTTTTAAGAAATAACCTTCGGATCAGATAACGAAGGAGCTTCACGGGTACGAAGATCCGACCGAGAAGGTCTCGCTGGCCCACCCTTCGGTGGAGATATGTCTGGACTTCTGAGCGGGGGTGATCTATAGGGACTTTGAGGCGGAGATTAATATGGACTATTTCTACGCTCATTACCTTCCATAACTACCTCCAAGGGGCATCAAAAAATAACAAAAGACTGTGATCATCATTTTTTTTTATCAAGAACAACAAGAGCACAAAAGAACAACATTAGGGCAATCAATAGGCTCCATATTTTGTGATAAAGAACATGGGGAAGTATATATACTTGCGTATATCATGTTCTTCATCACAAAACTCAGAGACAATAGCAGAAGAAATAAATCAGTCAAAGCACAGATGTAGTAGGGGAAAGAACTACACATTTGGGAATAATGGCGAAATCAGAGAAGAAAAGGTACCCAAGGAACGACTGCTTTACTAGCGGAAATGATCCTTCAAAACGACGATTTTACCGAAGAGGACTTTATGAGGATGAATCAGGAGAAGGTAGAAGTAAGAGTAAAGAAAAAGAAGACAAATTCGAAATCGAATTAAAAAACTTTCAGAAAGATGAAGACAGAGACAGATCAGAAGAGAATGAGAATGAAGAAGAGAATAAAATTTATTTCACCAGCATTCTTTCTCCTATTTGTACTGAAGCAAGAAAAAACTACCTCGAAAAACGATGAGAAGTTATTATTAGGAGTGGGAAACGTGCCCTAAAATATAAGGGAAGTTATTGCAAGATATGAAGATTGAAGAGGCATTTTTTCTTCAAACTTTGACTAACACCAAGCTTGAAGAAAAGGGGCAAATTGTATACACATAATCTACAACCAACCACGTGTCCAGAATAGCACACGTGTAAGCTAAAGAACAAGGGCACATCGAGATAATGATGCCATGTGGAAGTACCCAAGGATCATGCATCATCCTCATCTTCCACGTAGCTGCCACTATGCGTAATCCAACAGGTGATGAGATATGTAGTACCTGACAATAAGACCGACGCGAAGTACCATAGAAGATTTATAAGATTGTTTTTTACCATCCCTGTAAAGATCCATATCCAACGGGCGAGAGTAAACACAGCTGACACCTGCATTAACAGCTGTCTGAGGCGTACAGACAGCCCCAACCACCCGCATTAAACACTACACACATAGGATACGTGTCAACATTCCCATGAAGGAAGCATAGGTGGGTCATCGTCATACTAGGGGACCGATGGACATCATCGGGGGAATGGCGAAGACTATCATTGTGACTGGCATAAAATCCAAGATGATAAGGGACAGCCGTATCAGAAGAGGGACCAGATCCACCAAAAGAAAGGGGGTCGACAAAATCTAGAGAGAGAGGGAGAGAGAGCGATAGTTCAGGTGAGAGAAATTGTAAGAGTAAGTATGAGATCTATCTATCTTGTTCCTAGCATCATTTCCTACTCATATTCATTTGACTATCCATTGTAACCTCATATAATACATAGTAAAAAAACTGAACCCCGTGGATGTAGGCCTTAGTGCCGAACCACATAAATCATCGTCTCATTTACATCATGTACTTATAGTCTTATCATTTGAGCATCATGCGACGGATGAATCATCATAAACTCCTCTATGATGTGAGACGAGAACGAGCCCGAAGGCTCAGAGTCTCTTATATAATTACCATGTACAATTTTATAAGTACGATGATACCATCGTTACTTTTGGTGTTAATCATATTGCGAATATTGTTTGTGGACACGATGATACCATCGTTACTTTTGTGTCCACACCGTGAATTTGTAAATTCCAAGACCAAACGAACCCAACTTCGGTCGGAAGGAACCTTACACAGGGCCTAAGAGCAACTGCAATCACGCGACCAAAACCAAAGACCAAAAAAAGGATAAAAAATTTGGTTTAGTCCGTGGTGCAGCGCTACGGTGGAGGAGTAAAAATTTGGTGGGGCGCAATCCCACTCCTTCGCCCCATCATGCGTAGTTTAAAACTACGCCCCAATTGTTTTTTTTTTTTAATATGTTATGGGGGCGTAACTTTGAGTTACGCCCCCTTTTTTTTTTTCTTTCTTTAGTTTTGTTATGGGGCGTAACTTTGAGTTACGCCCCATCAGGCGTAAGATTAAGACTACGCCCCCCCCTTTTTTTTTTAATACGGGCGTAACTGTGAGTTACGCCCCACCAGGCGCAAGCCTAAATTCCGCCCGACCATTGACCAGACCAAAGACCAAATATATTCCGTTTTTTAGTTTTAGTCTAGTATTTGGTCTTTAGTCCGCCCCGTAGTACCTGCTGTTTGGACCAAATTTTTAGTTTTGGTCCATGATTGTGGTTGCCCTTTTAGCACATCCTCTGAATCCAGCAGAAAACATAAAACGTGGCAAGATCTAGTAATACAAACACCTTATATAGCCAACCTATTCCGCTTTCCGCTACCAACGTTTCTAGTCTAACAAGTCCATAGGGTTTCCCAACTCTCCCACCCGATCTTACTTTCTTTCCTCCTCTCAAAGCGAAGGCCTAGTCTCTTTTCTCTCGCTCTCGCTCTAAGTTTAGTAGTTTTCGTCCCTCCAAAACCCTAAGAGGTTTGCTCTTCAAATCTCTCTAACGTTTTCTTTTCTTACAAATTTTCTGTTATTTCATGAAATTTTTTGTGTTTTAGTCACTTCCATTATTATTACTGCAAATTATCACATAAATCGTCCGGGTTTTAACTCACTAGTTTTCTTAGATTTTGGCTACTGATTTATATTTTCGCAGCTGAAGTCATGTTGTCAGATCCATGAAAATAAAGTAATGTTCAGCTGAACCCTGATTTTAGCTGCTGCTAAGAAGCTAGGGTAATTTGCGGTGTTGGTATATGTGGCTATGAATGGATAGTGTTTTATGCGACATTGAACATGTTTTGTTTTGACATCTGCAGTGCGCCGGCGTTAGGGTGCACAATTGTTTGGTCTCTATTAACTGTGGTTTAGACCCTCAAGGAATGCCCCAACTTATTTACTTGCTTGTAATTGCGATTTGGTGGCTTTTGCTAATTTGCTCCTTTTAAGGAAAATTTTGTAACTTGAATGATTCTAAGCTGCTTATGATTTGGTATAATTAGTGCCTACTTTATATGTGCTGTCCGAGTTTTTACAACTATCATCCTGAGATACTGATTTGTGGTCTCCTTGTGATATCTTTCAGGGCGCTTCTAATGATTGAATCTTCTCAGAGGAATGATTTTGAGGAGAGACACATGGATTGTGAAAAGTTGCACCTGAGTTGCCAAAAGGGTGGAGCAGACGAAAACAACCACAATCATAGTGAAAATGGCCAAGTCCATCCCCATAATGACACTGATCATGTAAATGAAACAAATGGAAACTTGCTGCCTGAAGGAAATGGTGCTACTCTTTGTCATGATGAGAACGGTTGGGAAGAGAAGTCACCAGGGATATCCGGCACAGATACAGCAGAGGAGTCTAATGGGGTCGTTAAACATTATACCGTAAGTTGCTTATACTTATTTATGAACTAGGGGTTATACCCATACTGGTCTAGTTGACAAAGACCTGAACGACACTCTCCATGTACTTCACTGCAGGAAAAGCGGAAGCGACAGCGAGATAGGGATATGACGTTTCAGGATATGTATAACCTAAATATGGATTTTACTGATGAAGATGATGATAGTGATTGGGCGCCCTTTCAGAATAATGTCGCCAGCGAAAAGTGGTTTTGCGCTAATTGTACAATGGTGAACTGGTTTGATGTTTTCTATTGTGAGGTACTATTTTGTATCCACCATATGTTTACTCCATGACCATGGTTTCTTTATATTCCACCGTATCATGCAATTTCTGGGTGTTGACATACTCGCTATATTGACTTGGATCTTTCAAAATATAGATGACAGAGCATGTTAGAATAGAGGCTAGGGAGAATAGATAAAGAAATAGTATTATTATATCATTTTAACGATGTGATGCATAAAATGATAAATAACAACACATCAAACAATAGTTATGATGATAACAAAATGCAAATAATATGATTCCCCACGTCCTACTATTTTGAGGGTAAAGCAGCCTAGGCACCATATTAATAATTCTTGTCAATACCAACGCCCTTTACTGTATGACCCCATTAGCTTCTGATTCTTCTATCAATTTGATAGAGGTCTCATGACAGTCTAAACTATAAGCTTTCAACCAAATATTCAAAGATCTTAAAAATATTGTGAAAAGAATCTAAAAAGTTTCTCTCCCTAGTCTAATCTCAAAAGGCAAAAAGGTGAAAAAGTTGGATGAATCCAAATATGTGTATGTACTTTCCTTCATTAAGCAATGGAAGAAAATAAAGCAACAAATTTAAGTATAAGGCTCTACAACTAGAAACCTTCATATGGAGCAGAATTCTCTCTCAAGCACACCGAGCTCATGCTTTTGGCCTTTTTTCGAAACCAGTATCACTGAGTTTTTGTGGATATGTGATTAATCTCTTTTCTGTTCTTCTTTATTACTGAAAGGTTTTTTTTTTTTGCTCCATACAGGTCTGTGGGGAGCATACTGACTCTGATGTCCTTAGCTCCCTCTCTTCTTCGCGTGCCCAAGAGGCTGCTCATATCAAAGTCAAGTCAGAAGGTGGTTAAACATGTTTTTCTTTTACATGTTCTATTATACCTGGAGCCATATGTGTTTCTCCTGTTCTAATTTTGTAGTGTCTAGTTTCAGCATACACTAGATATTATGTTGTCCACCCTATGAAAAGTCTTGAGTGTCTAACTTTACCTTTTAATTATTCGTAGATTGTTCCATACAGAAACCAAGTTTGGAAATTTGCACCTTGGTTGGTTTTGATGAGCGAATGCTGCTTCATTCTGAGGTATTACTACATTAGTGCAATTTTTGTGGTCTCTTGGTCGGCCCTTGTGATTGTTTAGGCTAGTTGTGATGCATAATAACCTGTTACTGCCATGCTTTTATGTTTCTGTCAGTACAACTTTTGCTGATAGGAATTCAGTATTGTTACTACACTGTATCAGTGTGACAATGATTTGTTCCCTTATATTTGAGTTTGCTGCAGCCATTCATTCATGTCGCTGCTGTTCAAACTATTCGTTTGAATTTCCACCCTTCACAATTGATCCCCTTGTTCTTTCTTTATATTACTTTTGCAACTATTTTTATCAAGACACTTCCTTCACGAGAGGATAAAGGATTAAGTATTTTATGTTGCCTTAGCAAATATTAGCTTCGATATAATACTCTGAATTATCTCCGCTCCTAATGCTTGTCATCGTGCGTGGAACAGGTTGAGCTTAAGGCGCATCCACATCCTGAAAGACCTGATCGTCTTCGGGCGATAGCTGCCACCCTAGCTGCCGCTGGTAGGTTGTTTTTATCTTGTTATTGGATGATCTGAAGGTTTCTCTTTTACTCAAGATGTACCTTTTATTTTCATCTGAAGAACAACAAATTGCAAATTATTCTTGCAGGTATTTTTCCTGGAAAATGTTTTCCTATTCCTGCTCGAGAGATTACTGCGGAAGAGCTTCAGATGGTAGGTTTGCATCAATTCTTCAATTTGACAACGCAAAATGGGTTGATCATGTATATCGGTACATCAAGTTTATTTGTCTGCAAGCAATTTAGTGCTCATTAGCTCGAAACTGACATGGGATTAATTAGGGCTATCCGCAGTTAATCATATAATGTATTTATGTAGTTAAGTTGGTTTTGATATTTTGAATGTTATTCAAGTTCTTGGTGAATGCGCATACAAGCTGTGCCATTACCTTATTTTCTTTGATGTGCATAGACCCATTCACGATGATAACCCAGAGTTTATTTTGATCTCGTTCTGGGGTCTCAGGTCCACACTGCTGAGCATATTGGTGCTGTCGATTTTACTGACTGCATGGTAACTAGGTACATTTGATTCAACACTGATACACTTCCATTTTTTATTCTTTCATCTATCTAAACGCATAAAACCCTCCATGACAATGCTGACTTTGTTTGCTTACGCATTAATTGGCAGCTATTTCACTCCAGATACATATGCTAATGAGCATTCAGCATGTGCTGCTAGACTTGCGGCTGGGTTATGCGCAGATCTTTCTACATCTATTATGGCTGGGCATGCCAAGAACGGATTTGCTCTGGTAGGGTATTTCCAAACCTCTGTTGGGGCTTTTATGTGTTAGTACATTAGAGGAATGAGAATCTCCTATTTTTGTAATTTTTGTTGTCTTAATTTGGTTTCTTCACATCAGGTGAGACCTCCTGGGCATCATGCAGGTGTGAAAGACGCCATGGGGTTCTGCCTCTACAATAATGCAGCAGTTGCCGCACTTGCTGCTCAACGCGCAGGTGCTAAGAAAGTGCTAATTCTTGATTGGGTAATATCAACTTCTCATAATGCCATTGAAGTTTCTGTTTTACATAAATACATTAAACTAATATGCCTTCCCTTCATTTTGGATGCAGGATGTTCATCATGGAAACGGCACACAGGAAATATTCGATGGTTGCAAATCGGTAGGCACAATGATTATCAATTAAGAGTCCCAACTAAACCTCTCTTTTGTGGATAAGCTTGTAAATTACCTGGACTGATGAAAGAGACTATTCCATGGATTATTTAGTTATCTGGTAGAACTTAGGATTCTCCTGATTATACTTGCAGGAGTCTTCTACACTAAATGGTGCTTACTCCCTTAACTAACTGCATTCTAAATGATATAAGTTCATTGATTTGCTACGTAGCCAAGCCTGATCTTCGATATGTAGTAAACTATGAACCCAAGAGTTAAAATTCTACTTCAATATATAGAATATAAGGAGATTCGGAATTTGATATGTTGTTTATGGTGGTTGCTGAGGATTTATTCCCAACAAGTTTTTCCTTGTAGTATACAGTTTATCTTCATGAATTAACTTGATTCTGTAGGTGTTGTATATATCCTTGCATAGACATGAGGGAGGAAAGTTCTATCCTGGTACTGGAGCGGCTGATGAGGTACTTGGTAGCTGCTGTCTCTATTCTATTACACCAATGTCTATTTGTTTCAAATCTATTTAGTTTCTTGTTAGGTATTGTATAAACTTGTTTAATATATGTTTTATGCAGGTTGGTGTTAATGGAGCTGAAGGATATTGTGTAAATATTCCTTGGAAGTGTGGTGGTGTTGGGGACTGTGATTACATTTTTGCATTTAAGAATATCGTTCTTCCTATAGGTAATGTGACATATATACATTGTTTGCGTTTAGTTGTAATGTGTCATCAGCGAGCATTTCAGTAGTCCACATTCACATATAGTAATATAGTGAATAGAGTCAATTACATTTTGATGCACACTATTTTTCCGTATTGCTGATTGCTGGTAGGTTCCTTATTGCAGCTTTAGAATATTCCCCTGATTTGACAATAATATCAGCAGGATTTGATGCTGCAAGGGGTGACCCCCTTGGCTGTTGTGATGTAAGAACTCAAGCTATTGCTCTAATAGTTCCTTTATCTTGTTTCTAGTATCTTGCATTCATTTAGTTAGGTCGGTATGAGCTCATCCAAGTTTACATCCTCGTTGGACAATTAAGTATAAGAGACTGGTCACTGGTTGCCTCCATGATATCAAATGTTCAGTTTTTGGTGAGGCAAAATAGTTCCAAATTGTATCTGTTGCTTCGTTTTTTTTATTTGCTGATGTAATCTTGTAAGAGACCCGCCAATCTGATTATGTTAACTCGAGGAGTCCACTTTCATAAGTTGACATTTAATTTGTTTTCCGTCTGTCATTCCATAAGCTGGTAATGGTCCCACCGATCTGGTTATTTAACGATCTACTTTTTATCATTAGGTAACTCCTGCTGGCTATGAGCAGATGACTCACATGTTAACTTCTTTATCCGGTGGAAAATTGCTTGTTATTCTTGAGGGAGGGTGGGTTGTTTCTTAAGGTTTTGTTTAATTGCTTGTTATTCTTGAGGGAGGGTGGGTTGTTTCTTAAGGTTTTGTTTAATGGCATGATAGAAATAATTGTTGACAAGTATATACTGATATTTCTTAATTCTTTGCAGCTATAATCTGCGGTCTATATCTAGTTCAGCTAAAGCAGTTATAAAGGTGAATCTTAAGCTTAAACTGAACCCCCTCTTCCTCTATTATTGAATTTACAGTAACTCGTGTCCTTTCCTAAAGGTTCTGCTTGGTGAAAGTCCTGTCTATGACGTGGATGTCGAGCCCAGTAAAGCTGGTGTGCAAACTGTTCTAGAAGTCTTAGAAATTCAAAAGAAATTCTGGTCTACATTGGGCTCCACTCTTACAAGAATTCAGTCGCAATGTCAACCATATCCTCTTCAAAACGGAAGTGAGTGTGCGTCTTCTATTATTAAATTTTGGCCTAGATTTGCTGCTTCTCTTACGCCAAATCTCCAGCTTGTTTATTATTATCAACTGGAATGTGGTCCTTAGACTCCTTACTGCTAAATTCCCGATTCTTACTTGATTTTTTGATTCTGTTTTTGCAGAGAGGGAAGCCAAAAAGAAAAGAAGGTTACTTGTTCCATTATGGTGGAAATGGGGTCGAAAGAAGTTTTTCTATAATCTATTACGTCAACCAAGGTTTAAAGTGAAGAGACGGACAAAACAGTCACCCAGATCTTTCTCCCTTTAGTCCCTCTTTTTTGTGATAATATGTGCATACTCATCTCATGTCTGTTTTTTGTACAAGATGAAGCTGGTTATAGTTTTTTTCCTTTGAGATGTTAGAACGAATTCCATTCGGTTCTTCTCAGTTTCAGATGTCATTTTTTGTTAGAATACCATGTAATGGATTAGGTAGTCTATGACCAGCTTCGGGAATATATGCATTTCAATTTTATTTAGTGTTCTTGGTTTTGTCAACGAAATATAATGTGTTACAGAACCATGCCAGAACTCCTTATAAATGATATCAAGGTCTGTGAAAGTGCAGTTACCAGTTTATTTTGTGCTGATGGAAACTTTAATGCGTTCCCTGATTGTATTGAGGTAATGTCAGTCTGTTGTAAACTTGTAATGGCGCAGTTTCATTTTGTGTTGTCTATTTCCCATCTATAACGGTAGGTGCTTTAGGTTCGATTTAATCAGTAGCTTGAGATTTTTTGGACATGCCTTTATTTAGACCTTTTTATTTTTTTATTTTTTTTGATCAGACCTATATTTAGACCTGACATCAGCTGGGAACGATATGAATTCCTCGCGATGTCAGTTCGCATGGTAGTGCATAACCTGCAAGGATCTTCAGTGTAGTTTCTGTTAATTTTAGATCAAATAATAATAATACCTCTTTAAGTAGATTTGCGTACTGCCTTATTCTTGCTTGTTAGTCTTCAGTCTTCCCACTAGAAACATTCACCAAAATAGAACAGCTAAAAACCTCTTAGCATGACATTTTAATATAATATTATTAGGACATGAGAAGCAAATTTCCCTAATAGATCAAATTTCCCTAATTTCACTATAAATGAAAGGTGCCTGATGCAGAATGAGTTATATAAGTTACATTTCTCTAATAGATCAAATTTCCCTTATTATATAAACAAACTCCCTCCTTCAAGTGAAAACATCGAGGATCAGAGGAGCTCCTACTGATGCATTGCTGCAGGCACCACCGGATAAGCCATATGGGTATATGGTGGTGGATAGTGATGCCCTGGAGGAGGTATGGCAACTGGAGTGCCAATAGCTGAGATTATTTGGCCTGGTGCGGCAGCCATTCTCTGCATTGCCAAAGCAGGCATTGCAGGTGAATGTGATGATCGGTGATGCTTAAAAGATGGACCAATGTAACTGTTTGGCGTTGATGATGTGGTTGTGTTAGTTTGTTCTCCTGTAATGGGACCTTGGGGTGTCGCCGCGACACCGTTGTTCAGGTTTGTGATGTCATGTATGCTCGTTCTTCTCCTATCTCTATTCATCGAGTTCAATCGAATGAAATATTTCTGTGCATGACTAGCCACTTGTGTTGGAGTCCTTGAGATCACAAAGTTTCTCGATATACTTCTCCAATCACCTTTCCCACACTTGTCTAGCCCCAGCAGGAATAACCTATCAGAACAGCTGACGCTAAGTGTACAATAATAGAATGAAAATCTGGAGAAGGGAAATCTAAACTGTTGTTCAACTGTAGCAGAAAATTTGTCAGCAGTTATCAATTCTAATGAAAGGCTTTTTGATACAAGTAAATTGAGACTACTAGTATCATTTTCATAGCCAATTTTAAGTAAAGTAATGCGATATCGAAGACAACCAACCTGTGCTCTTCTTCAGTCCATGGAATTCCTTTACGCTTCTCTAGTTGATTTGATTTGGATCCACTTCCACTCCTAACCAACCCTTGTTGTTTCCCACCTAAGTCATTGTTACCAATCATTCCAACTGGAAAATAACTGCTTCTACTGGTATTAAAACCAGAAGTACTAGTTAATTTTTTTCTGTCAGATGCCGATGAAGTTTGTTTATCCATGTTAGTCTCTTCTTCCTCGCCTAGATATCGAGGAAGCGATACTAACCCAGCCTCAATTGCATTAATATCTTGGACCAGTACTCCATAGTGCTGCTTCAATTCTTCCATACTTTTACTTTGCACCATCGAGCTTATCTTTTCCCAATACTGTTGTTCATCCATTGTATTATGTGTCTTTGCAATTGCATTTTCAAATGCTTTCTCTTCTTCTCTGCTCCATTCTCCTTTCACTGCACTTTCCATTAGTAAAACTAGTACCTCAGTGTTTAGTATGAAGGGATGATTATGGTGATTGCTCAAGTTGTGTAATTTGAGTAGTGAGAAGAAAGGGAGAGTGAGATAAGAATATAGGAGTGATTGAGAGAGGGTTCAGGTCAATACAAGAAGAAGGATTGGACCACCATTTTGGTGGTAAATTATGAAGTTTCTTTTTCTTTCTTTCTTTCTCTCAATCTTTTTCTCTAATAATTTTTTTGTGTTTCACAAACATCCAATGGGAAGAAAGGATGGGGAAGAAAGAATCTTGTTAGCAAACCATCCCCTCCCTCTTTCTCTTACACTCATTTCACACTCATCATTGACTCCAAAGTAATGGAGTAACTTTTGTAGGTTTTTGGAGTTATCTGTGAGGTTTCGTATGGTTCATGCAGGATCATCTCATTGACGTGGCCTTCTCTCTACTACTCAAATATTTTTTTGGCTTTGGTTAAGATAATTTGTTGTTTTATTATTAGACACTATGTGATTCATTTTGTTGATCTCGAATTTTGATTGTCTAGGTGATATGTGAATTGCTTGTCTTTTGAAATTATTAAGGAGCCAGGATCCACACTCTCAATGAAATGACATGACACTATGACTGTAGGCCTAGGAGGGCCAAGGGGTGGTGTGTTGGCCGCGTACTGTGTGTATCACAAATATGCTCCGATACAGGTACGACCAGAAATATTGCTTGAGAAATACCCTCTGATACAGTCCGGCCTAGCTACGGTTTAGTATCGTCTGAGACGAGGCAAAGTGTGCTTATAATTTTTTGAGAACGGTCAACAACTTACATTAAAGGTGAAAGGATTTTATAGTACATGTCTGCAGAAGACAGAATGCTTGGACTCCTTGAGGACAGACAGATGAAGTGTACGTGCTTTAGCATATCTTTGGAATAGTGTTACTCTATGCCTAGCATATTCTGTTTCTGAACTAAAAACGATATTATGACAGAAAGATACCCTTAATTTATTAAACCAGCATATCACCTTGTGTTCATACAAATGATGAAAGTTTGAAGGAGGGATGTCAAAGATTAATCTGAATTTTATATTATTATTATCCGATTTTGTTAAAGGAAGAGCAAATAAAATATTGGGAGTCGACTCGTTAAGGGCAAGTCCCATGGAGTCGGATCAAAATTTTTTTTTTTTTTTTTAAAAAGTAGATTCGGTTTGCCAGTTAACGTGGCATAGACACCATGCCTACCCTCAATAAGGTTCTTATAACGAAGAGCTAGCTCAAGTGTCTCCAAATCTTTTAATCTATGAATAGTTTTTAAATTAGTTAGTACAAAAGTGATAAGAGCAATCATCAATGAAATCCAAAGATTTCAGTTTTCCCTTATATCCGGACTAAATTTCGGTCAACCTAATTTGACGGATAGTATTAAATCCGTTAAACCTGGTTGAAACTGAATCGTGTGCAAATTACGTAGCTGTCCCTTCGTCGTTAACTCAACCAAAGTTGGAACGAGTGAAGTAAAATACCCATATCGTTAATTTGACCCGATATGCAACTTCGGTTGAAACTTATTTGAGTTTTTTCTTATTTAGTCCAAAAACCCGACCCGGGTTTACTGTGTAGTCCAGCACCAGGATAGAATTATCCGGTGGTCCAAAAAACTTTAAAATCTGATGAAATTACCTCTCTACCCATACTCTTGGTTTACATAGTTACGTTTTTCATTTTTTTTTTAATTTTTTTCTTCTCTCTTCTGCAACTGTTTCGTCTTCTCCATCGAAACTTCTTCAAAAATTCTTCTCTCTTCTGCAACTTGTTTTTCTTCTCAATCAATCACTCTAAAAACAGTTGCAGAAAATCATAAGATTGAAGTCAAACGATCGAAAATCATCACCTACAAAAAAATCGAAATAAAAAAAGCTTCCGTTCTTGACCTAATTTTTTTTCATTACATTCAATTGAATTGAAAAGATGGTTACGAGTAGAACAATTAAGCGGACCATTAGAGAAGAAATTGTAGAAGAAACCCCTTCCCCAGCAAAAAGGAGAAGAAAAACTGTTGATGATTCACCAACAGAAACCTCCCCTGCAGCTAAATCACCGACAACTCGAAGTATGAGTAAAGTTGTTACTCCGTCACCAACAAAGAAAGCAAATGTTCCTCCGAAAAAAGGTGAGAAGATCAGAAATAAACCCTAATTTTGTGATTACATGTCCGTATGTACTTCAAATTGACATGCAATATATCATTAAGCACCGCTACATACCAATATGTAGTGTTAGAGAACTAATTCATATAAAATGTTAAAAATACTTGCATATCAACTTACAAAAGTGTGTACTACATACCAATATGTAGTGTTTTTAGTGCTAAAAAATACTTACATATCAACTACATATTGCCATTGTTGTGTTTTTTTATGAATATGTAGTGTTTACAAAGTGTTTACTACATATCAGTATGTTGTCTAATACTTCTATACTTAAAAGTGTGTACTACATATCAGTATGTTGTATAACACTACATGTTTAGAATACATAGTGATGCATTGTTGTGTTTGTTTATGAATATGTAGTCATTTTTTGATACTTGTTTTTGGTTTACAACAGGGAAAAAAACCAAAACAAAAGCAGCATTAGCAACTAATATAACAAAAGTAAAAAAGGCTACAAAGGCTGCTACTCCTTCACCGCAAGCAAAGGGGGACAAAGCACTTTCCCTGAGAGCTGCTACTCCTTCACCAAAATTAAAGGTGAAAGCAAAAAGGGGGGGGAGCAAATGTTCCTCCAAAAGAAGGTATGTAGTGTTAAACCAAATTAAATCTTAATTACTAATAAAATTGTGTACTACATATCAGTATGTTGTAGATTAAGTAATGTTGTAGAATACATAGTGTTTAGAATATGTACTCATACTAATATGTAGTGTCTACATATTTTTGAATATGTAGATATACATTGTTTTGTTTGTTTACGAGGGGGCGCTGCCCCCTCGACCCCCGTAGATGGTAATGCACATGAGATTGTTTAGAATAATTGATGGTTATGCCATATGTACTGTTACATAGCAATATGTATTGGTAGACCGTAGATATTTACTTGTAGTAATAATATGCTCCCCCCCTTTTTGATATGTACTGCTAATAATACTGATATGTACTGCTAATAATATGTAGTTACATAGCAGTATGTAGAGGTATATACTACAAGAATATGTACTGCTAAAAATATGTAGTTTCAAGTACATGGTAGATACTTCTATTCTTGATGATATAATTACATGTTAATTTGTTATATTGATATGTAGTGTAATAGTTTTAGATTCTTGTTATTGTATAGGTGGTAATAAGCGTAAGAAAGGAGCTGGAAAACCGCGAAGTTTGTACCGTGGCGGTTTCAGGGGCTTGTGGGGCCTTGTAAAGACTATTAAGACCACTGAAGAACTTCAGTTGAGTGAGTTACAGCTGAAGCTGATTTCTGAAGCATCTTACGGCAACCTGTTCCTAATGTTCTGGTACACCAAATTTGAGTTGGAACATTGGTTGAAGATTGAAGATACACTGACCAAAATGTTACGCTGTTACGTGAGAGGTCAAGATCCAAACAAGCTTACCTTTTGCTTTGAAAGACATGGCTTACCGAATGAGCTGGTATCCACATCAGAAGAATTGGAACTTGTTTATGGAATGCCAAGAGTTCCAAATAGGGAATATCATGATTGGAGGCTAACAAAAGTCAATAAAAAAAGTGGATGGCGTGAAACAGAATTCTTCAAAAGGACTTTTCCAGTTGATTTGAGAGCCGGTGAAAAAGTGACTAGGCCAATGATTGTGAAGGAAATCTTGAAAATCCTTAAACGAACACCAATTAATCTGAAAAATAAGAAGTCTAATGAAGAGTCTGAAGAAGAGCCTCTGGAAAGCATGGGTGATCAATCAAATGAAGATTCTGAAGATTCTGAGCAAGACGAGGAAGATGCCGAAGATCTTGTTAGGCTTATCTGCCTGTATATGTGCACTTCATTATTTTTCGCAACAAGTGATGCCAACGCTTTGACTGAAAAATACATTGGTTTCGTTCTTGATCTTGAGAAGGCGAGGAATATTTCATGGCCTGACCTCATCCATTCTCATTTAGAGAAAGAGCTGAATGAAAACATGGAATCCGTAGAACACACAAATGGTTGTGCTGTTTATTTGTTGGTAAGAATCTGTTGATTTGTTTATTCTACTTTAAAAATCTTTTTGTTTTGTGTGTTTTCTACATTTTGGTAGTATATCTAATAACACTGTGTATCAATACTTTCAGCCATGGTTTGCGGAGCATACCCATTTGGTGGAGCCCGAGGATATAGTGACAGAACCTAATGGAATGTATGTGCCAAGAGTGGCTAGGTGGAATCATACAAAGATATGTACTGAGTTCCTAAAGGATATTGATCTTTCTGAGTATCAGGTAAACTTGAAGTACATATTTTGTCGAATAAAAGTATATATTGATAACTAGTTATTAGCAAATATTTTTTTTTCTCTATTAGCTAATAAAATTGTGTACTACATATCAGTATGTTGTAGATTAAGTAGTGTTTAGAATAAGTAATGTTGTAGAATACATAGTGTTTAGAATATGTACTCATACTAATATGTAGTGTCTACATATTTATGAATATGTAGCTATACATTATTTTGTTTGTTTACGAGGGGGCGCTGCCCCCTCGACCCCCGTAGATGGTAATGCACATGAGATTGTTTAGAATAATTGATGAGTTTAGTGTTAGAACACTACATATTAGTATGAGTACATATCAGTATGTAGTTCTCCCTGTGTATCTAATAGAGAAAAAATTATAAAACACTACATATTAGTATGTTGATGTGTTATAAAACACTGCATATTAGTATGAGTATATATGTAATATGTAGTTCTCCCTGTATATCTAATAGAGAAAGAATTATAAAATGTTTTTTTGGTAATATCTAATATGTAGTTGGTTTTTTACATTTGTTTGATTCGTACCAGTTCCATGTTGATTTTAAAGACGAGATGACAAACCAAGAAATACAAATACTTAATCGTATCTCAAGAAGGATTCGAGAGGAAGAAAATAATGAAGCTTTTTGTTTGGATGACAATTCCGAATCGGCAGAAGAGAAAGAAGGAGAGAAAGAAGAAGATAAAGAAGAAGACCAAGAAGAAGATGACTCAGTATTGGGGGGAGAAGCTTGGAAGATCAAATACGATGATTTGAGGAGTACAATGTCTGTTAAATGGAGGGAAGTCAACACAATGCAGCAAGAGGGTGAAACGGTTGACGCTTCAAAGCTTGAATTCATGTTGCATGAAATTTACCGGAAAGCTTTCCCTTTGCAGAGAGAAGCCAGCCCGGAAGATTATGTTAGCTTGGGATGTACACCTACTCAAAGCAAACCTAATGAAGATATGAATCTGGACCCAATAGTTGAGACCGAAATTCAAGGTTATCAGGAAGATCAAACAGATGTACATGTCAACAACGCTGAAGTTGGTTTGTCAACACCTCAAGATCAATGTCATGGTAATGCTGAAGTTGGTTTTTCACCCACATTATTTAATTTCCATGATGTTGAAGTTCAGCGTTTTGAGGTTAAAAACTGGGCTAAATCTAATTTGGAGCAAAAAGTCAAAGAGATACAAGAGAGAAAAGGAAAAGAAAACACACAGGTAAGTAGCATATCAGTACGTAGTCTAAGTAGCATATCAGTATCTACTGTTACATATCAATATGTAGTGGTAGATACTTACATTCTTGTAGTGGTGTCTACCATTACATATTGATATGTACTGTTATATTCTTGTAGTGGTAGAAACTTACATTTCTTGTAGTGATGTCTACCATTACATATTGATATGTACTCTGAAAAAATATCAATATGTACTGGTAAATACTTATATTCTTCGTAGTGGTGTCTACCATTAAATATTGCTATGTAACATTATGTAAAAACTCACCTAAGAAGGTTTTTGTTGACAGTTTCGATTGCTTTTTGCAGGTTGATCAACTTGAAGTTAGGCAGGAAGCAGCAAAGGAGTTGCTTAAAACTATGCTAGAAACAAAGGCTTCAGTTGTAGTTAATTCGCAGAAATCTGCAGACTATAACGCTGAGATGGCGGCGGAAGAGTTTTAAATGCTGGATGTACCTTTGTTTACTGAGATGTCGAGTTTGGAACACATCGAAAAGATCTCTATGGGAGATTATATAGACATGGAAAACTCCGGCTTTGGAATTTACGTCGAAGAGTATGCTGACCTCCTTCCAGGTGTTGATGCTGATAAAAACGTTGGTCTTTTTGGCATTGACTTACAACAATGTTTTCATAATTTAATTGGAAGAGATTTGGAAAACGTAGAATTTATTCCACACACAACTGAGCAACAAGAAAACATTGAACCGAAAGATGCATGTAAAGTTACAGCTAAGCAACAAGGTACTTTGGAGGTTCCATCAGAAGCTACTGTGGAGGTTCAATCACAAGAAACTTTGCAAGTTTCATCACAAGATACTTTGCAAGTTTCATCACAAGATACTTTGGAAATTCCATCGCAAGATGTTTTTGAGGTTCCATCACAGGTATTGGATGCTAATTTTTGCATATGCATACTTAGTTTCAGATGAAAAGTGAATGTTAATCAACCGCTATGTTGTGTGTTTACATATTGCTATTTATTTACGTTGGTAAAAATGCAGGAACCAATTACACCAAGCCAGAAACAAAAAAGGGTTGCAATGATTAAAAAGACCGTCAAAGGGCCCGAAAGGAAGCAGTTCACACCTGCCAGACCCGTTACTCGTGCCCATCCTTCAAAAAAGAAAGATGATTTTTACGAAAGTGGAAGTAAGTTCTCTCCATCATATAAAGAACCTAAGAAGCCGAAAGCTGGAACAACAGAACCTAAGAAAAACAAGAAGCTCAGATTGAAACACAAATTCTTCCGGAAACTGAATAAATCACCATTCTATAATGACATGAAGGATGAACAAAAGACTACCCTTTCCACATTCATCGATAATGCAAAATTGCTTAGGTGAGTTATTGGTATCCATGCCTACTACATATTGATTTGTATACTGGATTTGTATCTTAGTATGTTCTCTTACACAGTATGTTTTGTATACTAGATTTGCATAACATTATGTTTTGTATTGTTGATACGAGTAGCTTAAACTCATCAAATATTTATGTTCTCTATTAGCTAATAAAATTGTGTACTACATATCAGTATGTTGTAGATTAAGTAGTGTTGTAGAATACATAGTGTTTAGAATATGTAGGATGCTAATATGTAGTGTCTACATATTTATGAATATGTAGCTATACATTGTTTATAATAATTGATGAGTTTAGTGTTAAAACACTACATATTAGTATGAGTACATATCAGTATGTAGTTCTCCCAGTGTATGTAATAGAGAAAAAATTATAAAATGTTTAAATTTGCTTTATTTAACAATCAGTACATATCAGTAAGTAATGCTTTATTTAACAATCAGTACTAGTCTTATAGAGTGGTTTAAATTTGATTTATTGATTGTATTCTTGTTAATTTCATATTTGTATACTAGATTTGTATCTCAGTATGTTCTGTTTCTCAGTATGTACTATTTGTAACCTTTACGTTGTTATTTTCCAGCTCAATTGCTTGGAGAACGGGAGAAGGTGTTCTTTGCGTAAGTGGAGGTACAATTGATGACTTGGTATAGAATGATTTATTAGAGCAAGATCTTCTAAACTACACACAATACAAGCTTAAGAACAAGCTTCAGAAAGAGCAGCCGATGAACGAAGTAGACAGAAAATACTTGCCTGTCTTGCATCTGGATCCGTCCGCTTGGGTAAGTTTTTATCTTACAGTGCATTTTTACTACAACACATGTTAATATTAAAAGTATGTAGGGATTGGTACACTACATATCTATATTTCATAAAAACATAATTAGATATAATTATTCAAAGTACATCCATGTTTTCAGTTTAATGTTGAGTTCCCGGAAAAGCTCAAAGGAGGAGCAGACGATTCTGTTTACAAACCAATATTGGAGATGGATCAAAGCATCAAGAATATTCTTGTACCAATGTGCCATATGAATCTTCATTGGACGCTACTTGAATATGACTGTGAAAAAATGGTGTTCAACCACTACAATTCTTCTAAGACTGATTGGGGAGCAAGATGTTATCAAAACGCCACAAGAATGGCAGATCACATGTACAAACCTATCAACATGTACTTGGTGGAGAAGAATAAAGAAACATTGAAGAATGTAATAGTCAATGAATGTGAAGTACCTCAACAAGGTGGATCACCAGACTGCCTACTATTTGTGATGCATTTTATGAAGATGAAGTCGAAAAGCAAATTTGTGGGAGTATGTTTAGGAGATGATGATGAACTGCAAGTGAAGATTCGTAACAAAAGGGTCTCGTTAGCATGCAAATTGCTGACAGCATCTCCACCTGAAATCAGTTGGCAAACTGACGCAAATAGATCCTAATTGATAAAAGTAGTATGACAGTATATTTTAATATTTAGCTATTTTATATTTTAAAAACATACAACTTTTCCTTTTACTAGTTATTTTTTCTTTATCTTTAAGAATGTTCAAAAACTTGGGTTAACTTTAATGTAGATATATTTCAATTGTGTTACTTTGTTGTGTAGTCTAAATTATTAGTGATTATGTACTCGATCTCCGTGAAGATGGTGACCAGTACATATCAGTACGTACTGATTCTATTCTTTAATATGTACTAATCTGATTGAAACCAAAAGTTTAAATTTGCTTTAAGTGATGCAACTGTAAGTATGTAGTGGAACATGGTTAATCCACAACCAGTACATATCAGTAAGTAGTGATTGTCTTCTTTAATATGTACTGATCTGATTGAAACCACAAAGGTTTAAACTAATCTTATGGAAATGTAATTATGATATGTTCTAAATAATCTTATGAAAACCAGTACATATTCGATTGTTTTCTTGTTACAACCTCAGTATGCTTACACTACAACCACTACATATCAGTATGAAGTGGAAGATGATTACACTAGAATACTGACATGTAATAGATACTGTCATTTTGGTAGACTTAGCAACATATTTCATTATGTCGAAAGATCAATATAACTACATTTTTGATAGTCTTATAATGTTTCAAAAACCAAAAGATGTTCTAAGAAACAACAACAAGAACTATAATATTTTCAGTTGGTACTGACAAATAGTGACATATTAAAAAGAAAAAAGTAGAGTAGAACAAGGGCTAGAGGAAAGAATTGTGGACTAAAGAATAATGGCGACGTCATTGGTATCACATTCTGCTGCACGTTCAAAGAAAAAGAGAAATCAGAACACTAATTAGTTTAAAATTCATTGTATTGTATCATCCTACCCCAAGAAAACATCTGTAATATGTATCTAACTACAACACATACCTGACACAAAAATCATTCTTTAGCAAGTTCATACTGACGGATAACACTGCATGTTGCCTTGTTGTGATGAGTCTTCAAATTACAGTTTGAACATTAGACAGATTTTCTACTAGTCTCATGAGATGACTTAATACGTTTCCCCTTCTTCCTGCCTGGTGGAGACCTAATAACTTCTGGTGGGAGAACAATATCGTCTACGTGATACTCATCAGGCCTGTGAGATTAAAAAACACAGTATCATAACTACATATCATATATATACACGGTATATTGTTCCTCAAAAAACAAAAATCAAAATGTATTGATTAAAGACACATACCTGTCATAGTTAGGAACGGGTCTAATAGCTATTGAATATAGCTGACGGAAAGTGGTAACTTTGAAGTACTCCTCGACGTAATCAAGCATTCTTCCTCCAGATTTAGTAATAGCTGCAGTAGCGTGCGAGCATGGAAAACCATAAACGTGCCATCGTTGGCAAGTACAAGTTTTTCTCTCTAGATCCACCATATGAGACCTGCACACACAAAAAACAACATATTATCGTTGGCAAGTACAAGCAGATCATGTAAATATATACACAGTACATATGTTATGCACAGTACACATGAGATTGTGTAGAATAATTGATGAGTTTAGTGTTAAAACACTACATATTAGTATGAGTACATATCAGTATGTAGTTCTTCCTGTGTATCTAATAGAGAAAAAATTATATTAGTATGTTGATATGTTATAAAACACTGCATATTAGTATGAGTACATATGTAATATTTAGTTCTCCCTGTGTATTTCATACACAGTACATATTAATATGTTATGGTCAGTACACATTCATATGTTATACACAGTACATATGAATATGTTATATTTGAACATGCTACTTAAATTCATATGATAGAGATTAGGGGTAAAATGCTAACCTTGGAGAATGAACTTCATATCGCTTAGCATCTGACTGGCTAACTTTCCAGGGACGGCCAATTTGAATGTGTAGTTCAAGCAAGGATTGATACACAGGGGTTAGCAGTTCTGGGTCCATCAAGACACTCTCCTCATAACGTTCTGACATCATTTCCATCATACGTAGCCTACATGACAAAAGTAATAGCAAAAAAGTATATTATACTACATTATACGTAGATTAACAGTACATATATGCTAATACTGTTACAGAAAGAAAACTAATAAATTCTTAAAACTACATATAAGCTTGTACTGTGACTAGGGGAACTGATACAAACCTGATCGAGTCAAAAAACGCAGCAGCAGGCAACTTATTCTCGCGTCTAATCCAGTTATTGAACGATTCAGCAACGGTGGAAGAAGTCTGACCATAACTACAACCCTGGAAGAACGCACTGGACCACTTTTCCTTTGGAATGTTGCGGCAGTAGTCAGCAACCCAAGGCCTTCCCAAATTAACCATTTCTTGAAGAGCTTCCTCGTATGTTGCAGGATAAAGAGCATATGTCGCCTTTCGGAAAGCATCAGTCACTTCTTTATACTTTTCGTCAGACTTTGCGATAGGTAAGTTTTTGTCCAAGTGATAGTAGCAATATTTTTGACGAGAATTAGGGAATACTTTGGGAATATATTTAACCAACCCTTCACCTCGGTCAGTCATAAAAGTTATTGGGCGATCATCATTCAAAGCCTCCTTCAGATTCTTGAAAAACCATTCCCAGTTGATATTACTTTCTCCATTTACTAAACCAAACACGAAGGGATAAAAACCTGCAAAAAGGAATTATTAGTCATGTTAAGCAACTGCTTGAACCCCGTAGATGGTTGTATAATTGATGAGTTTAGTGTTAAAACACTACATATTAGTATGAGTACATATCAGTATGTAGTTCTCCTTGTATATCTAATAGAGAAAAAATTATAAAACACTACATATTAGTATGTTGATGTGTTATAAAACACTGCATATTAGTATGAGTACATATGTAATATGTAGTTCTCCCTGTATATCTAATAGAGAAGGAATTATAAAATATTTTTTATAAATATTACATGTTGCGCCCCCTCGACCCCCGTAGATGGTGAATCATATCAGCATGTAGTGGAAAATATGGTTACATCACAATCAGTATTGTAGTATTACATATCACTATGTAGTGGAAACCATCTTCCACTAAATAAGGGTAGCTGACATGTTTTATAAGTATAAGGAATATGCTACCAATACAGCAATACATATTAGTATGTAGTGGAAGATGATTCCACTAATAAAGGTTAACTGAGTATGGTTAACCATGTAGTATGGTTTATCTCATACTCAGTATGGTCATTATGTAGTATGTAATATGGTCAATATGAGTGATCTAACTACCAGACACTACATATATAAAAAAAAAAGAACCAATTACCTTGATTGCCATTAATACATGTTGCTTCCATGAGACCTCCTTTAAATGTTCCAGTGAGAAAAGTACAGTCACAAAAAATCATGGGACGACATAGTTTATATCCCTCTATACAAGCTCCAAAGCAAACAAAAAGTCTGTTGAATCTTTTTGTAGCATCATTGAAATCGAAGTCAATAAATGACCCTGGGTTTGTTTCCCTAACATCATTCACCCACCAAGCAAGATCAGTGTACGACTTCACATCATTACCAAAAATCTGTTTATACGACAACTCAATTGCATGATATGCGTAGTGATACTGGATGTCGATGCCACCACCAACTTTAAGATAATCAATGATCTCTGCTGGTGTTATGCGAGGGTTGTGCCTGACCATCTCATGAATTAGACTATTCATGAGTTTTTTTAGTAACTGTTGGATTCTTCAACATATAACCACCACCACAGGTTTGCCTTCCCACATATTTCTTTATCTTAAAAACATCAATAGAACTACCAATGGAAGTTGCGTGAAGCTTCCATGAACAACCTTTCACACTACATACGGCGATGAATCTCTCAAGGTCATTCTTCTTCTTAATTACCTCGTATCCAGTTTTCATGCAGTATTTTTGGCATGCTATACGTACGGCATCAACACCACCATAGAATAATTGATCTGTATCATCAAAAATATTATCCCAACCATCTGTAAAGAACACTCTTGGAGCTTCTTTACCCTCTTTCAAGTAACTATTCTTTGCACTAACAACTAAGTCTGCGTTGCTGTCAACTTCCATATGCCTAGAGGAACTAGATGCGCCATTTGAAATTACATCCACGTGCAAATCAAAGAAAGCTGATTGCTTTGAGGTATGTAATGCAGCGATCCCCTGGAGTGTTACATCGGCTAGAATAGGAACTATCGCTTGATTCTGGAAATAGTAAACCAGAATATTCGATGGAGTCAACCAGCTCCACATATTACAGATGCAAAATTTCAAATCCTCTAGAGTTGAAAACGATGTAACCTCATATGCAAAATGATATTGCTTATGGTATACATGAGAATAGATGGAGAAGTCTGGTTTGGGAGCAACGTCAGACATGTTAACCCTGTAAAAAATGACACGTACTAAGATGAAACAAAAAGAGTCTTTGTATTGACATGCTATATGCCAATACGTATTGACATGTACTGACTCATATTGATATGTATTGGCATCTACTGCAGGATGAAAAAACAACATGCTATATGCAGTACGTATTGACATGTACTGACTCATATTGATATGTATTGGCATCAGCTGCTATATGCACTACGTATTGAAATGTACTGACTCATATTGGACTAAATAGAACAATTAAGCGGACCATTAGAGAAGAAAACATATGAATATGTACTGTATTGAAATGTACTGACTCATATTGATATGTATTAAAAGAAAACATATGAATATGCAGTACGTATTGAAATGTACTGACTCATATTGATATGTATTAAAAGAAAACATATGAATATGCAGTACGTATTGAAATGTACTGACTCATATTGATATGTATTAAAAGAAAACATATCAATATGAGTCAGTACGTATTGAAATGTACTGACTCATATTGATATGTATTGGCATCTACTGCAGGATGAAAACAGAGCATGCTATAATAGTGTATCATAATCATACGTATTGGCATCTACTGACTCATAATCACACGTATTAGCATGTACTGACTCATAATCACATATGCTATCAGATTACAGAAAACAGAACAGAAATCATACCTTGTTCGAATCTGAGATACCTAATTCGACGTTCAAATACCTAATTGAAACACACACAAATCACGAAAAATTACTTAAAAAACGAATGAAAATTACTTAGAAACTGAATTCACATTGTAAATCATCATAAAAACAGAAATCATAAAAATATAACAATGTACATCATATATAATTATCCTGATAGAAATTGGATCAGAATAAACCTAATTATTCATCAAGAATTGTAGAACAGTAGCAGAAGAGGATGATTTGAAAAGATAAAAACCTTGGTTCGAAGCTCGATGACCTAATTCAAGCTCAGAAGAACCTAATTCGAATCTCAGATGAAGATGATTGAAAAACAGTACCAGAAATTGATTCAAATCTTATGATTGAAAAATGCAGAGCTAGAGAAACCGATCAGAGAAGAAAAAAATAGGAAAGAAAACTGTTTATGTTCGTCAGGAGTTGAAGAAGGGTAAGGTGGGAATATTTAAAAGATGTTCTTGTGTCATTGGCACGTTTTTGGACTAGGGGATAAATTTTCTGGTCCAAAAACATGTTTTTGGACCAGCTGATAAATCAATTCTGGTACTGGACTAGCCAATAACCGGGTATCTCATTTCTGGACTAGCCAGTAATTCCTAGAACTTATTTATCGGTATTTCCTCAATTTTCTTCTTATTCTTCCATGGATACAAAACCTAACCCAGAATTTCAAGCACGATGAAAGGGTATTCGATTTCAGGTGAACTAAATTTAGTATTGCAGTTCTATTATGTGATTATCCCGATGTGAAATGTGTGTATGTTTTAGCTTTACTGGAAGGATTTTACATAGGATTCCTATCAATTTTCAACTACCATCTCTTACTTCTTTTTGGATTAACTGGGAAACTTATCAAAACCTCAGTCTTTGAATTGCTATCAAGTTTCATGATTTCATTATGATCTTGAGCAAAACCCGGAATTCAATTTCGTCCAATTTTGAATAATTAATTGAAAAAACATCATAATGCTTGGCAATGTGATGTGTAAGGTATGTCGTCTGTATGACTGGAAGGTATATCATAAGATGGAAACCAAACGTAATTAGCTTGATTTTTTTTTAAGTGTATAGTCTTTTTTTGTTTAGCAAAATTTTTGAATGGTCAATCAATCATAAGGAATTGTATACATTTTTTTACAGCAGATGGGTTATCATGAATGAATCACCATCCACTTGCCGATAATGAGGAACAAAATAATGGGTCTGAACTGTTTTACTCGCATTTGATCGGTGAGGTATTCGAGTTCTTTCATTCTTGCTTTTCCCATCAGATTGATAAGCATACTACTGGTCAAGTACTTCCTGTATTGCAAGTAGTTTTTGTTTTCGTCATGTTTGGTGGGGTGTCAAGCTATATATGAATGTTGACTGTATGTTAAATGAAAGCTAGGACTTATGCTCTAGTTGCGAAACCTAATATCAAAATATTGCATAAATCTCTTAGATAGTAAGTACTAGAAGTTCCTTAACAATTTAGAGAATACTAACTTGCATTCAAAGTCCACCTTGAGTCTATGAACGATTAAGTTGAAGTAACTTGCTAGTTTTGAAATTTTTTGAGGATGTAGCTTTTGTGTTTTGTTTGTATAGTTTGGAAATCAAAGTAGTTCGACTAAGATTTTTGTTTGAAACTAATAGATAGATAAACCAAACAAGGGTAAAACCAAATTTAAAACTAAGTATTAACAAGAACTATGAAGTTAAGTTTTAACCTAACACACCGGTGGTGCTTTAGTCTAACTGTTGATTAATCAATAGTTATTTTCATACAGTTGAGTTCTGTTGCAGGTTCGTTTTAATTACCATACGACCATCTGAATTTCATACCTATAATAATTTAAACAGCCACAGAACATCATACCCAATTTATTTTGTACTGCCGCTTTATTGTGGTGCCAAACTTATTTTATACGACCGTCCGAAAGATTATATATTTTCTAAAGAAATATTATGGATATCACTATCCCTCATCTTGACTGGCTACACCTTCGACACCACCGACTAATAGTTAGACCAACTGAACTATCTTTGAATTTCAATCCCAGTCTCACAAGTATAAGTGTGGAGCATTTATTTTGTTTTGAGGGAAAAGGTTTCGAGCAGTAGCTTTGGTGGAGTGGAAATGAGATGAGGTTTGAGGAAGACATTCATAGCTACATCAAGGTGGTTCATGGATGCGGTTTTCTTCTTTATGACTCTTCTGATGAAACCTGGACGAGCAACATCAATGGATTTAGGGGGTTTTAATCTAAGAAATTGGTGTTGGTTAATGGCGGCTGTATACAGTTCTTGACATGTAAACGAAGACGGAATCAAGTTGAATCTAACTGGTCTGCATAGGAACATCCGACCTACGTTAAATACATATATTGTTGCATTTTTCCGTTCGTTAATTTTTCCATTCTTTCTTTTACGCTAGTGTTGGGCAATTTCATGGAGGTTAAGTGTTTTATGTTTCTGTAAATCAACAGGACTTGTATAAAATGTATTTCTTCCTCCGCGTAATATCATTTTTTTTTCTTTTTTGATACGATCTTTTACTGTCATTCTTGTAATTTCTCTTATGGCAGCATATGATTTTGGTTTTCGAAGCATAACATTTCCGTATACTGAACCAAGGTTTTAACATCCAGTAGCATTTGTACCTATCTGACTCAGGTATAGGGCAAGCACAATTTTTAACAAATTTCAGAGGGAGACGAGATATATGACCATCTAACTCAGATACCCATTTAAATTTTACCACTGTGCGAAGCAGCGGACTAGCAATCCTAATTTATTTTATACAATTAAGAAAAGAATCATAATCATAATTTGAACCCTAATCTCATCATTCTTTGTTCTTGAATCAAATCCGACTGAAAAATATACCTTTTTTGATTGGTTAGTAATTGAAGTTTTTCACTGAATCATAGTATTTGATAAGCTTAAACCCAAAATGATTTTGCAAGAGAAATAAAGGGGAATGAAGAAAAATCTGAAATGAAGAGATTTCGATACCATTAAAAACGCCAACACTCCATTAAACCCCAAATGTTTTACTAGAGAAATACAGGGTACTAAAATAAGAAATACGGTTCTCCAACCAACATATTTTTCCAAACCCTACTTAGACTAACTATGGTGGCGGGTAAACCTGAAATAAAAATATGAAACTTATCGATTACAGACGGACAAACTCAGTTGGCCTTTTATTTAGTTTGATTGAAAAGCTGTCTGGATCGGTATGGAAAGTAGAACGTTAGGATTTCTATAAGGATAGCTCAAGTGATAGTAGGCATCCCATTTTTATGATCTTTTCTACTTCTCTCATAAAATTTCCTATATTGGTCGTGTGCCACTGAACTTGGTCCTCTTCACCAAGATGGATATTAGTTGCAAGGGTAGCTCTAATTTCCTCAAGAGAGAACCTAATGATGATTTTAAGACAATTCCATCCCACATATTCTAGAGATAAGTGTTCAACCGTTAGGAGATAATTTGGACATTTATCAGATTTGGTCAGAGAAACTGTCGTATTCCATCCAAGTGTCTTCCCAGTTGTTGATTCTTTCGCCATTCCCAATTTTCCATCTGCTATGCTCTTGGATGTTACATATTTCATCAAGAATTCTTTTCCAGATCCAGGAATTTCCTAATTTTGATCTGGTATCCATTTTGAGAAAATTCTTGCCGGCTAAGTATTTAGCATTCATAAGGTAGGACTAAAGAGAATATTTGTCTTTTTCTACCCACCAACCAATTTTAGTAATCATTGCACTATTAAAGAGCTCTGTATTCGTGAAACCCAGACCACCAAATTCCTTTAGTTTGCAGATTGTAACCTAAGCCTTTGGATAGTAACCTTTTGGATTATCAATATCCTTGCCCCAGAAAAAGTCCATTTGAATCTTGTTCAAGTCTTGGATTTTTTTTTTTTGGAGCTTGAAACAATTCATTTGATAAATGCTAGAAGTAGATGTGACTGTTCTTATCAAGATAACTCTGCCTACTTGGTTGAGGGAACTATATTTGCAACTAGCTAGTCACATTTTAAGCTTCTCCATATAAGGTTTGAAAGAAAGGATTTTGCTTCTATAAATAAAAAAGGGGGAACCTAGGTATTTCTTATCCATACAAAAACATTTGGACCTCCACCTTATTGCTTATATTGATTCCAATATCCTCATTATTATTTTTCCTGAAGAAAACTCCAAATTTGTTGAAGTTGATAAGTTGACTAAGGTAGCACTGAAAATTTCGAAGATATCCACCAGATTTTGGCTCTCAATTTTATTATCCCTGCAAAAAACCAAACAATCATCTGCAAATAAAAGCTGACTGATAAAAGAGGTTTCTTGACAGGTTTTTATGCCTGTTATGAGACCCATGTTTTCAGCATGAATTAGTGTTTCGGATAGGGCTTCCATGCAGAAGTGAAATAGATTGGAGCCTCATAAAAGTATTAAAAAAAGTTACCTAGATCAAAACATCTGAGTTAGTAGTTGATATGCATGGGTAAATTTTGTTGCACCATTTATCATTGAATCTCATTGGTTCATAATAATAATCCGGGAGTTATAACCCCAAAGGTGTCACTATCCATCCACAAAAACCCATCAAAACAAAAATAACACAAAAAACCCAACAAAACAAAAGTAACTCGCGGTTGATGAAACCCCAAAGAATTTGATGAAACCAAAATTTGGTTTCATCATAAAATTTGATGAAACCAATTTTGAAATTTGGGGTTTTTGTATTAATTTTTAAAAATTTGGGGTTTTTGTACCAATTTTGTTTAAGATGGAGTTTGAATGGATCTCAACATTTGAGTGGGGTTTTTGTACCACAAGTTTGGTCACCTTGGATTTTTATGACTAGTTTTGTAATAATAATTACAAATTTGCAGTCTACAATGTCAAAAACTTTTGCTTTATCAATATTTATGCTCATACTATCATTTTCTCATTTCTTACCTCTTTTAGATCTTATATTGTGGATTCTTCATGGAAAATAACTACATTGTCAGAAATTTGTGTCTTCCCGGAATGAAAGCATATTGGTATAGAGATATAATTTATCTAGAAATGGTTTCATTCTTTCAGATATGAGTTTTGAGATAATCTTGTAGGTGATGTTGTATTGACTAATGGTTCTGAAATGGATTAGGGTTCATTTTTGGGTATAAGAGTGACGAAAGTTGAGTTGATTTCCTTAAGTAGGTGACCATAAAAGAAGAACCATTTTAATCAAATATTCTCCTACAATGTCTCAATTAGCTTGGAAAAAATTTGGAGGAAAGCTATCAGGACCTGGAGCTTTTTCACCAGCCATGCTGAAAAGGATTGACTTCATTTCTTGAGAATCAGGTATTTGGCGAGGATATCATTTTCTTGTTGAGTAACGGTAGATAATATGAGATTGATGATGTTCGGGTTTAACATGTTAGCTTTTACAGTAGCCATTTTAGTGAAATGGGAAGTAAACAAAAAGCAACATCTTCTGTATCAGTTATCCAGTTTTAATCTTTGTCCTTGATAGTCTCAATCCTGTTTCTTCTGGTTTTGTTTTTGGTTGATTGTATTTAGTGTTTATATATCCAATCTTGATAGTTTGGTCTCTGCTTTTAGTTTTCCAAAAGTTTTATTCAATATCACACTACTCACTAAATTTTTTCCTAGCACTATTGAGAATCTTCCCTCTATCATCTCTGGAGTAGTTTTTATAAAGGCAGTCTAAGTGATTCTTGTATTCTTCTATATTAGTCTTGATGTCGCCATACACTTCTTTATTCTATACTTTAACATGAAACTTGATGTCCTTTAACTTCCTGGATATGATAAACAAAGAAGACCCAGATAGCCTTTCATTCCAACATTCAACAATGATCTTCTTGCGATCTTCATGATCCAACCATGAGACAATTTTTGAAAATAATAATGCCACTTTTCTGGTAGGGATTGTTGTTGAGAAGAATGGGATGGTGCTCAGAGCCAATATCCAGGATGTTGGAGATAGTGGTTTTGGGGAATAATAACAACCAAGCTTCAAAGTCTAGGCCTCTATCAAGCATTTGTTCGGTTATAGATGGTCTAGTTCTCTTGTTAGACCAAGTGAATGGGCATCCCATTAAGCCAATGTCAACAAGTTTCAGATCATTAATTTTTTTATTCAAAATATTAGCTCCACCGGTACTATAGGTTAAGCACTAATTTTTTGTGAGTCATGGAGGATGATATTAAAATCTCTTATATCCAACCAAGGGAGTTTATTAGCGGCAGCAATATTTTCAGCCATTTTCCATGACTCATTTTTCTTAGCTAAACATATAAGGACTACCATAATATCCTGTGTAAAGTCAAGGAGCAAATGAGACAAAGGTAAAAATCAATAATCTCTACAAATATGTTGGTTTTACATATCAAAGCTAGTCCTCCTGTAGTGCCAATAACCTCACCTGGTTCAACAAACCAGTAATCAATTCTGACATTTACCTCTTTCACAAAATTTACTTAAACCTTCCTTTTTCTGCTTACTTTAAGATAAGAACATGATATCAGGGTTTGTTAAACATGTCATTTAAGTATCTCCCCGTATCCTTAGCACCAATCCCTTGGAAATTTCAGGTCGAACACGTAAATAATTGCCAAAAGTGTGAGACAATTGAATACTTGAGAGTATGCCTTCTGGTAGTGGTTTCACCAGATTCTAATTTAATATAAATTGACCAAAATTGTGGGTTTCAGTATTTTTGCTATTTTTGAGCATAGCCAAATCTAAGAGAATCACCAATGCTAGGGGTGAAGGTAATCCTAGGTGGAGGTCCTATTAATACCTTTTTTTATTGTGGCTAATTTTTTTTTTAAGTTATACTTTCTACCTAAAATTTCATCTCCAATGTCAAGGTATTATTACCCTAGAACTTAGAGAAAAATTAGCTTTTGAATAAATAATTGATGATATGTCAAAAGACCTTGGGTCATGGAGAAGGTAAAGATATGACTTTCTTCTTTACCCTTTCATATGAGATGGCATCCATGGCATGCATTTATCTTTACCTTGACCTTGGCATTGGAGATAAATTCTTGGCTATAAAAGTGCTAAATCCTAGGTGTCATGCCCTTTTAAGACCTTCACCCCTAGCATTGGAGATGCTCTAATAATTTAATAAAGACAAGGAAGTTTGAGAGATTGGTTACCACAATATGATTTGTTGAGTTTTCTAGGATATTATTAGCCAAGGTAGCTCCACCAGACATTAGGTTCCCATTGAGAATTCCACCCATTTGCAACTCCTTATCAACAACAGTATGTTTAATTTTCTTTAGAATTTTCGGTTCTTTAGGGTGGTGTGGCTTTTTGCTTTTTGGTTTTTCATCATGACTACCCATATTTAGCTTGATCCTCTACATTAGTAGTGAACTAGAGGTGTTTTTTTTTTCTTTTTTCCCAATGCCTCATTTTTCTTCTTTTGAATCTCAACATCCAGTCTTTCCTTGATTTTGTAGGCAAGGATCCAAAGAAAAAGGAAGCCAAGGGACTGGTGGCAGGGAGTATATTGGTGACATGGTGTATAGAAGTGTTTGCAGCTAAGACTTTTCCATGATATCTAACAAGAATTTTCATGTTAGGGAATTTTTTCCTGTAAATATCCTGGGCCTTTTTGGCATGGATATTTTTATGTTTCTTATCTGTCAGACAATGACATCAGGGTTAATAGTGACTTCTTCAGGCTCTTGTTGATGGGATTCTCCATATCCAAATATGATTGGATTCTATTGATTGTCAGAGACACCACATAAGCTCCAACTGCTTGACATGCTTCATCTACTTCAAATTCCATGGCAACATCCTTATTAGAGTAAGGCTTGTTGGTAAGAGATTTTTCACTTAGAAAACTTTAGGTTTGAGAGAAGGTTTTGGACAGAGTCGAGCCTAAGGTAGTGCAAGTCATGCGACTGCACAAGACCCAGCTCCGTCGAGGGACTTTTCCCCCTATGGTGTATACTTACTTCCCCCCCAAACCCAGTATAACCCAACATTTCAAAAAAAAAATAATCTTTTATTTTGCAAGCACTCGAATGCGTGACATTGGGTGATACTTAAGCACATCGATCCACTATGCTATCGATTTGTTATTTTTGTGTATCAACACCTGGATGATACTTAAATATTGAATTTTTATCATATTATTACCACCATTAGCCCCTGCCCATATTTAGATCAACATATATAAATATTAGTATAACCGATGGCTATATACTTTGAATTTCCGTCGGGTATTCTTGTTGTTGTGGATTAGTAGGTGGACATTAGCAAAGAGAGTTACTTCTCCCGTTTAACTTAAGGTTTTATCTGGTGCATCATTGTCTATAGTTTTGCAAATTAAATACAAATTATTGACACTTTTTGCTTACTGTCGTTTTAAAATTATTAAAAAAAAAACAGACCTTATAAAAGGCCCTACAATATTTTTTTTGCACATGGCCCTTCTAGACTCAGAATCATCTCTGGTTTTGGAGGAGTAGTTGGAATTGGTGTGGTATTAGTGTGACTAGGTGTTGCAAAGGCTTCAAAAAGCTGGTTTGGATGATCTAGAATTCCTCAAACTTTGTAGAACCTTATGTCATTGATGGTATATATAGGTAAATTCCAACCAATTAGATATAATAGAATATTCAAAATATTCAATCATATACTTGAGAGGCCTAGTAAGATCAATTGTCAGTTTAATTTCCATAGTCTTCTATTCTTTGTCTTTTCCATATGGTATTCTAGCCTCTTGAAAGATCCAGTTGGTTTGAGAATATCTCGGATATCTAAAATGACGTGTGTTGGGAATCCTGTTATAAGGATCTAGACTTGCAATTTAGCAAATATCTCATCATCAATAAGATCAGGACCTCTAGCAGGAACTTCAACCAACATCATAAACTTATCAAACGTACCTCTAGCGCCTCTTTCCCTTAAGGTGATTTAGACTTCTTCACTTGTTAGTCTGATGGTGTATAAATTTCTTCTTATGTTCCAAATATTCACCTCAATTCCGCTTAACATTTCCCAGTTAGTATTGATAAAGAGTTTCTTCATTTTATCAACTCGATTTTCAATAGGATTACTGCTAGAGTTTGATAAGGAGGACATTTTTATGAGAAGATAGATGTAGAAGGTTGTTTTGATGGAGATCCGTGGAGGGTCTTTAGAATGGTTAAAATAAATTACAATCTTCACTTTAATTTAAATTTTGGTCAAAGGAAATTTTTAGTACAAGGTTTGCAGTGGGAGAACTGTGGGGGTGTAGTAGAGTTTCTGATTTTTCCAGCAGTATCTTCTAGCACAGAAACCTAGATGCGGTGCCTTGGACCATTTTGTTATTTGTCCTCACGTTAGTATGACCAGATATGGTGAGTGAGTTTTATTTGGTATACCTAATAGTTGTGTGGTGCCTGTTATATGCCAGAAATATATCTAACAAGCAGATAACTAATATGTAATCTAACCAATCCTTGAGATCTAAAGTAAATATGAAGGCCGAAAAAAGGGATCCATCGATAGAAACAATCACTTTGAATGTGGATAACTAGACTCCTTTAACTTTTCATATAAATATTTAGCTTACAGGCTCTTAGAGGCATTGAGAGACTGGATATCTGATAACTATACCGGAGAAACATGTTATTATGGTGAGCAAGATTGGTTATTTAATAAGGGTTTAGTCCCCGAGGGAGTTGGGGGAGTTGAGTGTAGTTCAGTTTTTACCCGTTAGTTGTAGGGGAGTTCAAACGAGTCTCTCAAAATCCCCGTTAGTCGTGGGAGAGTTTAGAAGAGTCTCTCAAACTCCCTAGAAAACCTTGTTATTCGTTGGGGAGTTTAGAAGAAACTCTTGAACTCCATGTTAGTGGTAAAATCTAGAATGCTAGGGAGTTGATTTGTTTTGGGGATTTATGAGGAGTTCTAGGGAGTTTATAATATATTTTTTCCTTACTACAAATCTCTCAAAAGAGTAGAGATTTTGGGAGAGTCTCTAAAACTCCCTACACTCAAAACACCAAACTCTCTTAAACTCCCCACACTCTCTTACATTCCCTCTTAAACTCTCTTAAACTCCCCAAGATTCAAAATACATTAAATTCCCTCAACTCACCTGTGGACTAACCCCCTGTAAATATGACTATTTAACGACCAGTTTTTTACTAGAATGTGTGGGTCCTAGTGGTAGGCCCATAAAAGTTCTTTATGTTGGGAAGAAATTGAAGAGGGTGTAACGTCACCTTAGTATCAAGTGTGCATATTTCAGTTTTAAGAAATTGGTTTTGAACTTGATATTGAGCTTCCAAAGTGATCTCATGGGCCCCACCTACCACCTCAACAATGCTACTTGGTTTGTTGACTTTCCCCATGTGGATTACCTTCCCTATCCCTTTGGCCACATGTCATTCTCCATACCTTTGGCCACCTGTCAAAAAAGCAAATACAAGACTCTGAGATTTACTTCTAAACTATAGGAAAGAGAGAAGAAAAATAAATAAATTTGAAGAGATGGGAGGGAAGAGTTTAGGATAATTAATAATGGCAGGGAAGATGTTGCTTTGGTAAATTCCCCATTGAGATAAAGGGTGGCAAATAAGCATCTAAGCAACCTAAAATTCTATTTTTAAAAACCAATCCATATTCTTGCAGTTGCAGCTTCTTCCATTCTTCTCAAACCATCCATACAAATTACTTGAAACAGTTAACAATATATCAATTAGATCAAATAGGGTTAGAATCCAAGCAATCCCATGCAAGAAAATTTAGCAGTGATGGCAACAAAGTCCAAGTACTTCCAGAGATAAAAGAGGAGCCACAAATTGAATGGTTTCTAGAAGAATTCACAATTGAGAGATTGCCTTGTGGTATTACTTTGTTACAAGGATGTGGATCTCCTAATTACATCAAAGATTTTAATTGGCATTAAGATACTCTACAATATAATTATGAGGTGAAGATTGAGGGGTTGATCAAGGGTGAGGGTCTTCTCAGACTCATCAGATTTTAAAAACGAGACCACTTGGTGAAGAATATGAATTTGATACAAAGGTATCTCGGTCTAAGATTGTTAAAGTTGGTTATCCATTCCAAATTCAAAGCAGTAACTATGAGGTTGGGGGAAGCAGTTAAGGCTATGGTAGCGGCAGTGGAGGAGACAATGAAATCAATATTGATGAACCAGATATGGAAGGTATAGAGAGACGTGATGATGACAGGAGGAAGGCACCAATGAACCAAAATTATCCTCCTTTCCATGGAATCATTGTACCCCAAAAGGGATCATGCAACTTATCTTAGATATGGGTCATTTTTTGTTTATGAAGGGGTTGCAGTCATTGTTGATAAGTTTGTGATTGCAGGTGGCAACCAGATGAGATTCAAATATATTATTTTGCTAGATAATATAAGGATTGTGATACTGCTTCTTGAATTGCAGCCATAGTTTCCAAGATAAGAATCCAATTCCATGCTCTTAATTTTGTTTGCCTCTCTGCTTCTCTAGTCAGCGCATGAGTTGTCGCAGGTGATACAGAGGTTGAGTAGGCCCCATCTATCCTCTGGGTCAATTGGCCACCAATTCCTGAGCCATAAGATCCCCATAACCGATCCCGATATATTGTAGTTCGTCCCCAAGATACACCATCACGACTGACAAGGATTCGTGCTCGTACCGTCAGTCAGTGGACTCGAAGTTATATCCAACAACATCACGGTCACCGAGGGTGAGAAGAAATTAATTATGAGAGCATGGGGAGTAAGGAGCATGCTAATCTAGGTAGAACAATTAGATTTATCTTGATCAAAACTTTTGTTTTGATTATGGGTGATTAAAAGGTTGGGATTTTTATATTTTTGTGTTTGAACAACAGTAGCCCGAGGTTTATCATAGTAGATGGTATTTTTTCTTTGTTTTATTTTATGTTTTGGATGGATATGGTAATGAACAATATGAAAGAAAACCATTATCAAGTTAATTCAATTTAAATTATGAATTTTGACAATATTTTTTTGGTATATGAAATTATGTTGTATTGTTGTAATTGTTGGTATTAATGAAATAGGTAATCGAATTGAGGTAATCAGCGGATATGTAGCATGTATATGAGTGGTTATTTTCTTAGATAGGTAGAGATTGGGGTTTTCTAAAGGATGTTAGAGGTTTCATCAAAGAATTTAATAGTTTTAACTATGTTCAACTGATGGAAATGGTTCTTGGTAATGTAGTTGAAGCATTTGAAACATTTTAGAACCCATTCGGTTAGGAGTGTTAAGTAAATGCCATGAGAAACAATCTTTATATAAATACCCTGATGTTTGTTTTTTTGATGTGCTTCCTGAAATTATCATTTTTGAAATTATTGATGTGGTTCCTATGATTCCTGAGATTTCTCAAGCGATTTTGAAAGAATGAAGTATTATGGTGATTGTAATGGTATTAATGATTTGGGTGATTATGATTTCTAATAGATAAAGTGAATTGATATTTCAAACTAGTATGATTTAGATGGTTGTAACTGGTGATTTTCATGATTGATTAAAACAGAGAGAAATACAGAGATACTGGTAGGATTCCGGCATGAACTAGCTGTTTCAGTCATAAACAAATAGAAAACGATTAAATTGGCATGAAAACTTATTGAAACCAGGGAGAGGAGAGAGGGTAAAGAGGAGAGCTCACAATACTTTCATGATTTTTCTTTTTGATGGAAAAACTCGTTCATGCATCTATTGGAAAATAGATTTAACGGCAATAGGAAAAACGATCGGCGATCCTTTGCCCGCTAACAGTTATATCCACCCATATTCTAGTATAGACCCCACCTAAGCCGTATCTTTCATATGGGAGATCTAACTCCACAATTTTATTATTATTTCCGGATATATATTTCATTTCTTGTAAATTTTTCTGTTATTTTATCATTCTTTTTTTTTCCTTGGAAGACAATGTTAGTCATTCTTTTCTTTTCTTTTTTCAATTCACTTCTAAATAAATCTCCTTTGGAGCTTTGTTTAAGAAAAAGAATCGCACTATTTAAACTAGACATCCGAACACATCTCTGAAAAATGATTGCCACATGCCATATTGAAATGGTGAGAACGGAATCACATGACATGCTATAAATATTTTTTTTGGAAAACAATATCTGGAGATTTGGGTTTTTAGAAGCCCATCATTGAAATAATTATATAAAATAAATATTATAAGATTATCAACATCAAGTGGAATATTAGGTTAGCTTTTGTATTGGACTTTCTATTTTAATACTTGTGTGATGACAAAAATACTCTCCATAACAAAAAGATTGAAAAATAATTATTCACCATCAGGACAGTTCCAGTGCGGTTATTCTTTTCCTTCTTGTCTCCTCTCAAAATACCAAAAGTTTTCATGAATATCAACATCACAAAATACTGATAGTATATTGATGACCGCCAAAAATCATAACTAGTTTTTCCCAATTGTCAGTCATGATATTAATAAAATCCACCTTTTATTCTACATCAAAATATTAAAAAATTACCGATTCTTAGGGTTTTCTTTTTCTTAGGTCTTTTAATAGTTAAGTATTAAATTTTAGGTTCTTATGAATTCATATAATTTTTATGATTTTTGTTCATATGATTCCTATTATGTGAAACAATGATTCCCTTTTGTTCATATAACTCGTACATTGTAAAACTCTATTTTCACACACAAAAAACTAGTTTAAGTATTAAACAAAAATATGAATCTTTTGGGATTATCACCAAATATGAACTGTTGAAAATTCTGATTCTCTTCAATCACGCTAAAATATTACACTAGTTATGAGTGGGATTTAGTATTTTAACCAATCGTGTCTGCACTTATTACGAATGAAAACTGGAATTTTTGACCAATATTGCTTGACAAAAGCTAGAAATTACACCAATCTCGCCTAATGCTAATACAAGTGAAACCATAAATTTCTATCAAATCAGGTGAAGCTGAAATGTTAATTGAAGCTTTTATATGGATTAATTTAGAAGGATTTTTAAAAATTAGTTATATCAAGTTTGCTCATGAATTTTTATTCTAAATGGAATTAATTTTCTTTAATAGTTAAAAGACTATTTTCGTGATTAAGTTTTATTATAACTATGGCTTCAACATGAAGTATTTTCACAGTTGTTGAAGACCAAGTGGTCGGTTGTCAACCGAGCAAAAATAATTTCACTTTCTTACTTAACTAAAATAAATGAAGTACGTGATAAGAAAGAGTTCGTATCCACATAGAGGCTATTGTTGTTATGCAAATTTTCAGTTTCTTAGTAACCAAGGGGGGGTTTTGATTTATCAAAGCAATAAAAAATAAATTGAAAGCAATAAAGTATTAAAATAATCAATAAGGAGAAGATATTGTTCACAGGATAGTTTCATTCACAAACTTGAATTCTCAACAATGACTAGAATTGGTATTTTAATCTCTCATTTACTAAAAGTCCTAAGATACCTTGATCGCAAGAGTATCCCGCTAATTTCCTAATTTCATCACAACCACATTAAAAGACGCATATGTGAATTCTTCCTAGAAAGCAACCTAAAGTGTAAAAGCACAATTAGATTTAACTCTCTAAAAGCAATAAGTTCTATGGAATAAGACTAATCAAGGCAATCAAAATGTGTAAAAACACTAATTCAATTTAACCAAGGTTATGATTCATTTGTGACTAGTAGGATATATCACTACAAGCACTACCCACAATTATGCTACTTAGAATCAGGGATAAACAACTTTTTCGGATTGAAAACCCTAATCTAGCTTTAGAAATGAATGCAAATCGGATTGATTCCGGACTCAACCAAAATAACAATCAAATCAAATACAATATAAACCATGAATTATAAGCAATAAATTATTGAGACAAAACTAATGCATTGAATCAAATCTTATTTGTGAAATCCACTTTATATCCCATAACCAATAATAAGTATTTAGTTACTCATAGTTTTTGGGTTCATTATATTCATAATCAAAGATAAAATGAAGAACATGAAAAATAAATGAAATCAAACCCTAGTTGTCGCTCTCCTCCAAAACTCCAGTAGAATAATATTTTCAAAGAATAAAAACTTTTCCCTTTTATAGCTTTTCAACTTTCCAAAATTAGGTCTTCAAAGCCCAAAGTCCAATAACAAGAAGTCCACCAAGCTCATGTGTGTGAAATACCCATGTGAAAATATGTCCCAAAAATATGTCACCGGAAAACTGTGTCTTCTGCCGGAAGTTGACCGGGATCCGGCACCGGAACAAATCTCAGGTGACCGGCAAAGTTTACCCGGTCACCTGTGAACGAGTCAGCTTGGTCAAACTCACAGAGTCAATGCGAGTCAATACCGATTCAGCGATCTGACTCGGTCAAGTTGGTCAGGCCAGGCCATTGCACATGCCATATCTTCTGTTGCACTATCATTGTGCTTCACTAGTTTAAATCCAGCCATGTTGGCCCTGTCTTGCACCATCTGTAGCTTAGCTTCAACTCTTTTGTAGCTCAAAGCTCCATAATCTCACAGTTTAGTTGCAAAGCAACAACTACAACTGCAACTTAGTTTGTAGTTCAGCTCATCATAGACCCATTATATTGCACCTGCAACATGCTCAATTCACAAGAAAACTACATTCAGTCACCACCATTGCCTTCAAGTCAGTTTTCTGTAATTCTACTCATCCTCCTCATGTCAACAACAACTGCTAAACTTCCTAAATTCCAATACCATTTAACCACCACTGCAACCAAACCACAGCTGCATCTGAAACAACTAACAAACACACATATTTCTCTTTCCTTTCAGCAACCACTAACACAGTTCAATACCCATCTCTTGTTCATCTGAGCATCAATGCAATCTAACTACCATCCTCGAATTCAGAGCCATACCACCAATTTCAGTTCCACCTGCAATATCATATCACATTCATTCTCCCTGCAACTCAGCTTCAACTGCTTCAGATTCAAATCCAAAACATACATCTAATCATCACTTCCATTTCAACTCAGCTTCCCTATATCTTAGGCATACATTTATGCTTCCCTTCAGTTCCTCCACATGCAACTGCCATTATGCATCTCAATTCATCTCAAGCTGCACTTACTCAGCAGAACTTGCACTTCTGCAACATATCCAAGATGTCATCCATTCATGCACTAGCTGCAACTCAGCCCTGCAATGCACTTAAACCACATCATCCAACCAACAACTTCAGTTCCTCCTCAAGCCATATGTAGCTCAAACAAATCCACCAATTCAACTCAGCTGCTCCTTGTTAGCAGCATCACCAGAACCTCAAATTCAGGCTCAAACAAACCAGTCTCAGTACCACCAACTTTTCTTCTTTGCATCACAGCCATCTCCATGGTTGACTTGTCGGCAAGAAATAGACCCAAATCTTTACAAATTCAGTCCAAATCATCATTACACTCTGCATCCTCAACACCAACTCAACAACGGCAACCTCAGGAATCCTTTCCTAAATATTCATCTAAGTTGTTGATATTGCTCAATAGATAACCCTCAACACCAATGGAACCTGCAACCATCCACCAAAATCACACAGACCCATTAGTTTCTGTAGCTTTAATTCATGACAATTACCAGATTTCATCCAGCTATAGCATCAACAATTCATCTGTTTCATCTTCTCAACACCAATTCTGGTACCACCACCAACACCAGTTGCTCAAGACCCATCTCCTGAAGTCTCATAAGTCCAAAATCTCCATCTCAATCTTCACATCTGAAAACCCTTAACTCAGCTTCTCATTCATCTTGTTGATATTCAAATTCATAATAGATTCAAACCCTAACTCTGCAATTTCTGATAAAACCCAAATTCGACAACTCAATCTTCACAGGAGAAACAAATACCCATGGATGCTCGAACCCATACTCTCGAATCTCTTCTAAATTGGTTGAAACATAAATTCAGCACATACCCATTTCAGAGTACCACAATTAACAATGATCGATCCCCAATTTCTTCCCTGGGTCTATATTCTCGGCCAACTGAACTCAAGAACAAACCCTTGATTCATAAACCATTCAATTTCAGATCCCCTTTCTGATCTCAATTAACAAGCTCAAGCTTCAGTTCTTCCATGTTACCATGATAATCAGAAAAACATCACCACCTTTCTTCTTCTCGGTCAGTTTCAGATTGAACCCCTATTAACCTCTATTTATGTTGAGCAACATAACAAAATTTGGGAAAGAAAATGTTTGAGAAATGATTTCTCGATTTAAAGATTTATATCAGCCACAATCGTCTTCTCTGAATTTCAGGTGGAGTAAGAAAGAGAGGTAGTAAGGTCATGATAAGAGAATTATGGCTCTATGATTTTTAGGGTTTCTGTAAGAAAATGCACGTGGATAAAGCCACCCAGGTTACATAGATAAGGGTCAACCAAGATCATATATGGCTTGTCGGTTCTAAAGAGCCGACATCCTAATTCCTTTCTCAACTCAACCGTCAGTTTTGAAGAACTGACAGTTAATTCTTCACCTCCTTCTCGTGCACCTTAGCTCGCTCCAAGTATAATTTGCATGTGAATTGACCTCTTTGCCTTTACGCTCCAAAATAGACGATTTATCCTTCTTTTGCTCCCAAGGACTCCATTGCACCTAATAACTCAAAACTAAACATAAGAGATGCAATTCCCAAGGATAATAGCAAAGAAAGCATAAATACTAGATATAAAATTAGGTGTTTTACAACACCTAACAAATTCCCCCACACTTAGAGTTTGCTAGTCCTCGAGCAAATAAAAAAAAACTTATTCTAACGGGTACAAAAAACTCCCGTGAGGGTTCACTAGAGATATACCCACAAAACCTACTTGTAAACCTTAAACGTGTGCTTTGTAACGTTGCTAGTAAACCTTGAACATCTTCAAATTTCCTTCGAATTTGTGATGCTCCTCTTGTTGATGATGATGGTGTTTCTATGGACCTGTTGGTGTAGAGAGAGATAAAGTGGATGGTGCTAACTGCGAACAAGATTACAAGTGGTATGTAAGTTAGCAATTCGATGTCACCATCATGATTGATAAAATAGCACTCAAGAAATCAAAATAGTGCTTCTATTGGTGGGAGGTTGGGTAGCTCACCATTCTACCCGGAGTTTACGTACGGTGACACACACTCTAAAAGCACATATTTAGATAGGTACAAAGAATTGAAGGTCGGTGCCTCTCATGATGTAACATGGGTAGTCTCCACTATAGGGGACCACTACTCTACTACCGAATTCAGTCTGCACCTTATTTTCCACTGACATGGTTAAATCCAATTTTAACTCTCATACAAGTAAGAAACCCGATCATGTTCTCTGTCATCTCTAAGTTCAGTCACTCTTATGAGAATCTCGATGTAATCTTAGCGACATGTATACTACATGACTCTAAACTAACCATAAGTTGGAGTTTTCATTCACTAATTTACACAAAAGTTGAAAATTTTGAATTTTTTTACAATGCAAATGCTAAACCACTCCCCCACACTTTAACTTTACATTGTCCTCAATGTAAATTGAGTCATCCAGAGTAAGTCAAGGTGGGAAATCATGCATGAAATATGACAAGAAATCAGAAAAATAAAATAAAAGATAAGAAAAAACTAAAAACAATACAAGAAAATGAAAATAATACAAGAGATACTCATCCTATGGGTTGCCTCCCATTTAGCGCTTGGTTTAAATTCGTCAGCCCGACTATCTCCTTGCTTGAAAAGAATTAGCTAGGGTCCCATACGTTATGGACACCTGAATGAACATCACTAGGGTACCGCATGACTTCAAACATGTTGAAGCGAATTATCTCATCATCAAATCTCATTGTGAGTATTCCTTCTTCCACATCAATGACGGTTTTATCCGTCTTCATGAAAGGTCTCCCAAGCAGCAGGGGTATGGATGCATCCGAGCCATCATCCATTTCTAGAACACAAAAATCAGCTAGAAAAACTAGTTGGTTCACCTGCACAAGGACATCCTCAATAATACCCCTAGGGTAAACATTAGAACGATCCGCAAGTTCAAGCACAATATTAGTTTGTTTCAATGGACCCAAATTTAAAGACTTATAAATAGATGCTGGAATGATATTCACGGATGCTCCTAAGTCAAGCATAGCCTTTCCAATCCTTGTATTACCAATCTCTACGGGTATAGTGAAACTACCCGGATCCTTGCATTTGGGTGGGACAAGACCGCCGAAGTGTTTTCCCCCACACTCATAACCTCATTACCGATTAGTTTTTTCTTCTTGGTACACAAGTCCTTCAAAACCTTTGCATATTTTGGCACTTGCTTGATAACATCAATAAGTGGAATGTTTACATGAAGCTTCTTGAAGATATTTAAAATCTCCTTTTCTACTTCCGCCTTCTTAGAACTTGCAAATCTGCGAGGAAAAGGTATAGGAGGAACATAAGTAGAAATAGGAGTTTTAGTGTTGGAAGTAGGTACCTCATAAATTTGGGGAAAATCATCATTCTTTTCCTCCAAAACAGGTTCCTCTTTTGAATTCATATCACCCACATCAATAATTTCAGGTTGCACAAGTTGTGTACCGCTTCTCAATGTAATAGCGCTAACATTCTCTTTTGGGTTAATGGGTTGAGAAGGTAGTCTCCCACTATTTTGTGCCTTTAATTTGTTGATATCAATTGCCATGGATCCCACTTGAGTCTGCAACTCCTTGATAACACTCTTAGTTTCTTGTTGGCTTTCTTTGAACATGGTAGAAATGCCTTGCATCATTGCTTGAAGCTTTGCATCGATATCAGAACCTTTGTTTTGCCTTGGTTGTTGTTGTGGTTGCTGAAATGGTTATTGTTGTGGTTGACACCCGCTTGGACGGTTGAAAGTAGGTTGTGAAACCGCACCTTGCTTGTTGGCATAGCTAAAGTTGGGATGATCTCTCCATCTTGGATTGTACGTGTTTGAGTAGGGATCATACCGTCTTTGCTGATTTGGAAATACCGCATTAGCTTGCTCCAACTCTTCATCACAGCAAGGTAAAATAACCGCAGCCATCGTTTGCATCATTCGCTCCATATTATCCATCCTTTGATCACAGTGTGATGATGATGAATAACTAACTTCATGCACTTGCCTAACCATTGGTTCACCTCTTGTGTAGAATTGTTGCGAGTTTGCTGCCATGATTTCAATCAACTCGGTAGCTTGGGGCACCATCTTGTTCACTAGTGCACCACCCGCTGCATCAAGAGGATATATATCACTTGTTTGGAGGCCTTCGTAGAAGTATTGGATTATCATAACATCGCTGAATTGATGGTGAGGACAGCTTTCCACCAATCTCTAATATCGCTCCCAATATTCGTACAAATATTCTCCCACATGTTGCTTTATTCCACAAATCTCTTTGCGAATTTGAGTAACCTTGGACGCAGGAAAATACCTCTCTAAAAAGAGTTTCTTCAACCCGTTCCATGTAGTAACACTCCCGGATGGTAAATAATACAACCATTCCTTAGAATTGTACGCCAAAGAGAATGGGAAAGCTTTCAACATTGCACCATCGACATTAGTATTTTCTGGATGGATGGCCATGATAACGTTGTGGAAATCCATGAGATGCTTGTTTGGATCTTCATTCGCCATACCATGAAACTTAGGCAACTCTCTAATCAACCCCGGTTTGATTTCGAAGGTTGAGTTGGTTTGAATACACCATCGTTGTGCATCAAGCCTATGAGAAGCCAAATCCTTGAGTGTCCGATTTGCATCACCCATTGCTTCTTCTTCTTCAACTAGTGGTTATTGTACAAATGGAACCTCTTGTTATCCTTCTAGTTGTAACTCTTCTTCCACTTCTAACTCTTTTGCTTACGTTGTGTCTTGACTTGGTTGGAGTATTGTGCCTCTTAGAGTAACTATCACGCACCTTGGATAGTTCCAATCTTTAGAAGTCATGGATTAGGTACCTGAAAATAATTCTCGCAAACAAGTAAGAAACAAGATAAGAAATCAAAAAGCAAAGATAAAAGCAGAAATTATAAAAAGAAACTAAAAACTTAATAACAAGCAGTATGCCTCCCCGGCAACGGCGCCAAAATTTTGTCGGTTGTCAGCCGAGAAAAAATAAGTTCACTTTCTTACTTAACTAAAATAAATGAAGTACGTGATAAGAAAGAGTTCGTATCCATAGAGAGGCTATTGTTTTTATGCAAATTTTCAGTTTCTTAGTAACCAAGGGGGGTTTTGATTTATCAAAGCAATAAAAAATAAATTGAAAGCAATAAAGTATTAAAATAATCAATAAGGAGAAGATATTGGTCACGTGATAGTTTCATTCACAAACTTGAATTCTCAACAATGACTAGAATTGGTATTTTAATCTCTCATTTACTAAAATTCCTAAGATACCTTGATCGCAAGAGTATCCCGCTAATTCTCTGATTTCATCACAACCACATTAAAAGATGCATATGTGAATTCTTCCTAGAAAGCAACCTAAAGTGTAAAAGCACAATTAGATTTAACTCCCTAAAAGCAATAAGTTCTATGGAATAAGACTAATCAAGGAAATCAAAATGTGTAAAAACACTAATTCAATTTAACCAAGGTTATGATTCATTTGTGACTAGTAGGATATATCACTACAAGCACTACCCACAATTATGCTACTTAGAATCAGGGATAAACAACTTTTTCGGATTGAAAACCCTAATCTAGCTTTAGAAATGAATGCAAATCGGATTGATTCCGGACTCAACCAAAATAACAATCAAATCAAATACAATATAAACCATGAATCATAAGCAATAAATTATTGAGACAAAACTAATGCATTGAATCAAATCTTATTTGTGAAATCCACTTTATATCCCATAACCAATAATAAGTATTTAGTTACTCATAGTTTTTGGTTTCATCATATTCATAATCAAAGATAAAATGAAGAACATGAAAAATAAATGAAATCAAACCCTAGTTGCCGCTTGCCTCCAAAACTCCAGTAGAATAATGTATTTTCAAAGAATAGAAACTTTTCCCTTTTATATCTTTTTAACTTTCCTAAATTAGTTCTTCAAAGCCCAAAGTCCAATAACAAGAAGTCCACCAAGCTCATGTGTGTGAAATACCCATGTGAAAATATGTCCCAAAAATATGTCACCGGAAAACCTGTCTTCTTTTTAAGTTGACCGGATCCGGCACCGGAACAAATCTCAGGTGACCGGCAAAGTCCACCCGGTCCCATGTGAACGAGTCAGCTCGGTCAAACTCACAGAGTCAATGCGAGTCAATACCGATTCAACGATCTGACTCGGTCAAGTTGGTCATGCCAGGCCATTGCACATGCCATATCTTCTGCTGCACTATCATTGTGCTTCACTAGTTTATATCCAGACATGTTGGTCCTGTCTTGCACCATCTGTAGCTTAGATTCAACCCTTTTGTAGCTCAAAGCTCCATAATCTCACAGTTCAGTTGCAAAGCAACAACTACAACTTAGTTTGTAGTTCATCTCATCATAGACCCATTATCTTGCACCTGCAACATGCTCAATTCACAAGCAAACTACATTATGTCACCACCATTGCCTTCAAGTCAGTTTTCTGTAATTCTACTCATCCTCCTCAGGTTAACAACAGCTGCTCAACTTCCTCAATTCCCATACCATTTAACCACCACTGCAACCAAACCACAGCTGCATCTGAAACAACTAACAAACACACATATTTCTCTTTCCTTGCAGCAACCACCAACACGGTTCAATACCCATCTCTTGTTCATCCTAAAAGCAATGCAATCTAACTACCATCATCGAATTCATATCCATACCACCAATTTCATTTCTACCTGCAATTTCATATCACATTCATTCTCCTACAACTCACTTCAACGCTTCAGATTCAAATCCAAAACATACATCTAATTATCACTTCTATTTCAGCTCAGCTTCCCTGTATCCTAGGCATATATCTATGCCTCCCTTCAGTTCCTCCACCGAATCGCCATTCTCGCATCTCAATTCATCTCAAGCCGCACTTACTCAAAGACAACTTGCACTTCGCAACATATCCAAGTCGCTTATCCATTCATGCACTAAATGTAACTCAACCCCGCAATGTACTTAAACCACATCATCCAACCAACAACTTCAGTCCTCATCAAGCCATCTCAGTAGCTCAAACAACCGCCAATTCAACTCACCTCCTTGTTAGCATCATCACCAGAACCTCAAATTCAGTGGTCAAACAAACCAGTCTCAAGACCACCAAATTTTCTTCTTTGCATCACAACCATCTCCATGGATGACTTGTCGGCAAGAAACAACACCCAAATCCATACAAATTCTGTCCAAATCATCATTACACTCGCACCCACAACACCAACTCAACATCCGCAACCTCGTGAACCCTTTCCTAAACATTCATCTAAGTTGTTGATATTGCTCAATAGAAAACCCTCAACACCACTGGCACCTGCAACCATCCACCAAAATCATACAGACCCACCAGTTTCTGTAGCTTCAATTCATGACAATTACCAGATTTCATCCAACTATATCATCAATAATTCATCTGTTTCATCTTATCAACACCAATTTCCGTACCACCACCAACACCAATTTCTCATGACCCATCTCCTCAAGTCTCACAAATCCAAAATCTCCATCTCAATCTTCACATCGAAAACCCTTAACTCAGCTTTTTCATTCATCATGTTGATCTTCAAATTCATAATAGATTCAAACCCTAACTCGCAATTTTCGATAAAACCCAAATTCGAAAACTCAATCTTCATAGCAGTAACAAATATCCATGGATGCTCGAACCCATACTCTCGAATCTCTTTTAAATTTCTTGAAACACAAATTCAGCACATACCCATTTCAGAGTACCACAATCAACAGTGATCGATCCCCAATTTCTTCCCTGGGTATGTATTCTCGGCCAAATGAACTCAAGAACAAACCCTTGATTCATAAACCATTCAATTTCAGATCCCCTTTGTAATCTCAATTCACAAGCTCAAGCTTCAGTTCTTCCATGTTACCTTGATAATTATAAAAATAGCACCACCTTTTTTCTTCTCGGTCAGTTTCAGATTGAACCCCTCTCAACCTCCATTTATGTTGCGTAGCAGAACAAAATTTGGGAAAGAAAATGTTTGAGAAATGATTTCTCGATTTAAAGATTTATATCATCCACAACCGTCTTCTCTGAATTTCAGGTGGAGTAAGAAAGAGAGGTAGTAAGGTAATGATAAGAGAATTATGGCTCTCTGATTTTTAGGGTTTCTGTAAGAAAATGCACGTGGATAAAGCCACCCAGGTTACATAGATAAGTGTCAACCAAGATCATATATGGCTTGTCGGTTCTAAAGAGCCGACAACCTAATTCCTTTCTCAACTCAACCGTCAGTTTTGAAGAACTGACAGTTAATTCTTCACCTCCTTCTCGTGCACCTTAGCTCACTCCAAGTATAATTTGCATGTGAATTGACCTTTTTGCCTTTACGCTCCAAAATAAGACAATTTCTCCTTATTTTGATCCCAAGGACTCCATTGCACCTAATAACTCAAAACTAAACATAAGAGATGCAATTCCCAAGGATAATAGAAAAGAAAGCATAAATACTGGATATAAAATTAGGTGTTTTACAACACCTATCAAATACCCCCACACTTAGACTTTGCTAGTCCTCGAGAAAATCAAACAAAACTTAATCTAACGGGTACAAACAACTCCCGTGGGGGTTCAATAGAGATATACCCACAAAACCTACTTTCCCAACTTACTAGTTCTCCGAAAAGATAGCATCCAACGTGCTAAGAATACATACAAATTTTGCACACTAGTCATAAGAAGTTAGACACAAATATGAACACAATCTCATTCTTAAAAGTTGAGAGAGAAATAACCATCCCTTATCGAAAGAAATTCGGTTTCAGAGTGATCAAAAGTCTTGACTCTACCTCGCAAGAAAGGGTTTTATGAAATTTCTCTCAATAATAAATAGTTTTTTTATGGGTCACACATGTGTCCAGGTAGGAATGAAGAGAGAATCATGTGACACTTTGAATAGTAGGAAGGCAAAGCCCTCCGAATTGTTTTGAAAACCCACATCTTTTATTCATTTTGAAAACTATTTTTATGACGATCTCTAAGAAAGGAAATCAACAACTTAACGAAGGTGGGAATATGCTTACTTACCTCGTTATCCGTTCGGCATGCAGTTAGCACCACTCTCACATCATCCATAGAAACGTCTTCGGTCTTCAATCCTTGTCTTCGTCTTCAACTCTTGATGATAACTCTTGAACTTCGTAGAATCTTGACAATGTAACTCTTTCCTCTAATTCTTGTTGCTTGAAACTTCATTATAGATATTTCTCCTTCCATTGGCTTTATTGAATGAATAGAAAACCAAAAACTAACTAAACAAACCAAAACATGATGCAATGATTTTTTTCCCCCTTTTTTTTATTTTTTTTTATGCAAAATAAATAAAGTAAATACAAAATTAAAAAAAACAAACAAAAAAAAAACTAATGATGAACCTAATGAACTTTTCTCTTTTCTTTTCTCTTGTCTTGTCTTGTCTTGTCTTGTCTTTTTTTTTTTTTTTCATTTTTTTTCTTCTTTTGTTTAAGGGAACTAGCATAATGATAACCATGTCCCAATTTATTTTTTTTTATTCTTTTTATGGAGACAAGAGAAAATAATACAAATACAAAATGAAAATACAAGTACAAAGGGCATGGTGTAAGTACTTTACCGCTTGATTCTTCACAACTTGTATGCCTTGATATCATAAACTTCTTGAATTCTCATCTTGATAATCTTCACTCTTGTACAATAGTCTTCAACTTGTAATTCTGCTTCTTGTCTTGTTGCTTTACTTGAATCTGAAATCTACTCATTTTTGTACTGTTGCTTGTAAACCTTGAATGTCTTCAACTTTCCTTCGAATTTGTGATGCTCCTCTTGTTGATGATGATGGTGTTTCTATGGACCTGTTGGTGTAGAGAGAGATAAAGTGGATGGTGCTAACTACGAACAAGATTACAAGTGGTATGTAAGTTAGCAATTCGATGTCACCATCATGATTGATAAAATAGCACTCAAGAGATCAAAATAGTGCTTCTATTGGTGGGAGGTTGGGTAGCTCACCATTCTACCCGGAGTTTACGTACGGTGACACACACTCTAAAAGCACATATTTTAGACAGGTACAAAGAATTGAAGGTCGGTGCCTCTCATGATGTAACATGGGTAGTCTCCATTGAAGGACCACTACTCTACTACCGAATTCAGTCTGCACCTTATTTGCCACTGGCATGGTTAAATCCAACTTTAACTCTCATACAAGTAAGAAACCCGATCATGTTATCTGTCATCTCTAAGTTCAGTCACTCTTATGAGAATCTCGATGTAATTTTAGCGACATGTATACTACGTGACTCTAAACTAACCACTAGTTGGAGTTTTCATTCACTAATTTACACAAAAGTTGAAAATTTTGAAATTTTTTACAATGCAAATGCTAAATCACTCCCCCACACTTAAACTTTACATTGTCCTCAATGTAAATTGAGTCATCCAAAGTAAGTCAAGGTGGGAAATCATGCATGAAATATGACAAGAAATCAGAAAAATAAAATACAAGATAAGAAAAAACTAAAAACAAGACAAGAAAATGAAAATAAGACAAGAGATACTCATCCTATGGGTTGCCTCCCATTTAGCGCTTGGTTTAAAGTCGTCAGCCCGACTATCTCCTTGCTTGCAAAGCCTTAGCTAGGGTCCCATACGTTATGGACACCTGAATGAACATCACTAGGATACCGCATGACTTCAAACATGTTTAAGAGAATTATCTCATCATCAAACCTCATTGTGAGTATTCTTTAGTCCACTCAGCCATCAATGGTTTTAGCCGTCTTCATGAAAGGTCTCCCAAGAAGCAGGGTATGGATGCATCCGAGCCATCATCCATTTCTAGAACACAAAAATCAGCTGGAAAAACTAGTTGGTTCACCTGCACAAGGACATCCTCAATAATACCCCTAGGGTAAACATTAGAACGATCCGCAAGTTCAAGCACAATATTAGTTGGTTTCAATGGACCCAAATTTAAAGACTTATAAATAGATGCTGGCATGATATTCACGGATGCTCCTAAGTCAAGCATCGCCTTTCCAATCCTTATATTACCAATATCTACGGGTATAATGAAACTACCCGGATCCTTGCATTTGGGTGGGAGTTTCTTTTACAAGACCGCCGAAGCGTTTTCCCCCACACTCATAACCTCATTACCGGTTAGCTTTTTCTTCTTGGTACACAAGTACTTCAAAACCTTTGTATATTTTGGAACTTGCTTGATAACATCAATAAGTGGAATGTTTACACGAAGCTTCTTGAAGATATCTAAAATCTCCTTTTCTAGTTTCGCCTTCTTAGAACTTGCAAATCTGCGAGGAAAAGGTATAAGAGGAACATAAGTAGAAATAGGAGTTTTAGAGTTAGAAGTAGGTACCTCAGAAATTTGGGGAAAATCATCATTCTTTTCCTCCAAAACAGGTTCCTATTTTGACTTCATATCACCCACATCAATAATTTCAGGTTGCACAAGTTGTGTACCGCTTCTCAATGTAATAACGCTAACATTCTCTTTTGGGTTAATGGGTTGAGAAGGGAGTCTCCCACTATTTTGTGCCTTCAATTTTTTGATATCAATTGCCATGGATCCCACATGAGTCTGCAACTCCTTGATAGTACTCTTAGTTTCTTGTTGGCTTTCTTTGAACATGGTAGAAATGCCTTGCATCATTGATTGAAGCTTTGCATCGATATCAGAACCTTGGTTTTGCATTGGTTGTTGTTGTGGTTGATGAAATGGTTTTTGTTGTGGTTGAAACCCGCTTGGACGGTTGAAAGTAGGTTGTGAAACTGCACCTTGCTTGTTGGCATAGATAAAGTTGGGATGATCTCTCTATCCTGGATTGTACGTGTTTGAGTAGGGATCATACCGTCTTTGATGATTTGTAAAGACCGCATTAGCTTGCTCCAACTCTTCATCACAAGAAAGTAAAATAACTGCAGCCATACTTTGCATCATTCTCTCCATATTATCCATCCTTTGATCACGGTGTGATGATGATGAACCACTAACTTTATGCACTTGCCTAACCATTGGTTCACCTCTTGTGTAGAATTGTTGCGAGTTTGCTGTCATGCTTTCAAACAACTCGGTAGCTTGGGCCACCGTCTTGTTCACTAGTGCACCACCACCCGTTGCATCAAGAAAATATCTATCACTTGCTTGGAGGCCTTCGTATAAATATTGGATTATCATAACATCGCTGAATTGATGGTGAGGACAGCTTGCCACCAATCTCTTATATCGCTCCCAATATTTGTACAAAGATTCTCCCACATGTTGCTTTATTCCACAAATCTCTTTGCGAATTTGAGTATCCTTGGACGCAGGAAAATATCTCTCTAGAAAAAGTTTCTTCAACCCATTCCATGTTGTAACACTCCCGGATGGTAAATAATACGACCGTTCCTTAGAATTGTACGCCAATGAGAATGGGAAAGCTTTCAACATTGCACCATCGGCATTAGTATTTTCTGGATGCATGTCCATGATAACGTTGTGAAAATCCATGAGATGCTTGTTTGGATCTTCATTCGCCATACCATGAAACTTCGGCAACTCTCTAATCAACCCCGGTTTGATTTCGAAGGTTGAGTTGGTTTGAATACACCATCGTTGTGCATCAAGCCTATGAGAATCCAAATCCTTGAGTGTCCGATTTGCATCACCCATTGCTTCTTCTTCTTCAACTAGTGGTTCTTGTACAAATGGAACCTCTTGTTCTCCTTTTAGTTATAACTCTTCTTCCACTTCTAACTCTTGTGCTTCCGTTGTGTCTTGCCTTGGTTGGAGTATTGTGCCTCTTCGAGTAACTATCCCGCACCTTAGATAATTCCAATCTTTAGAATCCAGGGATTAGGTACCTGAAAACAATTCTCACAAACAATTAAGAAACAAGATAAGAAAACAAAAAGCAAAGATAAAAGCAGAAATTATAAAAAGAAACTAAAAACTTAATAACAAGCAGTATGCCTCGGCAAGAACGGCGCCTAAAATTTGGTCCGGTTGTCACTCGAGCAAAAATAATTTCACTTTCTTACTTAACTAAAATAAATGAAGTACATGATAAGAAAGAGTTCGTATCCACATAGAGGCTATTGTTGTTATGCATATTTTCAGTTTCTTAGTAACCAAGGGGGGGTTTTGATTTATCAAAGCAATAAAAAATAAATTGAAAGCAATAAAGTATTAAAATAATCAATAAGGAGAAGATATTGGTCACGGGATAGTTTCATTCACAAACTTGAATTCTCAACAATGACTAGAATTGGTATTTTAATCTCTCATTTACTAAAAGTCATAAGATACCTTGATCGCAAGAGTATCACGCTAATTCCCTGATTTCATCACAACCACATTAAAAGATGCATATGTGAATTCTTCCTAGAAAGCAACCTAAAGTGTAAAAGCACAATAAGATTTAACTCCCTAAAAGCAATAAGTTCTATGGAATAAGACTAATCAAGGCAATCAAAATGTGTAAAAGCACTAATTCAATTTAACCAAGGTTATGATTCATTTGTGACTAGTAGGATATATCACTACAAGCACTACCCACAATTATGCTACTTAAAATCAGGGATAAACAACTTTTTCGTATTGAAAACCCTAATTTAGCTTTAGAAATGAATGCAAATCGGATTGATTTCGTACTCAACCAAAATAACAATCAAATCAAATACAATATAAACCATGAATTATAAGCAATAAATTATTGAGACAAAACTAATGCATTGAATCAAATCTTATTTGTGAAATCCACTTTATATCCCATAACCAATAATAAGTATTTAGTTACTCATAGTTTTTGGGTTCATCATATTCATAATCAAAGATAAAATGAAGAACATGAAAAATAAATGAAATCAAACCCTAGTTTCCGCTCTCCTTCAAAACTCCAGTAGAATAATGTATTTTCAAAGAATATAAAGTTTTCCATTTTATAGATTTTCCACTTTCCAAAATTAGGTCTTCAAAGCCCAAAGTTCAATAACAAGAAGTCCACCAAGATCATGTGTGTGAAATACCCATGTGAAAATATGTCACCGGAAAACTGTGTCTTCTGCCTGAAGTTGACCGGGATCCGGCACCGGAATAAATCTCAGGTGAACGGCAAAGTCCACCCGGTCACCTGTGAACGAGTTAGCTCGGTCAAACTCACAGAGTTAATGCGAGTCAATACCGATTCAACGATCTGATTCGGTCAAGTTGGTCAGGCCAGGCCATTGCACATGCCATATCTTCTGCTGCACTATCATTGTGCTTCACTTTTTTAAATCCAGCCATGTTGGCCCTGTATTGCACCATCTGTAGCTTAGATTCAACCCTTTTGTAGCTCAAAGATCCATAATATCACAGTTCAGTTGCAAAGCAACAACTACAACTGCAACTTAGTTTGTAGTTTAGCTCATCATAGACCCATTATCTTGCACCTGCAACATGCTCAATTCACAAGAAAACCACATTCAGTTACCACCATTGCCTTCAAGTCAGTTTTTTGTAATTATACTCATCCTCCTTAGGTAAACAGCAGTTGCTCAACTTCCTCAATTACAATACTATTTAACTACTACTGCAACCAAACCACAGTTGCATTTGAAACAGCTAACAAACACACATATATCTCTTTCCTTGAAGCAACCACCAACACAGTTCAATACCCATCTCTTGTTCATCTGAAAAGCAATGCAATCTAACTACCATCATCGAATTCATATCCATACCACCAATTTCATTTCTACCTGCAATTTCATATCACATTCATTCTCCCTGCAACTCAGCTTCAACTGCTTCAGATTCAAATCCAAAACATACATCTAATTATCACTTCTATTTCAGCTCAGCTTCCCTATATCCTAGGCATATATCTATGCCTCCCTTCAGTTCCTCTACCTGCAACTGCCATTCTGCATCTCAATTCATCTCAAGCTGTACTTACTCAGCACAACTTGCACTTCTGCAACATAGCCAAGATGCCAGCCATTCATGCACTAGCTGCAACTCAACCCTGCAATGTACTTAAACCACATCATCCAACCAACAACTTCAGTCCCTCATCAAGCCATCTGTAGCTCAAACAAATCCGCCAATTCAACTCAGCTGCTCCTTGTTAGCATCATCACCAGAACCTCAAATTCAGGGTCAAACAAACCAGTCTCAGTACCACCAAATTTTCTTCTTTGCATCACAACCATCTCCATGGATGACTTGTCGGCAAGAAACAGACCCAAATCCATACAAATTCTGTCCAAATCATCATTACACTCTGCACCCACAACACCAACTCAACATCTGCAACCTCAGGAACCCTTTCCTAAACATTCATCTAAGTTGTTGATATTGCTCAATAGAAAACCCTCAACACCACTGGCACCTGCAACCATCCACCAAAATCACACAGACCCACCAGTTTCTGTAGCTTCAATTCATGACAATTACCAGATTTCATCCAGCTATATCATCAATAATTCATCTGTTTCATCTTATCAACACCAATTCTGGTACCACCACCAACACCAATTTCTCATGACCCATCTCTCGAAGTCTCACAAATCCAAAATCTCCATCTCAATCTTCACATCAGAAAACCCTTAACTCAGCTTTTCATTCATCATGTTGATCTTCAAATTCATAATAGATTCAAACCCTAACTCTGAAATTTATGATAAAACCCAAATTCGAAAACTCAATCTTCATAACAGCAACAAGTACCCATGGATGCTCGAACCCATACTCTTGAATCTCTTCTAAATTGCTTGAAACACAAATTCAGCACATACCCATTTTAGAGTACCACAATCAACAGTGATCGATCCCCAATTTATTCCTTGGGTCTGTGTTCTTGGCCAACTGAACTCAAGAACAAACCCTTGATTCATAAACCATTCAATTTCATATCCCCTTTCTGATCTCAATTCACAAGCTCAAGCTTTAGTTCTTCCATGTTACCATAATAATCAGTAAAACAGCACCACCTTTCTTCTTCTCGGTCAGTTTCAGATTGAACCCCTCTCAACCTCCATTTATATTGAGCAGCAGAACAAAATTTGGGAAAGAAAATGTTTAAGAAATGATTTCTCGATTTAAAGATTTATATCAGCCACAACCGTCTTCTCTGAATTTCAGCTAGAGTAAGAAAGATAGGCAGTAAGGTGATTGATAAGAGAATTATGGCTCTCTGATTTTTAGGGTTTCTGTAAGAAAATGCACGTGGATAAATCCACCCAGGTTATATAGATAAGGGTCTACCACGATCATATATGGCTTGTCGGTAATAACTCAAAACTAAACATAAGAGATGCAATTCCCAAGGATAATAGCAAAGAAAGCATAAATACTAGATATAAAATTAGGTGTTTTACAACACCTATCATCAAGTACTAATCAAGCTAGGTGATATTCAACAAGCTAAATTTGATATTAGTGAGGTGATTCTTTCTACCTCTAAACTGGTTTTTGAGTTGTATTACACATATGGTGGTATGCGTAGACCTGATGAGGCTTATTCTAAAGATCTTATTCAAGCTATCCTTACAAAATACAAGGAGAGATATGATTATATTGTAGCAGGGAAAGAAATTCAAGATAATGGCAGCAGTAATGGATCTGTTAGAAGTGATGCTAAGTAAGGTGATGAGAAGGAGGAGGAGGAGGATAGAGTCTCTTCAAGGGAAGTATCTATTGATAATTGGGTCTGAATTTGTGATCTGGAACATCAGGGGGTTGAAATCTTATCATAAATAAGAGGCAGTAAAGGATTTGATACAAGCTCATAGGTGCTTAGATTGTACCATTCAGAAAACTAAAATTGATCAAATGTCTTGTTGGTTTGTAAGACAAATGTGGTACAATTATGATTTTAATTGGAGATTGTTTCCTTCTCAAGGATCGGAAGGTAACAATGGGGGGCTTTTAACCATTTGGGATAGCTCTAGAGTGGAAAGTTGGATGAGAGACAAGGATTGAACTCTATCTCTAGTTTGCTGAAATGTAGAGCCTCTGGATTTTCTTCCATTCTTTCAAATATTTACTTTCCTTGTGAATATGCACTGAGATAGGAGTTTTTAAAGGACCTAAGAAATATAAGACAATGGAAGGATACAACTTGGTGCATTATTAAGGAAAAACAGACTATCCTTTGGAAATAAACAAAAGTGGTGGGGATGAAAGGAATATGCAGTTTCTTAATGACTTGATTTTTGACTTGGACTTGGTTAATCTGCCATTAAATGGAGGGGCCTTTACATGGAGTGATAAACAGACTATCATTTTGCTTTCGAGGTTGGATAAATGCTTATTTGATAATTCTTTTGATATGCATTTCAGTAGAGCTACTCAAACGGTTTTGGTGAGGACATATGTTCAGATCATAATCCTTTACTAATTGAAGGTGATGGTAAGATCGTCCTTTAAAATTGAGAACAATTAGATTAAACATAAATATTTTATAAGTAATATCGAAATCTGGTGGAGAGAGAGTTACAGTTTACTCTAAGTTATGTCTCGTTCCGGAAGTCACAAAGCTTGAAGTTTTTCTTGAAGCAGTGGAGTAGAGTTACTTTTGGTGATTTTAAAAAGAAAGAAGAGAGCATAACTTCTAATATTAAGAGATTCAATCTGCATGAGGAGATGAGGGCTCTTTCTGAGGAAGATTTCTTGGAGAAAGCTAATGAAGAAATGAAGTTGAATGTTATTAAAGTTGATAGAAAGGGCTAAAGTTCAAGGTTTTGTAGAAGGTGATATTAACATGGGATTTTTCCATAGAATGACAAATGCAAAGAACATGAGATGCAATATTACAAAGTTGGAGGTGGATGCGGTAGATATTTTTAATCAGGATATGATAAAATCTGAGTTGCACATATATTATTCATGTTTTTTTCACTTCTAGTCATTCTATTATGCCAAGTTTTGTTAACTTAAATTTTTCTCAGATTGATTCTGCTCAGAATTCATGGCTTGAGAGATCTCTTAATGAGGAGGATGTGCACAATGTCATTAAGAACTTTGGAGCTAAAAAATCTCCAGGTCAAGATGGGTTTACAATGAATTTATATAAACGTTGTTGGGATATTTTAAAAGATGATGTGATACTTGTTTTACATGATTTTTTTTTAAAAACGGATTTGTAGACTGGAGGTTAAATATTTCTTTTGTCAAGATCACACCAAAGAAAAAGGATTCTTTTACTGTCAAAGACTTTATACCAATTAGTTTGATTAGTGGCTTCTAAAATATTATTTCTAAAGTATTGGTTGAAAGGTTAAAACTTGTTATGCCTAAATTAGTGTCGCACTCTCAAGTTGCATTTATAAAGTAAAAATAGATTTTGGGTGGTATTTTAATAGCAAATCAATGCAAAGGTATTCTTGTAAGATTTACATGCAAAAAGCCTTTAATAATGTGAGCTGGAGCTCTCTTTTTATTATTCTCAAAAAATATGACTTTGGTGATAACTAGGATCAGTGGCTTCATTGGTGTGTAACTTCTGGTCAATTATATTTTTGGTTAGTGGTGTTACTTCAGATAGGATTAATCTCTCTAAAGGTGTTATAAAGGGAGACCCTTTGTCTCCTTTCCTCTTTATTCTGGTGGTGGAGATTCTAGCTAAACTCCCAGATGAGGCTTTTCAATATGGTAAAATATAATTGGTGCTTTTCAGGTTGTGGAGAGAGGAACTGTGGTATCTTTTCTGCAGTTTGCTGATGATACTATCATTTTCCGTAATGTTTCTAAAGAAGAGGTCAGAAGATTACTTATCATTTTGGTTATTTTTGAGTTATTAACAGGTTTAAATTTGAACCTTGAAAAAAGCACAATTACTATTATCGGAGAAAATAACTTAGTGGAGGAGTTATCCTTAGAGCATGAATGTAGAAATGCAGAGATGTCTATTACCTATTTGGGGTTAGCAGTCGGTGCTTCTTGTAGGAATCTTGCAATTTGGGATGTGATGATTGATTGGATGCAAAAGAGACTGGAAATATGGAAGAAAAAAATATCTGAACAAAGCTAGTAGGTTGGAACTGATTAAATATGCTCTTCAAATTCTCCCTACTTATTATCTTTCTTTACTTCATCTTCCTGCTTCTGTAGAGAAAAAGCTTAACACTATTATCAGGAAGTTCTTGTGGGGTGTGACTGATAATGATCATAAGATGAGTTGGGTTTCTTGGAGTAAAGTTAGCAAACCAAAATAGTATGGAGGTTTGGGCATAAAAATCTTGAGATTTCCAATAAACTTTAATGGCTAAATGGTTATGGAGATACTCTAAGGAAAAACAGGCTTTGTGGAGGAAGATTATGGATGAAAAGAGTAGTACTGAGTCGAAATTCTTGGTACCAGCTGAGGATAAGCGCACTATTGGGAGGAGCATATGGTATATGATTTTGAAGACTAGAGAGGACCTTCAACAGTATGTGGAGATAAAGGTTAGGGGTGGGAAGAAAACTAGATTCTAGCATGATTGGTGGTTTCACAAATCAAGTTTTAAGAGTAAATATCACAATTATTTAGGATAAGTCTTCAAAAGCAGTGCACTGTGGCAGAAGTAATGGGCAATGCTTGGACTTTATATTTTAGCATAGTTTCAAATCCTGCAGAGAGAATTGATTTGCTAGAGTTAAGAGATGATCTGATTTAAATAGTCTTAAGGACAATGAAGAAGATTATTTAGACGGTGATTTCTCCTCAAATAAGCTTTATGATTTGTTGTATAGAGAAGATGTTCTATGGGAGTTTGCAGGACTGTTGGATGTGAAGCATGTTCCTCCAAAGGTTTTATTTTTGTGGGATTCATTAATTTATCCCTACCAGAGTCATGTTGGAGCATTGAAGGGGGCAGGTTACTAGTAATATTTGTGTTCTATGTAACAGGGAACTGGAATATCTACATCATCTCTTCATTCATTGTTCACGAGTGTCAGATATTTGGGGTTATTTCATTAACTTGTGTAGGATAAGCTGGGTGATGCCTTTTTATTTTTCGGTTCTCTTCCAAAATTGAGACTCTATCAGATTCCTTTTGTTGTCATATGGGAAACGTGGAAGGAAAGAAACGATAAAATACATGGGAAAATACCTAAATTTAAAGAGAAGGTCAAGAGGATTATTAAGCAAACAATTCATCTGTGAACTCACAAACTGAATTTTTTTAGTTCTTACTCTCTGAACCAGATTTATTTTCAATAGGTAACAGTCTTAAGGATGTAGTTTCCTGCTATTTTGTTATATTTGGTTTTCGCTAGGTCCACAGACCATGCTTTGTATATACTGTAAATATTCTTTTTCTTAATATATCGCTTTCTTTTCTAAAAGAAATAAATAACAATTTATGAGCTCTTTATGATTTTTTATTTATTTTTATGACTTTAATATCCAAAAAGGAGATTTTAGGATGGAGAAGAAGGGTTATTTTTGGGACCGTGGAATTTTTGAGGAGACTATTATGTGCTTAGGCCTTCCATGCTACAAAGCGTAAGGGTGGGCTAATTGCGGAAATTGACTAAGTTAATTTTTTTTTTTTTAATATTTTTGTATAAAGAGTATTACATTAACTAGTTGGAAGCCTAACAAGCTAAGCTCCAACAACATACTACTACATCAATTTAACAGGTTGTTGTGCTAATATACTAGCGAGCCTCATGGGAAGCAGATGGGAGGCTGAGATTATGTCACAAGGGGGGCAAACTAACACTACTTTCCATATTAATTCCTGCAATATTACGCCATTGGGGGGTTGAACCTGTGACCTCCTGGAACGCATGAAAATTTGGGAAATGGGATGACCATCTGAGCTAGGGCCCGTTCTAATTAAATAAATATCTTAGGGAACATTATTTAAATACCCCTTAAAATTCGTCTCTTAAAATATACCCTTATTCAATTTTTAAAAATACCCCTACTTTTTGTAAAGTGGAAGCAACTATCACAAGTTGCTTCCGAAGTGGACGCAACTTTATACAAGTTGCTTCCAAAAAGTGGAAGCAAATTTCTCAAGTTGACTTCAAAAAAATTAATTTTTACCCCTCAGGAGTATTTGTGCAAGGTCAACAAAAATGGAGGGTGTTTATAACATTCCCACAATATCTTATTTTTAATTTAATTTTTCTTTTGACTAAACTTATGGGTTTCTTTTGTAATTTATTTATAGGAGAGAGAAAAATAAAGGTGATCAAAACTTTTATATGGGTTTTCACATGTGAAATAATACATTTAATTTTAGGGAACATTATCTATATACCCCTACTATGAGACCCCTTGCAAAAGTACCCTTATGAACTTTACAAATACCCCTAAGCCTAATACATTATTAAAATATCCTCTTTTATATAGTGTATATATACAAAACCACCAACCACTATTTTTAAAAAAAGAAAAAAAAAGACTACATCTGTTGTCCACCGCCAACCACCACCACCACTGTCCACCGCCAACCACCATCGCCGCCAACCACCACCACCGCCAACCACCACTGTCGCCGCCAACCATCGCCGACGACGACCACCACCGCCAACCACCACCACTGTCCACCACTGCCAACCACCACCACTGTGCACCAACACCGCCAACCACCACCACTGTCCACCACCGCCACCGCCAACCACCACTATTGTCCGCCACCACAACCGCCAATAACCGCCACCCACCGCCACCACCGCCAACCACCGCCACCGACGACCACCACTACCATGTGGAGTCAACTTGCTGAAGTTGTGTCCATATATGAGGCAACTAGCTCAAGTTGTCTCTAATAAATAATGTTCATATCGGAGGCAACTAGTTCAAGTTGTCTCCAAATGTGGAGGAAACTAGCTTAAGTTGTCTCCAATAAATAGTGTACATGAATAAGTTGCAAAACAAAATGGAGGCAACTAGCTCAAGTTGTCTCCGAATCTAAGGAAACTAGCTCAAGTTGTCTTCAAATGTGGAGGCAACTAGCTCAAGTTGTCTTCAAATATGGAGGCGACTAGCTCAAGTTGTCTCCGAATCTGAGGCAACTAGCTCAAGTTGTCTTCAAATGTGAAGGCAACTAGCTCAAAGTTGTCTTCAAATGTGAAAGCACCTAGCCCTAGTTGTGTCCAAATCTAGAAGAAACTTGTTCGATTTGTATCCAAATATGGAGGTAACTAGCACAAGTTGTCTTAGAAAAAATATATTTATGCACAATTGAATGAACCTGGCGTGAATCGAACACACATCTACCGACAAATAGTCGGCTGTGCTACCATTGCACCACAGATTCGTCAATATAAAACAACATATCAAAATCACATCATAAGCTTTAATGCACAAACCATTATTGCGATTCATTCCTGCACTTCAGCTGGCATTCATATTCTGCAACAACAATCAACATCTTCCACCAAATGCACTTCATAAGCTTCATAATCCATTCTGCTTCAGACTTGATAGCATCTCTACTGCAAACCAAAAAAGTACTAACGAAATGACTAATAATCATATTAAATAGTCCTATACATACCTCGACACCCACTGAAATGCGACTTATTTGGTTCCAGCAAAAGTAGGTGGTCAGAGATTTTCTTTGCCAAAGCTTCGCTAGGAGCCTGCACATTTTATAATAATTTCACAAAATCAGTACATAAGATTTTGTTAGAGCCTGCACATTTTCTCCAGTAAAAGCGATTAAAATGAGACAATTGCATGAGGATTCCAACTGGAATACATGAACAAGTTTCTCAAAAAAAATGGAGCCAACTATCTCAAGTTGCCTCCTAATCTGGAACCAACTAGCTCAAGTTGCTTCCGAATCTGGAACCAACTAGTTTACATTTTGTACTAAAAAGCTTTATAGTTGCTCCTATTACATAAAGCTTTGGTTAATCATACGTGTTAAGATCACAAGTTCAAGAAGCCAACAAATATCAGGTCGTCCTTAACATTTATCATATGATTAATTGATTGAAAGAAATTAAATGGTAGCAAATAGCAATACATGGTAATCACCATGTAACTAAGCATTGAATCTTACTGACTAGCGACAAAAGAAATAGATAAAAATTGGGGATGCGCTTATAATTATAATAGTAATAGTAAACTTCAAGAGTACAACCATCTTAAAAAGCGAAGCTCAGGGAGATAATGAAGTACTGTAAGTGATCACGAGGGAGATAATGAAGTACTGTAAGTGATCACGAGCATTGATGGATTAATACTAGAAACTACTTAAAACTTGGCCATCTAGCTAATATTTGCTGATTATTATAACATTCGTAGACCCTAATAAGTAGTGGAAAGATACACACAAAAATTAAATACATAAAGACCCCATACATATCAATATCATCACCTAGAAGCAGAGATTTTCCAGTTGATGCATTCCCATCACATATTATAACCATCAATACCCATTAATGGAATGTGTTATGGTTGGAGTGGCGGCAATACAAAGTTTTTATCATGAAATTTCTGAACAAATGGAAAATAATCACAGTTGAAACCAGAACAACAAACTTCGCCCCACAATATTCCACAGCTTCCAATGTCAGTGGAACATACATTAGTATTATTATGACAAAAATGACAAAATAATAACGAAACCTCAAAATTAGATAGATAAATGACTTAGAATACCGCTTGTATCACTTTCATAAGATTGTTGAATCCACCATCTCCACCCCCCCACTACTATAACAAAAGAAACCACCAGTACCTTAACAACAAACTCCACCATTATCCACCACCATATCAGCCACCACTACCACCATAACAATAATATCCACCATCACTAGTACTGCAACATCCAAAAAAATAAAAAATTAAAAATTGTTCAACTTATACCAACAAACACAAGTTTGAGGGGATTGTGAGAAAATTTATCATAAATGACTAAATTCGTTCAAATTAAAATTATAAATTACCTAATTGGGCCGACCGAGCGAAGCGAGGGAGGACCCTATATATGGTGACTTTGTGTCAATGTGAAGCGTGACATTTTTTTCCAATTTGATACAAAAATATTGAATTTGGTGTCTGTCCATTAATGAAAATCCGCAAATGCCCCTCAAAAAGGACGCATGAGTAATTTATTTTTTCTTTTTTTTTTAGACATTTTCGCAGATAAGATGAAATATAAAGGGTAGCCACATAAATTTGGAGGACTGATAAAAGGACACGGAGGTTGGTAATGCTTTAATTGTTGAGGGGTGTTTTAGTCAAATTCCAGCTAGAGGTTAGACGGTCGAATCCGACCACCTCCCAAATTTAATTTGTTACTTTATTTTTTCTTCTTCTTCCTCCTCTCGAAAACAGGGTTTGATTTGAGATCTTGAAGGGGACAAAGATGAATTCGAATTGATTGTGCTGCTGAGAGATAGGTTCGATCTGATGAAGAATTAATCTGTGTTCGAGAACATGTAGAAGAAGGGTTTCGATCTGAAGCTGGTGTTGTTGATATGGGTCATTGACGCTGAATTGAGAGAGATGGAGGATGAAGATAAGATGTGTATTGGTTCTTCTGCCGTTAATTGAAGAAAAAGAAACTGGGTTTAACTGTGGCTGCAATTAAAGATGGATCTTGGTTAGAATGATGGTAGCGGTGGTTTTGCAGCGGTGGTGATCAAGGGTTTGATATTTTATGGCAACAAGAGAAATCAATGGGGTTTGAATTGATGCTGTTACAGGGGTTTGACGAGAATCTGGGATTGGAAACAAGTTCAATGGATTTTGTACATATCTCACGGGTTTTTGTGGTTAGAGAATTCAAGGTACACATTCATCTCTTTTTCTCTTTGGTTTTCTTCAATTTTAGGGTTTTTAATGGACTGCTAATTAGGGATTAATTGAAAGGTTCATGTTAGGTAGTGGGTAATTCATTAATTTGTCTTGGTCTTTTTTGTTCTGATTTTTGGTAGTACTGAATTACTTGCTGATTAGCTTAAGCCAGGTTATTTTGTAGTGTAGATTGGATTTGTGTATTTTTCTGTTGTTTAAACAAGTAATGTGTAATTGGAGAAGTAGGATTCCCCTGGCGCAGTGTAATTGGAGAAGTAGGATTCCCCTGGCACAGAAGATTTAATTGAGATTTCAAGCTTTCACTTATGCAAAGATTTTTTATCCATGTTTTGCTTTTCTTAACTTTGTATGCGCTCTGTTTAGATATTACCTTCCTGTTTTCTGGATGAATTAACAAAGTAAAAATCCAGTTTCCCTTGCAATCATGCCATCCTGGTCAAATCTATCCGCCGTTATGGTTGTGGTGTGTTTGGCAGAATTGCAAGATGAAAATATTTGTTGGGTTATGGCACTTTTAATCATGCCAACCTTGTACAGTAGCTGCTCTACTGTTAATTTTGTTGCTCAATCAGACTATTATTTGACTGCATACAGATTAGTGATTTGTCCAAGCTCACCTAAAACAGTAGATGCTCTATTGTTAATTTTGTTGCTCAACCATACTATTATTTGACTGCATACGGATTATTTATTTGTCCAAGCTCACCTAAAACACATTATCTAGATATGCATCTTTTGAGGTTAGTCAAAACTAGATTATAAAGGAAACGGAAGACCTGGTTGAGATTTTTAACACAATGGACATCTACATACAGTGGAATACTGGGCTAGGAAATAAATTGGTTGATCTTGCTATATTAGATGATCATTTTCAAATATGAGTTCTCATAGAATGTTACTGCGGCAATATTTGTGGACCTACAGTTAGATTGAGCAGGCATTACATTTGAAGAACATAGAAGTAGTTCTGATTGAGTCCTTTCTAAACATAGTTTTTTGTATGCTTGATTGCTTTTTATAGCTACACGAGGATAGAAAAGTGAAACGAACACCTAATTATGATGTACGGTAGCCAGCGATGGAAGCAGGATTGGAAGTCCAGGTGGGCTAAACCAACACTATGGGCTAAACATTAAAATTATAGGGGGTAATTATTTTCCCCCCAAAAAAGACACATGAAAATTTGGTTTTTAGGTGAATTCTTGAGACTTGGGGGTGGCTGGAGCACCCCTAAGCCACCCCCAGTACCGTCCCTGACGGTAGCACCCTTTGCATTTTAAGGGAGCTATATTCGCATGATCTTTCTTTAAGAAAGGTTAACAATCAGAGCAAAGTGCAGCCAGAACTTATCCTTTTCATACTTTGCCAAGTGTATACCACTATACCCATGAGTCTAGATTGAGATCTAAGTTACTGGTAGGTTAGCACTTTATGTACTCAGCCTCAATGATTTTTATATGAATGAATGTAATCCGTCATTTTCCTATATGATGTGTTACTTTATTTTTCCGTCCTTACATTGAGTTACTTACCTCAAGACTCTTTTGATATGATACATAATTTTCCTTCTCTATACAGGCAAAACTTGAAACTTGGAGTTTGAGTTTCTGTTTTTGAGTATCCTATTACAGGGGTTTTCATGCTGATTGCTTGGATCAATAAACACCAAGGATGCAAAAGCAGGACCCCACATGCCCACTTTGTTCAAGATCATCTGAGGATATTAGCATGGAACAACCACTAATTTCTAGGTTGAGGAACATATTACTGCCTAAGCTTAGATTTTCTGTGATTTTTTTTTTCCAGTCAGTGCAATTTTATTTTCTGTTATGCAGCCGATGTGTTTCCTATAGTGACTTACTGACAACACCATTACTTTGCCTGACTTACTGTAGTACTTCCTGTGACATCCCTAGTGTTCCCGTCATAATTGTATTCTACATTTCTGAACATTTTTCAACTCAATTTAATTTAACTTTTCAACTGTATGCAATTTTAGAAATTGCTTTACATCTCTTTACAAAGAAATATGATATCTTTGTTTGGATATCTCTTTGCTTTACAATTTTGCTTTACAAATTTACAAGTCTGTCCATTATGGTAGAACTAAATTTAGTTTTGCCTAAAAAAATTCGGTCGGCCGTCCCACCGTGGCAACGTTCATCTAGTTTAATCGTACTTCACCAGTGTGATACTCCCTAATCTCGAAACAAAAACTGAAAATAGATTGAAATACATACCTCTTCCACCACCGCCACCGCAGCCACCACCACCACCACCATCATCATACTTCTTGAGGTTCAATAATTCGAACCAATTCAACTTTAAAGTTACAGGAATTCAAGATCTAAAATCAGATTTTTGTTCTCTTTAAATTTGATTTTAAAACTTAATCTTTCGAAGAAGAAAATCGACTATCTCTGAACAAACCATCTCTCTGATGATAATAATTTTCTCTCGATCTCACTAATTTCCAGCAAAAATTTATTCCTCCCTCGATTATTCCAACGAAAACTCTCTCTCTAAAATGAAATTAGGTTACTACTGATATGATTGAATTAAAGATGGTGACGGTGGTGGTGATAGTAGCAGAGATGATGACTATGACGAGAGAGAAGAGAGAGGTGGTGGTGAATCTGGTGATGGTGGAAGGAGGAGATCGGTAAAGAGAAGAGAAGCTGAAAAGATAATAGTCGGGTGAGATATAAGGGTAAAAATGGAATAATTTCTTTTTTTGAGTTCCCACTTAATTTTACTGCATAATGATCTAATAAAAATTCGGGGAATGGGCCCCTCAAAATTCCATGGTCCCAAACGAAACCCGCAAATCGATGGATACTCATACTTGGGAAGTTGGGATAGTCCTTGGGTGCTCACTGGCCCATCTAAGACCATTTGGTGTTTGTTGCTTGCTCAAGTTAATATCAAAACAATTATAACAACAAACTTAACTGAGGAAACCCCCAATGCTTTGTTTGTGGCGCGAGAATTCAGACATTCAGTTTTTGCGTACGGTTAATTCATGCATGAGACATGATCATGCATAAATTGTTATTGAAGTCTATATATGGAACCCGGTGAGTTAGAGACTGTCTAAAGGCATAAAATTGCGGAAGATGGCAAGAAAAGGAGACACTAAGAAAATGCTAGTAAAAATGATCAGATCTGCATCAGTAAGTTTGATTGCCTTAGTGACATTTTGTATCGGGGTTATAGTTGGTTTTGTTTCGAGAGATGTCACGATTATGATGATGTCCTGGTCGACTATAGGATTGGATGCATTGGGATAAGAATAAGAATGTGGAAACGAGGCTGGTGGCAGTGGGAGGATGATGTCAACAATGCGTACCAGCGCCATGCCAAGACTAAAAATGATGTGTGGTACGGTAGACCCCGATTTTTTGACGTCTTGCTCGGTTCGTACATGGTACTCGTTGGGCATGTATGTGATGGGACTCTTATTTATTTCTGCGACTTCTTTAGAACACCGTGATATAATTCCCGAAAATGATATACATCCCCACTCCCTTTCCCTGTTCCATTCCCCTGTTATATATCAAGCATCTATTGGTTAAATCTAATAATAATGAGACTCCCTGCTATTCTCAACCCAGAGATCAAGGGCTAAGAACGATGACACCTAATGAGGAAAAAGAGTGGGGGAAGTGTAGCACTTCCGTATTGTAAACATGAGCATAGAGATTCTAATGTAGTTGTGAGAATAATTCTCTGTGTATTCATTGATAGGCAATGGCCTGATTTATACAACTTTACACAACTGGATAAGGGAAATAAAAGATACACCTAATAATATCTAGGATATATACAACAAGAATATATATGCAGTTACAACCAAATAACAACACAATAATGTCAAGATATATAATATCTTGATCATATCTTAACACCCCCCCTCAGACTCAAGGTGGTGGAGTACACATCTTGAGTCTGGAAATTAAGAATCGAAGACGAGCTGCAGAGTGCGTCTTGGTGAAAAGATCATCCACTTGAAATTTTGATTTGACACGCGGAAGAGTGATTGTACCTTTCTAAAAATGATGACGAGTAAAATGACAATCTATCTCGATATGTTTTGTACGTTCATGGAAGACATCATTGTGTGTAATTCGAATAGCATCCTTGTTGTCACAATACAGTGGTGTAGGAGCAGAAATTAGAACTCCCATATCACAAAGAAGCCACCGTAACCAAATGAGTTCAGATGTGGTGTGAGCAAGAGATCTATACTCTTCTTCAGCACTTGAACGAGAAACCACACTTTGCTTCTTACTTCTCCATGAAATCAACGAGTCTCCCAAGAACACACAATAGTCTGTGATAGATTTTCTGTCTGTAATATCCCTAGCCCAATCGGAATCTGAGTAAGCTTGAAGAGTGAGATCAGACTTGGATGAGAAACACAAACCTTGATGAAGAGACCCCTTGATATATCTTAGAATTCTGAGAACAACTGCATAATGAGTAGACCTTGGAGCAGACATAAACTGACTGACTATGTGAACTGCATGACTTATGTCTGGTCTCGCAATGGTCAAGTAATTTAGACTCCCTACTAGTTGACGATAAAATGTTGGATTAGACAATAGAGTCCCATCTGTAGGACTGTATTTTACATTCAATTCAAGAGGTGTGTCAGTTACCTTATTGTCAGATAGCCCTGCACGCTGTAGAATCTCAGATGTATATTTGACTTGTGATATGAAATAATCAGTGGGTGACATGCCAACTTCAATGCCAAGAAAGTAACTTAAAGATCCAAGATCTTTCATCTTAAAACAATCACTGAGGATTGATTTGAGTTCAGTAATACCTTGTAGGTCACTGCCAGTAATAACCATGTCGTCAACATACATGAGAAGAATGACAATTCCTTTTTATGACGAACATAGTTGAATCACATAAGCTTTGTGTAAAGCCATACTGGAGAATTGCATTGCTAAACTTCTCAAACCAAGAACGAGGTGCTTGTTTGAGTCCATATAATACCCGTCGAAGCCTACATACTTGATTAGGTTTATGAGGCAAACCAGGATGAGGTTGCATGTAAACCTCTTTTTGTAACTCACCATGAAGAAAGGAATTTTTCACGTCCATTTGATGAAGCCCCCATTGTCGTGCTGCAGCAACAACAAGTAATATGCGAACTGTAACCATTCTGGCCACTGGTGAAAATGTTTCTTCATAGTCAACACCATACTCTTGTGTATAACCTTTTGCGACAACTCGTGATTTACATCGTTCAAACTCCCCATATGACTTGGTCTTAAATTTATAGACCCATCAGCTTCCAACAATTGATTTTCCATATGAAGATCCACCATTTCCCATGTCCCTGCATTTGCATGTGCTTCCAATTCATCATCCATTGAATCTTGCCATTCTGGAATGGCTGCAGCTTCTATGTATGTTTTTGTTCATAAAATGACAAAATAGAAGACAAGGAACAATGATATTCTGCATACTTAGATGGTGGTCTTCGATTGTGAGGTGGCAAATAATTTTTTTCAGAATCAGGATCTCGTTCCTAAGTTGCACTGTGAGGTTGAGTCGTAGAGTGGTCTTGATCATCAGTATTTGGTGGATCAACAACTAGAGGAGATGGAATTTTAGGAGTAGATATAGGAAAAGTGATAGGATTGGATTCACTAGGAAATGGATCAGAATAAGTAAAAGACTCAAAAGATGATGATTTGCTGCTTGGAAGTGACCAGAATGGTACTTTCTCCCAGAATGTGACATGACGAGAGACACGAAGCTTTCTATTAACTGGATCATAACAACGATACCCTTTTTGTTCAATATCATAACCAAGAAAGACACACAAGACATTCTTTTGACCAAGTTTATGACGTTCATGTTCTGGAAGGAGTACAAAACAAGTTGAACCAAAAACTCGAAGCTCAGAATAGTTTGGTTTCTTACCATAGAGACGCTTAATATTCCTCCTATGACATCTTTTGGGACTCTATTGATGGTGTAGACTACAGTAAAGACTGATTCTCCCCATAAATTGGAAGGAACTGAACCAAAAATTAACTGGGTTCTAGCTGTCTCTATAATATGATGGTGTTTACGTTCTGCAACTCCATTTTGTTCTGGAGTTTCAGTACATGACAATTAAAGAATGGTGCCTTGGGTTTTAAGAAATTCTTTGAATGGATTGGAAATATATTCCCCACCCTGATCAGCACGAAAAACTTTGATCACTTTACCAAACTGAGTTTATATCATGGTTAAGAAATCAACATATAACCTAAGAAAATATGCTCTATAGCTGAATATATATACCCACGTATAACACGAATAATCATCAATAAAACTCACATAATACAAAGCATCTCCCTTTGACATAATTGGAGATTTACCCCAGACATCAGAATGTATAAGAGCAAAAGGTTCAGTTGAAATAGAAGTGTTAAAAGAAAGAGCTGTCTGTTTTTCCAGTTTATAAGAGATGCAATTTGGTTCTTTATCTAACTGAGTATCTCCTAGTAAACCCTTATTGATCATATATGAAAGACGAGAAAAGGAAACATGACCTAACCTAAAATTCCAAGACATGAAGGGAGATATTGATACAGGTGCAGTGGGAGTAGCAGCTACGACATAACTTTTAGATTCTGCCGAGAGAACAATATATTGAAGGAGATACAACCGACCAACTCTACGGCATATCCCAAATACCTCCCCGATTTTGAGATCCTGTATAGCACAACCAAAAGGATAACAATATGTGTTATAACCTTGATCACACAGTTTACCAACTGAAATAAGGTTCATTGTAATATTTGGTACAAGAAGCACATCTGGTGTATAAAAGTTATTTGAATTATTGACCAAGCCTATATGACTTGCAGTTACTGTTGATCCATCAGAAGTATGAATCTTAGGGGTGATGACAGGATGAATACTTTCAAAAAACTTTTGATTAAAAGTCATATGGTTTGATGCTCCTGAGTCGGGAAACCATTCTGTTGAATAAATACCTAAGGAGATAAAGAAGGAAAATACAACTATAGGATTGTTACCAATTGAGAGTGCTTGTTTAATCATCCCTTGAATATCAGCAAGATTTGGTGCAGAACTACCACCAGGTACATCTAATGCAAATGAGTTTGATGTTGATGCAGGTGAGACTGGGGCTTCCATGAATATGGTTGGTGCATTGGATTTTTTTCCTCCATTACCATTGATTCTTCTCATATTTCTTGAAGTTGGTGAGGTGCAAAATCTGGATGAATGACCAAGTTCCTTACAGTACCCACACTGTGTTGTGGGTGTTTCAGGTATTATTGGAGAAGGTGAGGAACTTGCTGATGGAATATTATAATTCCTTGCAAAGTGCCCAAAAGTCTTGCAATTGTGACACTGCACTTGAGACATGTCACGTTGCACTGAAGCACTTGAGTTTCTTGAAAATTTATTTGAACTTGAACGTGTAGGCACAACAAACACTCCTGATATCTCTGGTGTGATTCTTTTTCTCGTTTATTCTGCAATAAGTTCAGACAAAGTAGCTTCCACAGTTGGAAGAGGTGATCGATGAAGAATAAATGCTCTAACAGACTCAAACTCATCACATAAAGCCATTATAAGTTGAACTAAACGTGTTTCCTCTCTATATTTCTTCCCTAGTTCCAAATATACAGTCCATTTTGGTTCCATAAGTGCTAATTGATTCCAGACTATAGACATCTCTAAATGAAAAACAAAAACAGTCTGATCATGTGGTTGCTTCATAGATCTAATATCTTGTTTAAGTTTATATCTCTGAGCAAAGTTGACTTGTGTGTACCTTTTTGAAAGAAACTCCCATGCATCTTTGGCTACCTCAAAAATGGTGAGTTGCATGCTTATAGAAGAAATAACAGTATTTCCAATCCAAGTGAGAATCCTGTTATTGTTAATCTCCCATTCTTTTTTTGGATCCTTTGTTTGTGCTTCTTTTCCTTTGTCATTAGAACTGCTTGCTATAGGGGATTTTTCTGTACCATCGACATACTTATACATACTCTTTCCTTTAAGAAAACTCCTCATGAGGAATGACCAGTGATTGTAGTTGGTTCCATCAAAATGAGCAGTGATAGGTTGAGAATATTCTCTTGACATGATTACTATGTTTTCTCTGGGTTGTATTTTATCTGAAATGTATTGCAGCGGAAACTGGTTCTCAGATCTTTCCTAGCTCTGATGCCATGTTAACATGAGCATAGAGATTCTAATGTATTTGTGAGAATAATTCTCTGTGTATTCATTGATAGGAAATGGACTGATTTATACAACTTTACACAACTAGATAATGCAAATAAAAGATACACCTAAAAATATCTAGGATATATACAACAAGAATATATATGCAGTTACAACCAAATAACAACACAATAATGTCAAGATATATAATATCTTGACCATATCTTAACACGTATAATTCCATAACTCATTAATTAGTTGAAAATTTTGGTTTGGAGTGCAAAATTTTGTTCTTGAGTTGAATTGTTATATTGTCTTGGAAAAACTATATCGATTTTGTCGTGTTGATCTCCAAAAGAACAATCTTACAATCTTTAATTTCACTAATAAGAAAGTTACCCAGGAATAATAAATATAAAGTGATAGAAAAAATGTAGATTTTAAAAGATCCCACGCATGCAATTTTGCAGATTACACATTCATTCCATTCAAAACAAATTTTGCCTCTTAATGTTGATATGTCATCGTTATTGTCTTTATGATTCGCCCGTAAATTAGAAAATCTCTTTGATCTTGAATTTGTGGAGTCATCATAACAATAATGTATGTAATGTGATCTATGATCATTTTTAATGTTTCCAAATCCAAATCGGCTATATCAATTAATGTACGAGGTTTACCTCTTTTATGAAGAAAAAACATGCAAGAAGAAGTTACTTTAAATTTTGCCAAATTCATTATTATAATAATTATGATGCTTGACGTGTTGAAAATGTTAAGACGATATGCTCCTACAATTTTGAGTATATCTAATGAAAATCAATTAGAAGCTAATCTAGTTACTGTTTTTTCAATTGTAGTTGCAGGAATTCCCACACTACACCCTACTCAAGAATTTATCAATATTTATGACACAATTTGAAGATTAAGGACCTTTTTTTATTAATATGATCTTAAAAGAATTACAGTAATCAAGAATACAATTCACTTAATAAGATTTTCTCTCTCCTAAAAACTTTCTTAGCACTCAAAAATTCATCATCCTCTCTGGAACTATTCATTTCCTTTATATAGGCATTTACATAGTGGATTACAACTCATGACAGCTCATTTACAGCTAAGATTCCCTTTAGTTTCGGATCTGGGTTCTTGCGATACATCGCAGTTTGCACCGCCTTAATCTTTCGCAGGTTTTATTGATTCATCGCAGAAATGTCACGTTTTTCTCATGTTTCTGTCGTTTTCATCCGATATGTCATTCCTTACGTCACTTTGAGATTTATCGCAGAATATCATTGTTGTTTATTTCGAAGGAATATTGCTGTGACAATATTCTGATCCTACATCTTGCCTTTTCTCATATCTTTTCTGCGAAGAAGATAAACATCATGAGAATTTAAGTTTCTTGATTTGCCGCAACTCCTTGTCTTTTACCCGACAAAATTCCCTATTTTATGTTTTTACCGTTGACACATGTCAATCCTTACTTCTTTACCGATTAGCTCGGTTACCCATTCTTCATCTATAAATAGATGTCCCACTCGAGGATATGTCTTCTTTCACCTTCTCTCTTTTCTTCAACTTCTTCCTTTTTTGTCTGCAACTTTTTCTTTCATGTTATCCTTCCTGTTGCTGCTCTAATGGAAACTCAAAGGTAGGTTCTTATCTTGAATCTTATTTTATTCTTGTTACATCATTTATATCACCCGATTTTCTTTATAATCCCCATATTTTATTATCTTTTTCAGTAACACTACTTCTCAGACTAAGATTACTATCAAAAACCCTAACCCTAAGGGTCCTCAGAAAAAGCGTGTTGGGAAGGCGAAGAGATCTGAGAATGATAAGGTAGTAAGAAACATCTATTTATTTAAAATAACAATATTGTTGCCACTATTTCTTATCTACGTTATTATTCGCAGAGTGAAGAGAATATTTCTAGACCTCTTAAGCGTTCTCGTCAAGTTAAAGCTCTTTCAGATGAAGTGGATATTCTTGATTTTTTACCTGCAAACCCTGTTCCACCGCAAGATAAATCTTCTCATTCTCCTTGCGTGAATTACAATATTAATACCCATACTACTTCTTCATCAATTCCAAGTGAAGTGATTGATGCTAATAATTCCATCTCTAATAATCCCAATATTTTAAAAGTTACGATAGATGAATCTATGATAGTTGGAACTATGATGAATGAATCAGCAGAAAATAAACCTGTGATGAATGAAGCTGTGGTGAATGAAACTACGGTGAATGATGTTGCGGTAAATGAGACAACGGTAAATGAAGCTGTGGTGAATGATGCTGCGGTAAATGAGACTACGATAAATGAAGCTGTGGTGAATGATGTTGCGGTAAATGAGACTGTAACTAAGACTAATCAAATTTATTTTTCCACTCCTACTACCACGAATGATTCTAATCAAGTTCTTGCGATTAATGATATTGCAAAAACCTCTTCCTCTACTTCTCTTCCTTCTTCCCAAGAAATAGCAACAGGGGTTGAAGCTACTTTTCAAATATTATCTGAAGTTTTGAACGATGCTATGAAATCTTCTACAGATCCTGCGAGACATGATGTTTATATGATTTTAAGCAAGCATCTCGGATCTTGCGGTTCTTCATCTTCGCTAACTTCTTTAGAAAGTGAGGTTGAAACCTTGAATAAGAACCTTCAAGCAAAAACTTTAGAATGTGAACTTCTCGATCATAAGCTTCACAATTCTGAATTGGACTGTAAAAATCTTCGCAGCAGAAATGATGATCTGAAAGGTATAACTTTCTTGCCTCTGCTTTTGCCTCAGTAAATCTTTGTTTTTTATGTACTCAATTTTTCTTTATTTATTTGTTGACGCATATTTAGCTTCAAAACATAACCAATTAATGAAGATACTTGAATGGGAAACCATCGCCGATGAAGCCCGCATTAGGAAAGAGTCTTGGAAAAATCAATTTGATAGATTGAATATTCTTCACACATATTCAATTGACGAGATAAATAATCTTAAGAATGAGAATAACAAACTAATTTGCGAACGATATTGCCTAAGTAATGAAGCCACTCGACTTTTATATTCGCTAAATCATACTAATTTGAAGGTGGAATCTTTATCAGATGAAAACAAAACTTTGTCTCAAGAGAAACAACGTAGCTTTGTGAATAAAATAATGGTTTATTCGCAGCAATTGGGCAATCTTCAAAAGTTGTGTGACAGCCAAGAGCAATCTCTTCGTGTATTGAAAGATGACATTAAAAAGATAACCGAATCATCTGCCGCTGAACAAGAGAAACTTATAAAAGGTAGATTAGCTCTAAGCGTAAAAGTCAACAATCTCAAAGATGACTATGCTCGACTGAAGAAATCCCATTCCTCCTTAAAAGAAGAAAATGCTTATCTTCTTTCTAAAGAGAAAAGTATAAAATCTCGTTTGAAAGGTAAAATTTGTGATACTTTCGATGATACCATGAATCAATGGAAGAGTTGCTTCCTTAACATAATTCAAACTTTATCCTCGCAAAAGGAAGGTAGTCATTTTGACTGCCTCATCTATTAATTATTTCATTGTATTTTCCCATCTTATTTCTTGCGAGAATTCCATCTAATATGCAACTTTTCTTCCGCAGAATCTGAGAAGCATCTTCAAGCTTCTATCTCTGATCTGTCTACGAAGTTGGCCAAACTTTGCAAAAAGAATACCGCGCTTTCTAACTCTCGCAACAGAGCATTGAGAAGATTTGACTACCTTGAATACTTCAAGGATATAGAGATCAAAAACCGGGAAAAGAATTTCCTCCGCAAGGCTCATTTAGGCACTGAGGTTCTCGTAAACAATGTTCTATTCTCTCATTCTTTACCTCCTATAAAGATCAAACCCTTGGAGATAAATAATAATGAAGTTCCTCGTCTCATTGATGAAGATTTAAATTATTCAAGTGATGAAGAAGATTTTTCCGAAGATGAACAAAACTCAACTAAAGAAATAGAAGAAGAAGAAAATCTTCCCAATGAAGCAAAAGAACAAAATCCTCCTCAAAGGGCAATCGCTAGTGATGGAGAAATATAAGAAGAAGAAAACCCTCATAATGAAGCAGAAGAACAAAATCCTCCTCAAAAATCAATCGCTGGTGATGGACAAACTCAAACTGAAAAAGATATTAATGGTGAAGATAATAGTAGCAAACAAGAATGATGAAATTAAAGAAGAATACTCTTTTGAAGTTTTAAATCTTGTTTTATCATGTCTTCCTGCGAAATATCTTGTTCTTTTCCCTGTCTTGCGAATGATTGTAATTTCTGAATCTTTCTTCTTCCTGCTTCTTTTGCGAAATATTGCAATTTTTGTAACTCAATCATCTTCTTCCGATTATATATTTTTATTAACCTGAATCTCCTATCGCAAGTTCTTGTAACTTGATTGTCTTCTTTTTATTATCTTGATTCTTCTCAAGAAAGATAACGAAATATTGTTTTATAATCCCCATATTTGCCCCTCATAATATTCCTTGTGAAGTACTAATATATTACCATTGTAAGAAATCCTAAACTTGCCTCTTGTTGTTAATCTGCAATATGATAAATAAAGTATCGCAAATAATTATGCGAAAAATCTGTTATATGCTTCGCAGATATAACCTCTCTTGTGGTCTTATTTCGCCTTCCTAGTTAAAGGTCTTATTATGCCACTTTTATGCAACAAGATCGCAGGACATTCTTACTTTCACATATAATAATCCATTGATCTTGCCTTATCATTTATTTTGATCTCTGCGACAATATGATAAGTCTAAGCCATCTTGTGAGATTAATATCTTTTTTCTTTTTAAGACTTATGACATTGCTGTCTTTACGATGAAATCGCAGGACGTCTTTGCGATTTATATCCTCTTATCATTGATTTCATTTATCTCATCTTTTGATCTTATCGCAAAAACCCATTGATCTCATCTTAACATTTATTTTTAGGCTTTTTGGCCTGTCATGCGGCAATATGACGGGCCTAAATATTCTTGCGAATATAAAGTCCCATGACATTGCTGTTTGTGTCACGCGACAATATGACGGGCCTAAATATTCTTGCAAATATAAAGTCCCATGACATTGCCGTCTTTTTTGATACACAACTCCCTAATGGAGGGTATCGCCCTAATCTCTCCCCCTGGTTGCCCCTTCAAGGAGACGTACTTCTGCCATACAAGACTAGCTCCTCCCATCCGGTTCTAGAAACAACCAGTTGTTTTCGTAACCTCTTATCCTTTATGCCTATATGGCTTATAGTTACGAGACTACACCCTAGTGGGGTTTTCTTCGGGCCGAACACATCGTAAGCCAATACTTGCCATGGATGGCCAGGGTAGGTTCATCCGTCCCGGGCACCCACAGCTCAACCGTGTACCTCGGCGCCTTGATCATACTTTGCATTCCTTAGGAGAAACTCTCGGGCGCCCAACCAGGGTATAACCTTATATAGTTGGGAATCCAAGTTATCTCTCCCGGATGGATTTTCTATAATCCCAAATCTCCATGACTAGGTTCCAGCAGCAGTATAGCCTTTCCCATATCCATGCAAAGAGATACCCCCCTTATGACGTACTTTAAGGACATTGCCTCTTACGGAATAGAATCCGCGAACTAGGGTGTACGCCACAAAGGTTCGTCCCATTCTTATATGTTTTTAGGCGATTTGCGCCCGTCTTATGCATTTGCATTAAAATTCTTAATTATCTCGCAAATTATTACGAAAAATTGCTTTGTATTTAGCCAACTTTATTCTTGTGAAACATCTATTTTATTCTCTCGCAATTGCTTGCGTATAATCCAGTCATCCTAGTCTTTCAAACCTTTATTGATAATATTTTCTTAGATATTGTCTATTCCATGGTCTGCCAAGTCTTTGACCCATGTCTCTTCCTTCTGGATCCATTAACTTATATGCTCCAGTTCTAATTATTTCTTTGATGATATATGGCCCGTCCCATTTTTTCGCTAATTTTCCTCCATTTTCTCGCTGATATTCTGGTGTTTCTCGCAGAATTAGATCTCCAACTTGGAACTCACGTTTCTTTACTCGCTTATTATATTCGCGAGCTAATCTGCGATGGTAGTTCTCCATATGTTGTAATGCTTTTTCTCTCTTCTCTTCTACTTCATCAAGTTTGTCTAGAATCATACCAGCACTAAGATTCTTTTCCCAAGCTTCTCTTTTTGTCGTAGGAATAGCACCTTCTGTTGGTAATACTGCCCCAACTCCATATGTTAAACAAAAAGGTGATACCCCAGTTGCTTCTCTTCGTGTTGTATTATAAGCCCAAACTGCATTAAGGACTTGTTGACACCATGTTCTATGATGCCCTTCTAACTTCTTCTTGAGGATATCTGCGATTGTTTTGTTAGTTGCCTCAGCTTGACCATTAGCTTGTGGGTATAAAGGAGTCGATTTTCCGCACTTTATCTTGAATGCATTAAGTAACATCTCTATATTTTGTCCTTCAAATTGTTTTCCATTATCGACACCAATGCGCAGAATTCCGAATCTGCAAATGATGTTTTCAAATATAAATGTAAAAATGTCCTTATCACGAATATGTTGTACTGCTTTAACTTCTGCCCATTTTGTGAAGTAATCTGTTGCGACAATTAAATATCTCGTTTTCCCTGTTCCTGGTACAAATGGTCCCACAATATCTAAACCCCACTTTCCAAATGGCCAAACATTTTTTGAGGATGTTAATGTTTCACCGGGTGCATGTATTCTATTTGCAAATCGCTGACATTCCTCGCAACTTCTTGATAAATTATTTGCATCTTCATGCATATATGGCCAATAATAACCTTGCATTTTAGTTCTGTATGCTAAAGATCTTACGCCGCTGTGATTACCAGCATCCCCACTATGTAACATTTTTAATATTTGTTTTCCTTCTTCTTGTGTCAAACATCTGAGGGAAGGCCCATTTAAAGATTTTCGATACAATATCCTATCTCTTAACTCATAATTTGTTGCTCTACTTTTTAATTTATGTGCTTCCAATATGTTTCTTGGTACCTCTCCCCTTGCTAGATATGCGTGAATTTCCGCACGCTAATCTGCGATAATTCTACTTGATTCTTCGCCATTATTTTCTACTATCATTGCCTCGGCCTCCTCTTCTTCTTCTTTATTAATTGAAGGTGCTATGAGTGTTTGTATTTTTATATTTCTCGCAGTCGGGTTTACCATCATACTTGATATAAACGCAAAAGCATCTGAGAGCCTATTATCTCTTCTTGAAATATGCCTCCATTTGAGTTTTGGAATTTTCGCAGATAATTCTTCTACAAGTTTCTTATATTTTTTCAAAGATATATCATTAGTTGCATATTCCCCTTCAATTTGGCGAATAATCAATTGCGAATCACTGGTAATTCTTGCATTCTCCACCTTCATCTCTATCACAAATCTTAGAGCATGTACTACAGCCTCATATTCTGTCTCATTATTAGTAGATTCAAATTCTAGTCGGAATGAAAATGCCATTTTTGCACCTTCTGGCGAAATAAAAATGACTCCCACTCCGTTGGATGACCCATCTACCAATATCTCCCACCTATTTGGTTATGTTAAAAGATCTCTAGGATCCCCATATTCTTCTTCTATATCCATCATGTCTTCTACAACTTCATTATCCTACAAAGGAAATTCTGCGAGAAAATCTGCGACAATTTGAGATTTTGGCGAGGATAAAATTGCATATTGGATCTCAAAATGCCCCACTTGTGCGTTCCATCTTTCAACTCTGCCTAATCTTTTTGAATTTTTCATTACTGATTCAATTGGTACTTTTGTTAGTACTTTGATTTTATGCGCTTGGAAATATATGTGAAGTTTAGATGCCGCATAAACTAACGCCAGAATTAGCTTTTCAATCTTTGAATAGTTTTTCTCCGCAGCATTGAATGTTTTACTGATGTAGTAAATTGGTTTTTCAACTCCTGCGTCATTTCGCAAAAGTACTGCGCTTAAAGCATGTTGAGTTGTCGCAAGGTACATCAGCAGTTCTTTTCCTGGTTCAGCCTTCTGTAAAATGGATATGTTCGTCAAATATTCCTTAATTCCTTGAAAAGCTTTCTCACATTCATCTGTCCATTTAAATTTTGTTCCCTTCTTTAGTATGTTGAAGAAATGCTTGCATTTATCTGATGATCGCGAAATAAATCTTCCTAGTGAGGATAAAAGTCCATTCAATTTTTGCACATCTTTTACTGTTGCTGGAGTTAGCATATCTCGAACTGCTTGCACCTTTTTAGGATTAACTTGTATTCCTTCTTTTGATACAATATATCCCAAGAATTTCCCAGATGATACTCCGAAAGTACATTTCTCAGGATTTACTTTGATATTAAAAAGCCGCATCTGATCAAAAATTTCCCTTAAGTCATGCACATAATTTTTAGCTTCTTTGCTTTTTACCAACATATCATCCACATATACCTCTAAAGTTTTATGTATCCATTTTGCGAACACCTTTTCCACCATTCTTTGGTAAGTTGCTCCTGCATTTCGTAACCCAAAAGGCATCTTTGTGTAGCAATATAATCCTCTGGGAGCAAAGAATGCAGTATGTTCTTGATCTTCTTCCGCAAGTGGGATTTGATTATAGCCCTTGTATCCACCTAACGAAGATATTCGATCATTTCCTGCGGCAGATTCCACCAGCTGCGGGATATCTGGCAAGGGAAAACTATCTTTGGGACATGCTTTATTTAGATCAGTAAAATCGATGCAAATTATTATCCCCTTATTTTTCTTGGGAACTACTACCATATTGGCGATCCATTTTGGATATGTTGCTTGCCTTATAATTCCTACATCAAGCATCTTCTACAATTCTTCTTCTATCTTGGCATGATAAGTGGTCGCAATATTTCTTATTCTTTGTTTGAATGGTCTCACATTTTTGTTAATCTCCAATCTATGGAACGCAATAGATGGATCTATTCCAGGCATCTCATCCATATTCCACGCAAAAATATATCTGTATTCTCGCAGAAGGTTTACAGTTTGTTCTTCTTCCTCCACACCCATCTTAGTTCCAATTTTCAGCATTTTTGGGTCTTCTTCACTTCCAACATTTACTTCTTTTGTTGGTTCTGCTGTAGTATAAATGGCTTCATGTTCTCCCATTGGTGTTGGTGTTTTTATTACCTCCGCTGGTTCATCACTTTCTTGCGATCCATCGTCAAATATTCCTTTTCCTTCTTCTGATCTTATCATGTAAATCTTGAATTCTTCTTCTTTCCTTTCTTCTCTCCTCATTTTTTTGCGCTGTTTTTCGCAACTGAATTTGATTTTCACAATTCCTTACTTCATTCTGGTAACACAACACTGCATAATCTGCATCTCCTCTAATCTCGCCAATTCCGCTAGGCATAAGAAACTTTATGCACTGATGTAGAGTTAATGATACATCCTTGATTGCATGTATCCATGGTATTCCCAACATCATATTATATGGTGATTTCACATCCACCACGCACAAAGTTATCTGCGTCTCTATTTCCCCCAGTGGAATTCGCACTACAATTTCACCTTTAGGTTTTGTTAGAGATTTTCCAAATCCATGGACATGATATGTTGGACTAAGCATTTCTCCATCTTTGTATCCTATTTTCTTGAATGTGTGGTAAAACATTATATCCACAGAACTTCCTGCGTCCACCAGAATCCTATTCACAACCCACTCTTCTGTAGATCTTACTGATTTTTCTTTTCTTGTTGGTACAACAGACACACTGTGATCACCAATGGAGATGTATGACTTAAATTCTCTTTCGGAATTTCTGCTGCTGTGAATGTGATCTTCTGTTTTTCCCAATATTTTAGCGGTGATGCCTCATCTACCGTTATGATTTTCTTTCCTTCAAAATCTCGCTTGTGTATCCTTCCTCTAATATCTTCATGGAACTTATCTATCATCATCTTTGTTATTACATCACACTCCAATTTCTTTTGATTATCTTTGACTTCAACCATCTTTTCTTCCTCCAATTTTCTTGATATTCTTCTAACTCTTGAATAATTTCTTTCTTTTACCTAACTTTTGCTATGATTTTCAACTATTCATCCCTATTTCTGGGCGCCAAAATGTAGTTGCAGGAATTCCCACACTACACCCTACTAAAGAATTTATCAATATTTATGACACAATTTGAAGATTAAGGACCTTTTTTTATTAATATGATCTTAAAAGAATTACAGTAATCAAGAATACAATTCACTTAATAAGATTTTCTCTCTCCTAAAAACTTTCTTAGCACTCAAAAATTCATCATCCTCTCTGGAACTATTCATTTCCTTTATATAGGCATTTACATAGTGGATTACAGCTCATGACAACTCATTTACGACTAAGATTCCCTTTAGTTTCGGATCTGGGTTCTTGCGATACATCGCAGTTTGCACCGCCTTAATCTTTCGCAGGTTTTATTGATTCATCGCAGAAATGTCACGCTTTTCTCATGTTTCTGTCGTTTTCATCCAATATGTCATTCCTTACGTCACTTTGATATTTATCGCAGAATATCATTGTTGTTTATTTCGCAGGAATATTGTTGTGACAATATTCTGATCCTACATCAATATCGGCTGAAAATATAAGTCGGTGATAGTATAAGCTTACTTGTTAAACAATGTATTAGATTGTGTCACCATACATATTTCAATCACAAAGCATATTTTTTATATCACGAGGGAACCCTGAAGTTCAAGTTTCCAAAATACCAAAAATAAATTAGTATTTTCTTGATACCTAAAAAGCACGAAAACCGAAAGTAAAACCCGCGAAGATTTTTTCGAAAAGATTTTCAGATAGTCCAAAGATATCTTGTATATATTTTTCATGAGATTTCCTAATATTTTTAAAACTTGGACTGATAAAGTTGCCTTGTATAAAACTAGAACTACCAAATCTAAGAAAGTAGAAAATAACTCAGAATATTCATGATGAAATCTGATCATAAAGAAAAGCTTAGAATACCATGTTGGGTGCTCTTATGAGAGCTTCCTCTTTTATTTGAAACTGAGCACAGAATGAGGAAGTTCTGTTCAACCATACTAGGTATTGTTGGAATGAGCTACTGATTTGCTTATTGTCACAAAAGGAATAAGACTTTTCACAACAATCAATAAGACCCTTAAGAGTCAATTTACTTTTCAGATATTTCCTCTTCTAGTTCGAGTCCTCATGTTTGATTTCCATTATGTGAAATCATGACATGATTGATTTGGTTTACAAGATGGACCTATTCGAAACAGAACAAGTTTGTGATCGTAATTTGTATAACCTTGATCATTTAATAGAGTATGACTCTTTTGTTGACCTTGCTTTGGCCTGGATTTTAAAGAAAACATATGAGGAAATTGTTTCTTTAAATCGGTAGGAGTAGACACATGATCAATGCTAAACTAAATAAGTTGAAATCACTAGTTTGTTCGTCCTTAAGCCGATTCTTGCACTTTCTAGAACAGTAACCCCTTTTGATACAGTTGTTAAGAATTGTTTTAAGCAACTGATCGTTAGTCAACGGATTATACTTCATAATTCAATATACACAAGTTATAAAACCACTTGTATATTATTCCTTGACACTTTCATCATAATAAGATGATCAAGTCTCTAATACTATATTTTCATATATATAACTTCGCATGTTATGTTTTCAATCTAAACGACTTGAAAGTAACGTAGATAGAAATGGAAACAAGTTAAGTCTTATATTACTAACCTCAAGTAGAAAGATGATGTGTTCGTTGTTGCCGATACATCTTCATAATCTTCATATGTTCAGAGGAATACTTGTATGTCTCAACAATTCTATACTTCTGTAAGTACCCTCAAGCTCGTCAACGCTATTAGACCTGTCAAGTGACGATTTAACCGCTAATAACTCGATTAGTTTAACACAGACATTAATTAATAGGAATTAATCTAACAACTATTTAGATACAAAATTAGTATCTATGGATAGATCTTGAAAAGTTATGCGAAATGGGCTACTCAAACACGTAAATCGGATACCGGACGAGGAAGATACGAGACCCGGAAAATGGATTAGAAATCGGTCAAACTACAGTTGACTTGACCATTGACCGACGGATCTTGACCTGACCAGGACGTCTAGTTAGTACAAAGTTACCCCTTAGTAACTTTTGAGTGATTGGTGATAGTAATTGGTGTAACTAGGGTGTAAGTATAAACTATTTTTAAATAATAATTAAAGGGAGAGTTTATCTTCTCTTTTGTGTTTCACGTGAGGGAAGGTGATGCTGTTGGTTCGATGGAGAAACAGAGAGTTAGAGAGAAAGTTATTTGATGACTCATCGCTCGTATGATTTAAAAGGAAGCTTTAGATAAATTGCTAATGAAAACTCTTGGGATAAGATAAGATTTTAGAGAGAATGGTTTAGAAGTACTTATGATCTAGTTAATGGAACTTTTAATGGGATTGATGATAAGAAACTATATGGAATTATAATAACTTGTGAGTGATTTGAGAACTGAAAATTAGAAGATGGAAATAAAGTATGTATGATGATGGAGATGATGATGTATATGTTTATAGCTAACGTATCTCTTGCAAACCATTCTAATATGTTTGTATTGAATTGGGTAGTTGATAGATACTTATTTAGACATGAATTAATTTAGTTTATAATTATTAGAAATAACTAGATTTCGGATAGAGCCCGATCCGATTCCGATAGGTTAAGAGGAAATATCCGAAGTTAAGTTATCGGATCCGGAGATCCGATATAACGGATAAAATATTTTTATTTTAACTTGGTGCCAGCCCTATTTAGACATGAATTAATTTAGTTTATAATTATTAGAAATAACTAGATTTGTGCCCGTGCTACGCACCGGGAATATTTTTTATTTTAACTTGGTGTGCGCGATGCTTTGCCCCGCCCCGTGACGATGTATTTTTGATTTGGTGTGTGCGGGGCTTCTCCCCACCTTGTGGCGATGCATTTTTGATTTGGTGTGCCCGAGACTTCGCTCCGTGGAGATGTATTTTTTATTTGGTGTGGCGGGGAAAATACATTAAATATGTGGAAAATATGTGCATATTTTATTTATTTTTTTCTTTTTAATTTGTTGTGCGTGGGACTTCGCCCTAACCCGTGACAATACATTTTTGATTTGGTGTGCCCGGGGCTTCACCCCACCCCGTGGAGATGTATTTTTGATTTGGTGTGGCTGGACAAATACATTAAATATGAGGAGGATATGTGCAAATTTTATTTTATTTTTCCTTTTATTTTCGCAGAAAATATGTGGATTTTCCCCCCATTATATACTAATTTGGAAAGAATAGTCTGTAATTAATCGATTTCCAAATTGAATTTGGACTTCCATAAAATTCCAAACACGATAAATTATGTTTTCTTTTAAGTTTGTAATTTGTAAACCAATCATACGTTGCCAAGTGTTCTCACCTAAATATTGTCACTTCATAAATTCCAAATTGAATTTGATTTCCTTTTTCTTCTTTTTCCTATTATTTTTTAAACGAATCATACGTTGCCAAATGTCCTCACCAGAACTCTCGTTTCACAAAACTCAAAAAAGGCTTATTCCAGCCAATAGGAAGCAAGGGGTTATCTCACCGTTAAACGTGTGAGCTTTATTTGTCTAGACCTTTAAGTCTTTAGATGATTTTATGTGAAATTGTTGTTTACTGCCCAACATCTAGACATCTTATTTGGTAACTTAACTTTATAATTAGTCTTGGGATATAAAAAGAGACTTGTATATGAGTCTCTCATCTTTTTACAAAACTTTGATTCACTCAATTTGTATTAGTAATGAATTAGTTATGATTTTTCAAAGTTGCACCGTTTTGACTGAAAATCTGGAAACTGCGGCGCGTAGGCATGTTAATGGACTTTTATGTATATGATAGGATCGGATTTGGTTTAACATCAAAACTACAAAGTAGTAGAGGACACGGTCATCTTTATAACGAGCCATTATAGGCTTCATGTGGATAAAAGTTGATAAATTGATTGACCCCGAAAGTTGAGTACTTGTGCTATGTACAAGTTGTTTGGAATTTGATTATGCTTAGTCATGCCCATCCACTGTTTCAGCTGAGTTGGACCGATTCAGTGGAGCGGACCAGTAGATATGTCGGGTTAGTTAACGGGCCGGATTAGTGGGCCGTGACAGGTCAGGCACATGGACTTGGGGTTTAGGGACAAATATCTTATTTTGTGTTTTTGGACCACTTATGGTCCGAATTAACTTTCGGTTCCTTCCGCAATGTTGTAGGGTTTTCCGAGGGATTTCCAATAAAGTCCAATTTGATACCATTTGGATAAGTAGATAATGTTTTAGGCCCAAATTACATTACCAGGCTATAGAATCGTTAATAAAACTAGAACCATTAGATATTTGACATAGCCTATAACTAGGGAATTGTATGAGATTATGATATGATCCTTATGTGAGACTTTTTAGCTAATCACTTAGAGTGCTTGTGTGATTAACAGTTAATCTTTATTAACAACGATCGATTCAAGGATGAACCAGTGGATCATGGATATCGAGGTAGGCGAGGCTTGTCATCAAAAGAGGTGGGAATCGATGACGAACTCTCTTGGATTCATTATGGTTTTATAAATCTTTATATTGTGAAATTCATGCAAATATTTATGTGGTATGAGATGTGTGCCAACACAATATCCAGTATTCTATGGCTAGGGCGATATACCGCAATATTACCTAATTGGTGTGGAATTGGCATCAATATTACTCTTCCTTATGTGCGACAACACACATATCATACATGGATGTTTACTATTCTTTTTAATTGCTTTGAAGAAGTTTCTACAATGTGTTTTAATGTCTTTTCGTGTATTCTCGACTTTCGATAAAACCTGCATTGTCTTCAAATCATATTAATGATTACTTGAAATATATTTGTTATTTTCACTGGGCACCCCATTTAGGGACAATGTGCTCACCCATTCCCACTTTCAGTTTCAGAGAAATATCAGAGTTGTGCAGTGGAAGTTTCATGGCGTTGAGTATTCTACTATGTTTATTATGTTGAATATTCTATTTGCAGACCAAATGACTATTTGAAAAAGCGGGGGGTCTAACAACACCACCCAATATTTCGATTACCAATATGTATGGACAACTTCGAGTTGTTTTCTAGAGAATCAACTAGACAGTTAGACTCAATCAATAGAAAATACTCAAGGAGTTATTATCTCAATCTCTCGATTTGATTTACTCAAGCAAAGAGGATTCGCGAGTCTAATCAAAGAAAGATAACTTTGATGGTACCGAAGACCAATATCCAAGTGTCAATCAATTTAAATCAACAACCAAAATGGTCGGATATTCTAATTGATTGAACAATGCACAACTTGTATTATTTCAATTATATAAAAATATAATGCGGAAAAGAAATAACACAGACACCAGAAATTTTGTTAACGAGGAAACCGCAAATGCAGAAAAACCCCGAGACCTAGTACAGATTAAACATACAATGTATAAGCCGTTACAGACACTAGCCTACTCCAAATTAACTTCGGTCTGGACAATAGTTGAACCCCAACCAATCTCACACTGATCCAAGGTACAATTATGCTCCTACGCCTCTGATCTTTGAATTTGATTATGCTTAGTCATGCCCATCACCTGTTTCAGCTGAGTTGGACCGATTCAATGGAGCGGACCAGTAGAGATGTCGGGTTAGTTAACGGGCCAGATTAGTGGGCCATGACAGGTCAGGCACATGGACTTGGGGTTTAGGGACAAATATCTTATTTTGTGTTTTTGGACCACTTATGGTCCGAATTAACTTTCGGTTCCTTCCGCAAAATTGTAGGGTTTTCCGACGGATTTCCAATAAAGTCCAATTTGATACCATTTGGATAAGTAGATAATGTTTTAGGCCCAAATTACATTACCAAGCTATAGAATCGTTAATAAAACTAGAACCATTAGATATTTGACATAGCCTATAACTAGGGAATTGTATGAGATTATGATATGATCCTTATGTGAGACTTTTTATCTAATCTCTTAGAGTGTTTGTGTGATTAACAGTTAATCTTTATTAACAACAATCGATTCAAGGATGAACTAGTGGATCATGGATATCGAGGTAGGCGAGGCTTGTCATCAAAACAGGTGGGAATCGATGACGAACTCTCTTGGATTCATTATGGTTTTATAAATCTTTATATTGTGAAATTCATGCAAATCTTTGTGTGGTATGAGATGTGTGCCAACACAATATCCAGTATTCTATGGCTAGGGAGATATACCGCAATATTACCTAATTGGTGTGGAATTGTCATCAATATTACTCTTCCTTATGTGCGACAACACACATCTCATACATGGATGTTTACTATTCTTTTAAATTGCTTTGAAGAAGTTTCTACAATGTGTTTTAATGTATTTCCTTGTATTCTCGACTTTCGATAAAACCTGCATTGTCTTCAAATCATATTAATGATTACTTGAAATATATTTGTTATTTTCACTGGGTACCCCATTTAGGGACAATGTGCTCACCCATTCCCACTTTCAGTTTCAGAGAAATATCAGAGTTGTGCAGTGGAAGTTTCATGGCGTTGAGTATTCTACTATGTTTATTATGTTAAATATTCTATTTGCAGACCAAATGACTATTTGAAAAAGCGGGGGGTCTAACAACACCACCCAATATTTCGATTACCAATCTGTATGGACAACTCTGAGTTGTTTTCTAGAGAATTAACTAGACAGTTAGACTCAATCAATAGAAAATACTCAAGGAGTTATTATCTCAATCTCTCGATTTGATTTACTCAAGCAAATAGGATTCGCGAGTCTAATCAAAGAAAGATAACTTTGATGGTACCAAAGACCAATATCCAAGTGTCAATCAATTTAAATCAACAACCAAAACGGTCGGATATTCTAATTGATTGAAAAATGCACAACCTGTATTATTTTAATTATATAAAAATATAATGCGGAAAAGAAATAACACAGACAAAAGAAATTTTGTTAACGAGGAAACCGCAAATGCAGAAAAACCCCGAGACCTAGTCCATATTAAACATACACCGTATAAGCCGCTACAGACACTAGCCTACTCCAAATTAACTTCGGTATGGACATTAGTTGAACCCCAACCAATCTCACACTGATCCAAGGTACAATTATGCTCCTACGCCTCTGATCCTAGTAGGATACTGCGCACTTGATTCCCTTAGCCGATCTCACCTACAACCAAGAGTTGCTACGACCCAAAGTCGAAGACTTTAATAAAAAAATTTGTCTCACATAGAAAAGCCTACAGGTAATAGATAAATTCGTCTTCCACGAATAAACCTACAAGTTTTGTTCCGTATTTTGATAAATCAAGGTGAACAGGAACCAATCGATAAAGCTAGACTTATATTCCCGAAGAACAACTCAATTTTATCAATCACCTCACAATAAACTTAATCGATGCAGCGAAGAAGATTATTGAGGAATCACAAACAATGAGACGAAGATGTTTGTGACTACATTTATCTTGCCTATCGGAGATAGAAATCTCAAGCCAAATATTAAAATTGTACTCGTACGATAGAAACAACAAGATCAGATCACACAACTACAAGAAAAGTAGTATCGGTATGGCTTCACAATCCCAATGAAGTCTTTAAGTCATTAACCTGGTTTTAGATGAAGAAAACAAAAGGTTAAAGGAGAATCGACTCTAGATTTAGCAAACTAGTATCACACAAAATGTGTGGGGATTATGTTTCCCAGTTGCTAAAGTTCTCCCTTATATAGTCTTTCAAATCAGGGTTTGCAATCAATGTTATCTTACTAACAAAGTATTCAATATTCACCGTTAGATAAAAACCTGATTAGATACAAGCTAATATCTCTCAACCGTTAGATCGAAAACTTAGCTTGCCATACACACATGTACTTCACATTTTGGGTTTGTGTAACCGTACCCAAACGTGTACAATGGTTGGTTCAATATTAGTCAACCAAATGGTTAGCCAAATGATAACTTTCATATCAACCATATTCTTCTTCACCATAACTAGTCCAAATGACTCAAATGAACTAGTTAGAGAGTTGTTAAATTGCTATGAGATCTCATGTACTACACAAGACACAATTGAATCAAAAATGATGCGATTCACTCGAATCATTTCATGAACTATAAAGCCACGGTTTCCAAAAGCATTCCATAGTAATTTAAGATAAGTTCACGAACAACGTTGTCAGACATAACCTTTTGAGTTCGCGAACTCAAGCTAACCGGTTGAAGTTAATAAACTCCAGCAGAATTTATCGGGTCGAGAACTTCCGTCAGTTCGCGGACTGGGTTCGAGGACTGCACCTGATCTTCAACTTCAGCAGATATTCTCGGGTTCGACTTGATCAACAAAGTTCGCAAACTTCGGTTCAAGTGCTAAGGACTTATACATATATGTGTTACCACAACAATGTTTATATCCCATAATGGTTATATAGTCTAAACTCTCATTTCAATCATTGAAACATTCTCATAGGGCGTTATATAGTTGTTATTCACAAACTATTTTTCGTCAGAGCGATTTCCAAAGTGATTGAAACATAACATGACTTTCGTCACTAGGCAAAGGTGAACTTGGATAAAGCGAAAGCTTTACCAACACCCATTTCGAGAAATAGATAAGCAAGATATACTCAGCTCGAAATGTCACATGTGCATATTCTTAGTCTATATAGTAAAACGACTTTTGTCTCAAGATAGGAGATTGAGTAGATAGACTTTTGAGTGATAGATAAGTTCAAGTCTCCACATATATTTTAGTCGATGAATATCCACTGGTTCCTTGAGTAGTCCTTCATATTATATGATGATCGCCATGGATTTCTTGAGATCAACTACACTTTCTATCCTAGTCCGAGACCTTAGCTATAGTAGACTAGAAATCAAAACTTTATAGTTTTGATCACTAAGATTGACAAACATGCTTGAGATAGCAACGCATGCGAGTTTGACCGAGCAATGCTCTAACTATCTCCCCCTTTGTCAATTTTAGTGGAAAAACTATTAATGCATATGGAATACAAAAAATATATAAATAAACTTTGTAGCTCCTATTCCACATGCCTAATCTTCAACAATACTCGAAATCTTCGTCGCTTCCAAGTAGTCCAATGATACCAAAGGTTGTAAGTTTAACATCATCTTTGTTGAAAATCCGTATCCATAACAATGAGAAAAGCATCAGTTTCAATCATTGTTATACAGTGTCATAGTATTATTACACAACGTCAAAGTCCAATTGCATCACAACTTCAACAACAATACTTTGTTGATACTTTACTCCCCCTTAGTCAATACTCCATCTCACATGGAAACCACTCCCCCTTACATAATAATCCGAAAATCATATGTATTTGTAGTATGAACTACAATTAATTCTCCCCCTTTTTGTCAATAAAATTGGCAAAGGTACAAGAATGGGATCCTAATGAAATTTCCATAAGAGACATTTCATGACCAAAGGTAAATGTTCTATCATCTTGTTTAGATGAAATCATAAAGCCGAGGCTAAATGCATTCATCAAGGAGTTTATAAAGATACAAGATAACCCCTAAAAATTCCACAGCCGCACTCCCCACAAAGATTTGGAAATTAAGCGCAAGTTCAAAAGAACTCTCCCCCATAAGATGTCATTCCCAAGGGAACAACAAAAGCGACCTTATTTTCAAGAGAAAAGAAGGATTTCTTTAGACTCAACAAATTACATACAAGTATGAATTTGGAATCCAAAATATTCAATCATAATAACCAAAGCGAACCAATATTAATTTGACTAAATATGCTCAACACAAGTAAACTTATGGAGACTTAATACATCTATTAGATTATTCACAAGTGAACCCATAAATACTCTAACCGGATTGCACAATTAAACTAATCACAAAGTAACCAATTCAATTGTCCACACTCGACATGAGAAAAATCTATGGAGTGCTAACTAAATAATTACACTAGATGATTGATTTAGTTCATTTGGGCTCAACATAATAGATTATGGAACCCCGACTAAGATTATCATAGAAAATGACAAGCTTAACCGTCCATGTACTCAACATGAGAGAACTCACGGAATACAAACTAAATAACCACACAAGTTGATTAATTTAGTTCTTAATGCTCAACATATTTCATCTTTATGGAACAACCAACCATGACAATAAGAAATCGACTTAGTCGTATAGTGCTCAACATAAGATACAAGATGGAACCTTCACGGTAATACATAATAATATGGAACAATTAAGCTCTAAACCGTGGATTACAAAAACAAGGACCTATTCTATTTTTCCATCACAAAGTGACATAATAGACTTTATCCTTGAACCACAAAAGATTTTAAACTATCTTACATCAAAGATTGACAATATAGGCTTAACTTTTGTGTTTTGCCAAAAGTCCATTCATTCCTTTATCAATATTTGCATACCAATACATGAACGACTTTACTTTTGACAAAATATGGGACAATCAAGTTCACGGACATAAACACACATATCCTATCAAAATATTGCAATATATAAAACCATAAAGATTAATACTGCAACCATCATCTTCCAAACAAGTTTAGAATTAAAACCAATAAATCTAAAAACAAGAAGATGAAATCATTGGATATACCTATGTGTAATCACAATCATGGCTATTCCAAAACACTAGTTATTCTTCTAAACAAAACAAAAAACATAGAAGATTTACTAGACATTAAGACCTTTGAAGAATTCATTATCGTCCCTGAACTCCTTGTTGTCAACAACCATTGGAACATAGGGTTCATTAAGAAAGGAGTTTATATCGATGAACCTTCTTGGTTTCTGTTGTCGAACCAGGGCCTTTTGAATCTCATGATTCTAATACACAAAAGCATTTATTTGTTGAATCTCCTTACGTAGCTCCTTCAACACTTCAAGAACATCAGAAAACTTCTGAGAATTTGAAGGAACAACCCTTGGTTTCATCATATCCCTTCTTTTTTGTTTTCAAGGTTGGAGGAAATGGAGATTTTTCTTTTTCCTTCATGATTGATTGCTTAACAATCACATTACCTTCTTTTCCATTGCAAGACATCATTCTTGGAGCGTCCATCAACGAATGGGTTTGTGAGAGGAATTCACAATTGGCTCAACAAGTAGTCTAGAGATAAAAAGAGGTTTTAGAGAAGGAAAAGGAATGTAGGGTTCGAAACCTAAAATAGGTTCGTAAATGATCAACTCTTATCCCTATCAAGAGTAAAGTTGTCGATAATACCCTTTTTATTTTGTTTGATAGACAAAAATAGGACAGAACTAATAAAATAAAATAAAATAAAAACTTTTCTTAAAGCCTAAGAGGTACAAAATCATTGTCTCTTTTGATTAGGCACATGAGACAAGATTTTAGAAATAACACAATTAAGTTGTGTTGTGGTGAACAACAATTTGTCCACCAATTTCCTCTTGAGAGGAATCCATAGACCTCTGTCTATCAAAATAATTTGACCATATTTTCTTTTCAAATGGTCTTGATTTTTCCTTAGAAACTAACTTCTTAGACGAAGATAAAATCTTACATACCTCTGCGGTTTTCTGAGCAAGTTTGAGCTTTCTTGCTAAATGATTTGCTCTTCATTGAAGTTTGTTGACGTGTCTTTGCTTGTGTTTGAACTTGTAACACCTTGAAAGTTCATGACCTTTTAATGAACAATATGAGCACATCACACTTAGATGATAATCAGGCTTCTAAATTGTGCAAGAAGCTAGGCACATAGTGGATCCTGAGTCATTATAAACAGTGTCTCCAAGAAGGGAGTCAACGTTTTCTTCCAGAACGGTTGGATTATCTTCTGAAAGAATATTAAGATTGATATGTGTATTGCTACAATTATCAAAATCAATATTATCACCAAGAAGTGCAACACTTGATTTCTCATCTTCATCATAGTCGTCAGTCATTTCATCAAGAGTTCTAGCAAGACCTTTGTTTCCAGTGTATTTTCTCCGATTTGGATACTCATTTGCAAAATGACCAAATCCCTTACACTTAAAGCACTGAGGCATATCCTCATCACCAGTTTCATCAATATCCCTGTTTTTAGGAGGAACACGATTATGAGGTTTGACTAATGCCTTAGGCTTATCTCTGGAGAACCATTTACTTCTCTACAATAGAAGATCCCTAAACTATCTTATGATCATCGAGACCGATTTGTCAAGATCTTCATCTGATGAATCTATCTCAGAGTGATCATCTTCAGAGATATACACTTTTTTACTTTTATCAAGTAATTTAGTGTCCTTTAGTGCTTTGAACGTAACATCCTTAGCCTTGGATGAAAGTTCGTGATCAAAGATCTTAGGCTTACCAACCAGCGTATTTCTGGAGAGATTATCTAGGTTATTTCCCTCAACGATGGCATGCTTCTTAGCATCATATCTAGATGGAAATGGTCTGAGAATTTTCATTACAATGTCCTTTTCAAGAATAGTCATACCCAATGTAAAAGATGCATTAACAATTTCAGACACTTTGTGATTAAACTCACCAAATGTTTCTCCATCTGCCATACAAAGGTTTTCCCAATCGGAATTTAGGTTCTGAATCCTTGCATCCCTTTCACTGGAGTTTCCTTCGAATACGGTTGCTAAGATATCCCAATCTTCTTGCGACTTAGTGCACTTAGACACATGGTGCTGAATATTTAGGGTAATGGCATGTATGATCGCATTCAAATCGTCGGAGTTTTGCTTTGCAGCAAGAATCTCTGCAGGAGTATATTCAACAATATTCTTTGGAAAATTTTATCCTTCTGCAGAAACGGGAGGATCATAGCCATTAACAACATATACCCATGATTGAAAATCACGTGCTTGAAGAAAAGCTCGCATAACAATTTTTCACCATAAGTAATTAGAGCCATCGAAGACTGGTGGTACGTTTATTGAGATAAGTCCTCTGTCCATAGAGTCAGATCGCTACAAACACAGACTTGTGAGGTCTTTAAAGTGTTTGCCTACTCTGATACCAATTGAAAAAGCGTGGGTCTAACAACACCACCCAATATTTTGATTAGCAATCTGTATGGACAACTCCGAGTTGTTTTCTAGCGAATCAACTAGACAGTTAGACTCAATCAATGGAAAATACTCAAGTAGTTATTATCTCAATCTCTCGATTTGATTTACTCAAGCAAATATGATTCGCGAGTCTAATCAAAGAGAGATAGCTTGGATGGTACCAAAGACCAATATCTAAGTGTCAATCAATTTAAATCAACAACCAAAATGGTTGGATATTCTAATTGATTGAACAACGCACAACCTGTATTATTTCAATTATATATAAATATAATGAGGAAAAGAAATAACACACACACCAGAAATTTTGTTAACGAGGAAACCGCAAATGTAGAAAAACCTCGGGACCTAGTCCAGATTAAACATACACTGTATTAATCCGCTACAGACACTAGTCTACTCCAAATTAACTTCGGTCTGGATTGTAGTTGAACCCCAACCAATATTACACTGATCCAAGGTGCAGTTATGCTCCTACGCCTCTGATCCCAGCAAGATACTGCGCACTTGATTCCCTTAGCTGATCTCACCCATAACCAAGAGTTTCTACGACCCAAAGTCGAAGACTTTAATAAACAAATTTGTCTCACACAGAAAAGTCTATAGGTAATAGATAAATTCGTCTCCCACGAATAAACCTACAAGTTTTGTTCTGTCTTTTGATAAATCAAGGTGAACAGGAACCAACCAATAAAACCAGACTTATATTCCCGAAGAACAACTCAGTTTCATCAATCACCTCACAATAAACTTAATCGACGCAGCGAAGAAGATTATTGAGGAATCATAAACAATGAGACGAAGATGTTTGTGAATACTTTTATCTTGCCTATCGGAGATATAAATCTCAAGCCAATTATTATAATTGTACTCATATGATAGAAATAGAAAGATCAGATCACACAACTACAAGAAAAGTAGTATCAGTCTGGCTTCACAATCCCAATGAAGTCTTTAAGTCGTTAACCTGGTTTTAGAAGAAGAAAACCAAAGGTTAAAGGATAATCGACTCTAGCTTTAGCAAACTAGTATCACACAGAATGTGTGGGGATTAGGTTTCCCAGTTGCTATAGTTCCCCCGTATATAGTGTTTCAAATCAGGGTTTGCAATAAATGTTAGCTTACTAACTAAGTATTCAATATTCACCGTTAGATGAAAACCTGATTAGATACAAGCTAATATCTCTCAACCGTTAGATCGAAAACTTAGCTTGCCATATACACATGTACTTGAAGTTTTGGGTTTGTGTAGCCGTACCCAAACATGTACTGGTTGGTTCAATATTATTCAACCAAATGATAAATTTCATATCAACCATATTCTTCTTCACCATAACTAGTCCAAATGACTCAAATGAACTAGTTAGAGAGTTGTTCAATGGCTATGAGATCTCATGTACTACATAAGACACAATTGAATAAAAAATGATGTGATTCACTCGAATCATTTCATGAACTATAAAGCCACGGTTTGCAAAAGCATTCATTAGTAATTTAAGATAAGTTCATGAACAACGTTTTCAGACATAACCTCTTGAGTTCGCGGACTCAAGCTAACCGGTTGAAGTTAATAAACTCCAGAAGAATTTCTCGGGTCGAGAGCTTCCGTCAGTTCGCGGACTACACCTGAGCTTCAACTTCAGCAGATATTCTCGGGTTCGAGAACTTACGCCATTTAACGGACTGAGTTGACTGCTCATGTTCCGGTTCCACTTGTTCAACAAAGTTCACAAACTTTGGTTCAAGTGCTAAGGACTTATATATATATGTGTTACCATAACAATGTTTATATCCCACAATGGTTATATAGTTTAAACTCTCATTTCAATCATTGAAACATTCTCAGAGGGCGTTATATAGTTGTTATTCACAAACTATTTTTCGTCAGAGCGATTTCCAAAGTGATTGAAACATAACATGACTTTCGTCACTAGGCAAATATGAACTTGGCTAAAGCGAAAGCTTTACCAACACCCGTTTCGAGAAATAGATAAGCAAGATATACTCAGCTCGAAATGTCACATGTGCATATTCTTAGTCTATATAGTAAAACGACTTTTGTCTCAAGATAGGAGATAGAGTAGATATACTTTTGAGTGATAGATAAGTTCAAGTCTCCACATACCTTTTAGTCGATGAAGATCCACTGGTTCCTTGAGTAGTCCTTCGTCTTGTATGATGATCGCCATGGAGTTCTTGAGCTCAAATACACTTTCTATCCTAGTCCGAGACCTTAGCTATAGTAGACTAGAAATCAAGACTTTATAGTTTTGATCACTAAGATTGACAAACATGCTTGAGATAGCAACGCATGCGAGTTTGACCGAGCAGTGCTCTAATACTATTTTATATGTATAACTTGAGAGAATTTCTTGTTTATATATATTTTAGAGCGGGACTAGTTTTTGGGTTAAGTTTTGTAGCATATTTCTTAATTGAATGTTTAAGTTAATGATTTAGACCCTTAGTGCCTCTTTATTTAGTTAATCTCTTGTATTAGTCAGCTGCTAGTTTTAGGGACACTATAACTTCCTAGTTTAACCTAACAAAGTTGACTCCAGTAATATAATCAAGTGACTTTGAGTTTTGAAACTAAAATATGAGAACCATACTTGACATAACAACGTTTGGTAGGATCAACCGAGCAATGCAAATTATATATAAAAGAGATCATAGATTGGAAATTCATAACTCGTAGAACAAATTTGGTCAATTATGTTCTTTGTAATATGTTGTGGTAGTGAACATTTACGATCAAATCCTTGGATTCGATCCACCACCACCCCTATGTGTGGGTGTATGATTCGTACATAACATAAATATACTAAACACGGGTGTAACTTTGGTTAGAGCATAGCTCGGTTGAGCCCACCAAGTATTGGTATGTCAAGTTTGATTGTCATATTTTAAGTGAATCAAAACTCATTTAAAGATTCGGTTAATTATTTACTAGAGTCAACTTCGTATGTGAAGACTTGAAGAATGTGAAGAAGTAAAGAACTACAACGAATACATCATTCTTCCACTTGAGGTTAGTAATATTTGACTTGAACTATTTCATTCCTAACGTATCTTTTAGGTCGTGCATATTGAAAACATTACTGCGAAGCCGTGAATGATTATACTCTAGTTAGGCATAGTATTAAGGAATTACAATACGAAGTATAACGTCTATCTTTTGAACTTCGTATATAAGACATCGACATAATCGTATGAATGCTATTGTGATTAGGTATGGGTGAATATTTCTTCCTAGGAAACAATGTTTTGCATTCGTTTAAAGGAAGTACATTCATAAACTTATTTTGTGAATCGAAAGGTAAATCGCTATGCTTATTGGTATTGTTATTCATTGCAAATATGTGGATTACCAATATGTGTGTTTAGTATAAACGCTCATAACTTGTTTATGTATCTTGGTAAAACTATTCACAATGCCTGACTTTTGTATTGGTATGACTTTTATTAGTGAAACCTATCTTAAGTAATCACCTGAGATGGTATGATCGATTTATTGTAATTGGTATAACTAACTTTAGACATTGGGGAACCGATCCTAGTAAGAGGTGCAACCGATCATAAGAGGGAATCGATCCTTGTAAAAGGTACAACAAGTTTTTAGTAACTGTGGAACCGAACCTATGACTTGTTCAACAAAATACAAGTTTATACCATAAATATGTGGTAACCGATCCTAGTACCTATTCAACCAACTTTTGTTAACTAGCGTGACTTATCTTAGTACCCACATGGAGGTATAATCGAAACTTGTTTTAGTAGAACCGTGAAACCCGTGATTGGTGATTTGATAGGATAATTAATCACATAGTTCTTGGAAGTCAGATGAACCAATTCTAAACTTGTTTGGAAGTATGGAAAATCGGTTCCAAGATTGTAAATATGAAAAAGGATTTACCAAGTAAAGATGTCGACATACTTTGAACATGTGTAGTAACTCTTATCTTTTATTGTTCAAAGATATTCCTTAATAGCTAAAGGAGAATCCCAGATCGAAATAAATTGAGAATCTTTTAATTAAGGATTTTAGTTTTTATATGCTTTTAATTTCCATCAATTAGATGCATATCTTTAGAAAATAAAAATTAGTAATGTGCATTTTCTAATTGAAGTTTTTCTACTGATATTTCGGTCAATATTTGGATAGACCATTTACAAGAATTATAAAAACCGATTTGGCATTTATTGCATATCTTTGAGAATATTCTGTTTTGGAAATTCCTTGGTGCCCAAACTTCCTTGGTCTATAAATATTGAAGTTTTCATTTCAAGCAAACTAATCCTCAGAGCCAGCAAAACTACCTAGTTATGTTGTTACTGGTGGAGCCATCTATTCGGAGAGGAAAGTAACCTAATTAGGCGAAATCTCTAACGACCGCTCGTTTTAAAGACTTCTTTGGGGATTGGGAAGCTCTACGAGTACTGTTGGTGGGAAACTAGATAATTACAGTTTGTTATTAGTTTTCAATTGATTTTATTGACTAACGGTTGTTGAACTTTGATTGTACCTAGTTTTTTTATGCTTGAGAATCTTCTCTTATGATATATGATTCACTCAAACTAGATCGAAGTATCGACGAGGATCTTTAGAACTTTTTGTAGATCTAAAGACGTCTTGTTATAATCCATTGTTAACAGACTCCATTCTGTATGTGATTGATTACAAGAGATTCAAGTTGTTTGTTTGCAGGTGTTAATTGAAGATCTAAGAAGATTTGAAGACAAAGAAGATTTCTTATTTGAGTTCATAATCTTTGGTGTGCACAAAACTTGATCGGCTGGGGATCCAACTATAATCGGTTTATCTTTGTGATAACCTTGACTGATTAGTTGAGTAGATCCCCGTCAATACAATTCTTTGTGATTAAGAGTATTGATTTCATAGTCTAGACAATTACTTTGGTAGCTATTAAGAGATAGATCTAAGAACCTGATAAAGGAGTTTATTGGGATAAACGGAAGAGCCTTTTATCAAACTCATATCACTTTGTTTGATAAGAGTTGTTACTGAACATATTTGTTGTTCCTTTACTGTTTGGAATACGAACCAAAGGAATTATTCCAAGTGCGTGACTTATTACAAGTTGGAGGTGAAGGGATGCTGAGGGTAGTAGGTGAACTATATATTTAGTTGATTGGTCTCAACTATACGAAGTTGGTTTAGATTTTGTATATCGGCTTAATTATGAGAGTATTCAATTCTGGACAAGGTCTTGAGGTTTTTCTGCATTTGTGGTTTCTTCGTTAACAAAATCTTGATGTGTCTTTTACTTTTCTATTTCCGCAATTATAATTGTTTTATTATAATTAGAAGTAAAATACATAAACGTTAATTCCTATTTATTTGATAGCAATCCTATTGTGTTTGGTTAAGTCCGAACCTATTATCAAGTAAACATACTTTGTTGTTGTATTGTCTCGATTTTGTATCCATAGTCAATCATGTAAGTTATCTTGTTGTCATATTTTCTCGATCTCTTATCCATAGACGATCACACGAAGTGTGAACCGATTAGTTGTAATATCTCGACTCAGTCCATAGACAATCACTTTCGGAGAAAGGACTTATAGGTGGAAAAGTTTTAGATTGAGGTATATTTGGGTACCCTCATCTTTTCAATTAGTATCAAAGAAAGAAAACACGAAAAGATCTAACAATCTGTGTTTGGTGCGATCCATCCTATAAGAATTGAATCGATGAATGATTCAGTCAACGTTATGCAAGAGTATGAATACTCAAAAGTTGAATATGTTACCACTTCGTTAACTCATGATCCAGGAGTTACGCAAATCAAGAGTACATCTGAGTCTATCTCTGATCGAAAATAATATGCTGGTAAAGAGTTTATAAAACTTCTGAATCCCATTAAATCTCTGTCTACAAGAATGCTAATATTAAAGACAGAGTCAAATCTTCTTAAACGTGAGATCAGAGATAAATACGTTCAACTAGATAGTCTAGACAAAGAGAATATGGATCTCATTATCAAATTAGAAGCTCTTGGTAAAACTCTTACTCAAGATAACGAGACACATCCCATAACTCTGACTAATGATTCTATTACAATTTCTTCTGATGAAGAAACAAAAGGTCCTTGCTCGACTTTGAGAGATTGTGATAACAAAACTTGTTTGATCACATCTGAAACAGATCATGATGATGGTAGTTTGCCTAACTACATCAAGCCAAAAGAGAATGAGAAACCATCTTCTACATGTACTGATGATTAAACGAAATCTTGTCCAAAGGAAACTTTGAACCGATTCCGTGTGCATGATCTTAAAGAATACAACTTTCAGTCACTTGATAGGAAACTTATTCTTCTTCAAAATATGGTGGTAAAAATATTGAAAGAAGATTCTTGTCTTAAAAAACTGAAAGATCATTCCTTAATAGAAAGATAGAATACACCACAACCCTACAAGGTCAACTCAATATAATTAGAAGTAAGAGTTGATATTCGCTTCTGGAAAAAGGTTCCTCCTCACCCATATCGAAACAATCCTTGTTTCGATGAAGAACAATTCCATAAGAAAGGGAAAGAGAGAATCTCTGTCAAAATAAACAATCAGGAATTTTTTGTAATTGTTTCAGATAATCATGCTGATGTGCATCATAAGGAAATCCTTAGAATGAAAAAATCGTATGAAAATCTTATTAATATAATTAAGAGAGATTTATCCATCTCTGAAAATTCTCACATTAGTACAGTATCTCCTAATGATCATGTTTTTGGATCAAGGAAGGATCACCTTCTTGGGAGAAAATATTTTGGGCAGAAATTCCCAAAGAGAAACATGAACTATGTTTCTGATACTCGTTATAAGCTAGAAAAATCTTACTCCGATACAACTTTAGTTGTATCAAAATTGTGCACCCTCATCCTTTTTCGTGCTCTTAATTATGGATGAGAAAAGCACAATAAAATGAGAGCACATTTTTTATGTGTATTTGTTTATCAGAAAAATCTGTGATATTTTATGGATGACTGTGAGTCCATGTCTGTTTAAAAATCTTGTTCATGTTTAACATGATCTTCCAAAAATAGGTTTTATTTAGAATCTTCGATTTTTAATAAATCTTCCAGCATGAGAATTTTGGACAAAGGAAACTGAATATATTCTTTAATATTTTCGAAATTTCCTGATATTTTCGGTCTAAGAGTTGTCTCTTCTTAAAGATAAACTATCTCTTGCTTGTATTCTGAAACCCTTATCAATCCTTATTTAAATAACCGAGCATGCCTCCAATAACTTGCAGTGTCACAAAGGCTAATAAGGAGGAAGCTCAAAATTATAAGGATTGTCAAGGAATCAATACAGAAAGGAAAAAGAAAAACATATCAAAAGTCATGTCTGATTATGATTCAGATAGTTCGAATGGATCTCAAGATGAGTCATGTCTATTAGCTTACAACTTTCAAGATCCAACCGAAACCAAGTGGATTCTTTCTGATAGTATGATTCACTATATCCAAGGTTTTGAATAACTGAGAACCAATCTCATAATGACAGTTCAACATCAAGATTGGCTCAAAGAAAGAATTGATCAAACAAGAGGTATTCTTGCTAAACTCAAGGTTCTAATTGAAGAACTTCAAAAAAAAAAAACAACATGAAGTGGTTGCAGTCAAGTCTCTTGAGAAATGCTTCAAAAGTTTGAGTACTGATGAAACTTCAATAAACAATAAGAGCACCACTGAAGATTAAGGCATATACTGCAAGACTTAATCAGGAAAATAGATATTAGTTTTTGATTTCTTTCAATAATTATATACAAGGTCTATTTTGAATAAAACTATCTATTATTTATGAATACAATTATTATTTTATAAAAAAAATTGTGATAGTTTTCAGTTACATGGCATGTGCTTGAATGCTTTATTTTATTGTTATGTATGTTTATGGGATGTTTAATTTCGGTTTTCATAACCTTATTGTTAGAGCATTTCTCGGTCGAACTCACATGTTTTGCTATCTCAAGTATGTTTGTCAATATTAGCGATCAAAACTATACGTCTTTATTTCTAGTTTACTTATGACTAAGTCTCGATCTATGATAGTTAAGTATAGTTGAGCTCCAGACTCCATGGCGATTATCTTATGAAGATGAAGAACTACTCAAGGAACCGGTGGAACTTCATCCAACCAAAAACGTATGTGGAAACTTGAACTTATCTAGCACTCAAAAGTTTTTTATATCCTACTCTTGAGACAACGGTCGTATAAGTATGATAGTTTTCATACATACACATTTGCTATTTCGAGTCGAGTTTACTCGTCTATATTTTTCTCAAAATATGTGTTGGTAAGCTTTCACTTTAACCACTTTCATCTTTATCCGTGATGAAAGTCATGATGACATTTCAATATCGAAAATGGCTTTGATGAAGATAGTCGATTCTTTATGTCTAACGACTATTAACATTATAGAAGAATGTTTCAATGATTGAAATGTAGATTTGAGATTACGTAACCACCTATGGATATAAGCATATATAGTGTACCACATTAGTGTATAAATACATGTACCAGAAACCAAGTGCGTGCATATGTGTGCATGCGGTTTTGGTGAAGGAAACAGGTTGGGTACGAATACACGTACGCGTTCTGGCGAAAGTTCATGTCCGTATATTTCTGCTGAGTTTGGAGTTTACGAACTTAAAAACCAGTCAGCTTAGGTACGCGTACTCACGGAAGTTTTCATCCGAGAATTTCTACTGGGTTTTCAAACCCAATTCTGGTAGCTAAGGTACGCATACCCATACGCGTACCCAAGCTGGTTATCTCTCAAATTGGTTTTTCATGAACTTAAACAATAAAATAATAAGGAATGTAATCTTTGAAAACCATGGATATATTGTTCATGAATTGATTCAAGTGAATCAAACCGATTTTTCTTCCATTGTGTCTTGTGTAGTACATAAGATTTCCTTGCAATTGAACAACTCTTGAACTAGTTCTTATGAGTCATTTGAACTAGTTATGAGAAGATGAATACGGTCGATATGAAAGTACTCATATGGCTAACCATTGGTCAACCATTTTTGAACCAACTAATGTACACGTTTAGGTACAGTTACTCAAACCTAAATGAAATACATTTCATTTGGGTGTGTGACAAGCTAAGTTTCGATCTAACGGTTGAAAGATATTAGCTTGGATAAATCAGGTTTTTCATCTAACGGTGAATATTGAATGCTTTGTTACCAAGGTAACTTGGATTGCAAACCCTGATTTGAAAACTATATAAGAAGACGTCTAGCAACTGGAAAAAATAATCCTCACACCTCCTGTGTGATACTAGTGGGTTTTCTAGAGTCGATTCCTCTTTAATCGTAGGTTTCTTCTCGAGACCTTGTCGATTAAAGACTTAAAGACTTCATTGGGATTATGAAGCCAGACGAAACTACTTCTCTTGTAGTTAAGCGATCTGATCTTTCCATTTTCTATCGTACTAGTTTAATTGAATAATTAGCTTAAGATTATATATCCGATAAAGAAATCACAAACATCTTCGTCTCATCGTTTGTGATTCCGAAATATTTAGTTTCTCTACCATACGATTTAGATTATTGTGAGGTGATTAATAATTCTAGGATGTTCTTCGGGAATATAAGTTCGGGTTATTGATTGGTTCCTATTCACCTTGATTTTATCAAAAGATGGAACAAAACTCGTAGGTTTATCTATGGAAGACATATTTATCTATTATCGTAGACTTTTCTTTGTGATATAGATTTGTTTATTCAAGTCTTAGACTTTGGGTCGTAGCAACTCTTGGTTGTGGGTGAGATCAGCTAAGGGAATCAAGTGCGTAGCATCCTGATGGGATCAAAGACGTAAGGAGAGCAACTGTACCTTGAATCAATCTGATATTGATTATGGTTTAACTACAATCCAGACCGAAGTTAGTTTGTAGTAGGATAGTGTCTGTAGCGGATTAATACAGTGTGGTGTTCAATCTGGACTAGGTCCCGGGGTTTTTCTGCATTTGCGGTTTCCTCATTAACAAACTTTCTGGTGTCCCTGTTATTTCTATTCCGCATTATATTTTGTTATATAATTGAAATATCACAGGTTGTGCGTTGTATCGATCAATTGTGAAATCCAACCTTTGGTTGTTGATTGGAAATTGATTGATCCTTGGATATTAGTTTTTGATACCATCCAAGTTTATATCTCTTGTATTTGATAAAGACTTGCATATTTATTTGCTTGAGTATAGATCAAATCGAGAGATAAAGATATTAACTCCTTGATATACATTTTATTAAGATTGAGTCTGACTGTCTAGTTGATTCTCTTAAAAGTATATTAGAGTTAGTCCATACAGATTGCTAATCGAAATATTGGGTGAGGTTGTTAGACCCCCGCTTTTTCAATTGGTATCAGAGCAGGCAAACACGTTTAATACCTCAAATGTCCGTGTTTGTAGTGATCTGACTCTATGGACAGAGATGCTATCTCTATTAACGTACCACCAGCTTTCGATGTCTCTAGATACTTATAGTGGAAAATTGATATGTGAGATTTTCTTCAAGCGCGTGATTTTCAATCATGGGTATATGTTGTTAATGGATATGATGCTCCCGTTGTTGCAGTAGGTAACGTTAATGTTCAATTTTTTTTTGGCGAATACGATGCTGCTGAAAATACTTGCTGCAAAGAAAAACCGACTGATTGAATGGCATCATACATGCCATTATCCCAAATCTTCAGCACCATGTGTCAAATTGCACTAGGTCTAAAGATGCTTGGGATATCTTAGAAACCGTATTCGAAGGTAATACTAGTAAAAAAGGAAGCTAGGCTTCAAAACTTTAATTACGATTGGGAAAACCTTCATATGGCAGAAAAAGATTCATTTGATGAGTTTAATCACAAAGTTTCTGAAATTGTTAATGCAACTTTTTCATTGGGTAAGACTATTCCTGAAAAGGACATTGTGATGAGAATTCTCAGATCGCTGCCATCTAGGTACGATTCTAAGAATCATGCCATCATAGAGGGAAATAACCTTGATTCTCTCTCCAGGAATACTTTAGTTGGGAAGTTAAAGATTTTTTATCTTGAACAACAATAGTGAGAGAAACATCATTTGGTAGTAAACTCTGTTACCACAACTGATAAGAAATCTCGCTACCCAAAAGTGATTGAAAAAAATAAGAATAACTTTAATTCATCTCTTTCATTGTTTATACAACAGTTGAAAAAGATACTCAGACAGAGTAAAAGAAAGTCTCATAAGAAAGATATCTCAATCAACAAGGGAAATAATATAGATCAAAAGAATCATAAAAATAAGTCTTGCTTAAAGTACTACAAAAGTGTTCATACTTCAAAAAATCCAGATGAGAAGGTTAATGAGTTAACAAACTCTTGGATGGCTACTCTTGACTACTGTCTAGAGGAAGAAGTATGTGTAAGTTCATTTAACTTCTTTGCTGACAATCACATGTGTTCATCAAACAGTCAAGTCCACTCCAAACTACTCAATTCCATTTCCTAAAAGGAAGAAAGTTTATTGATAAGGATTGAATATTTGGAAGATCGAATAGCTGTTCTAAGACAAGAAATTGCGAACGTTCGTAATTGTGATTCTAATAAGAAATACCATCTCTCGACTATTTCTTCTCAGCAAACTTCTCTTAACCCTATATCTAACAAAAATGATGATATAGAGAACCACAAGATTGTTTCAAAAAACTTTGAAATCTTGTGTGAAAATAAGGATAATGACTTAAGCACGAAAAATCAAGACATTGTCTTCTCAGTTAAAACATACTTACCAAAAAGGAAAAAGGAATCTTCCAAATGTACTATCAAAAGTACAAAAGAGAACTGCAATGGCACTTGTAGCCTACAGATATCAACAAATAGAGCTCTCAAAACATTTCAAAAAGGAATGAGTAAAACTCTTAATTCTGTTCACTTGAAGGCTAAACGGAATCAAGATATAAGTGCTCCCTTGAGATGGAAACCTCCCAATCCTATTATGGATATGAAGGAACGTATTCTTTAGGAAGAATAAAAAGATGGTTCGTGTACCCTCATTTCTCAACAAGAACCATATCCTACAAATATGGGTTCATATCTGTTCTTAGGTTGTTTCTAGTCTCTGTTTGGTTTTATTAAATTATTTTTTGGTAAACATTCATAAATGGGTTCTTCTTTAAAACCGTTTTCTCATACCCTTCCTTGATTAGGGTATTGGTCAGAGATCTCCATGGAATATCTTCTCCTTTAAGAAGAGGTTTCATTCCTTTAAGAACTGAGCATTTCATTTCTCTCTTCTATCATGTCTTATTCCAGTCTCTCAAGCAAAGAAACTGATATGTGGATAGTCCTATTTCCATCCAAGAAGATTCGTTTCGACTCATCTGATAACGAACTGTGCTCTGATAAACGTGATGTTTATTTTGATGAAAATCCATCTGTATAACAGTTTGAGAAGTTCTCCTTGACCATGAATCTCGTTTTGGAACAAGTAAGTGCTCTGAAAAATGAACTGGTTTTATCCTCCAAAAAGTTATAAGAAAAAATTAAAAACCTCGAATCAAGGATAGATCTGATTGAAGATGAGCTTGGAGAATATATGGATTATGAAAATAATTCTGAAAGTAAGTGAAATACTCTTTTTGTCTAAAAAGTTTTCTTATGAGAATTTTATTCTTGTGTTTTAGGAAGAATAACTAGAGTTTGGAATAGCCATTATTTTGATTACACATAGCAATGTCCAACGTTTTCATCCTTTGTTTTTAGATTTTTTTATTTAAAACTCTAATATTGTTTGGAAGATGATTTTTGCAGTATTAATATTTATGATTTTATATATTGCAATATGTTATGGGATATGTGTGTTTGCATCCGTGAACTATTATTGTCCTTATGATGTCAAAAGTTATCTCTTTTATATGTCGATATGCAAGTATTGATACAAAATCGATGAACTTTTGACAAACAAAAGTTAAGCCTATTATGTCAATTCATTGATGGAAGATAGGTTAAAATCTTTTGTTTACAAGGATTATGTCTATTGTATGTCATTGTGCAAATAGTGATGAAAAATAGAATGAATCCTTGTCTATGCCGCAGTATTGATCTTTCCCTGATCCACATTTTATGTGTACTGCAATGCTCCATAAGTTTTCTTATGTTGAGCATAGAAAGATTGAGTTTAATCATTCTTTTATGGTTAACAAAGTTATATCTCCATAAGTTCTCTTATGTCGAGCATGTTCAATTAAATTGATCACTTTTGTGTTTAATTTGATTGTGTGTGGTTAGCTTAATTGAGAATTTTGGATATATAAAATCATTTCTTATGGTTTTTGGTGTCCAATAAAATCCTTCTTTTCTCGTAAAAGTTAGGTCACTCTTGTTGTTCTCTCGGGAGTGACATCAAATGGGGGAGAGTTGTTTTGAACTTGCTCTTAATTTCCATATCTTTGTGGGGAGTGCGGCTGTGGAATTTTTCTTTGATATGTCCTTTTCTTTGGACTTGAAGCGTCTCCGTGAAAATTTCATTAGGATCCCGTTTTCGTACCTTTGCCAATTTTATTGACAAAAAGGGGAAGAATTAATATGTAGTTCACACTACAAATACATATAGTTTTCGGATAATTATGTATGGGGGAGTGGTTTTCGTGTGGAGACGAAAGTATTGACTAAGGGGGAGTGATACATATCACCATAGTATTGTTGTCGAAGTTGTGATATAAGAACTTTGATGTTGTGTAATAATACTATGACACTGTATAACAATGATTGAGAGCTTTTGTTTTCTCATTGTTATGGCTACGGGACTTCAACAACTATGATGCTGAATTGAACATCTATGGAATCATGGGAGTTCTTGGAAAAGATGATGTTTTCGAGTAATGTTGAAGCACCAAGGAGATGAAGCATGTGGACTAGAAGCTACAAAGTTTTATTTTGTAATCCATATGTATTGATAGTTTTGTCACTAAAATTGCCAAATGGGGAGATTGTTAGATCATTGGTCGGTCGAACTCGCATGTGTTGCATTCTCAAGCATGTTTGTGAATATTAGTGATCAAAACTATACGTCTTGATTTCTAGTTTACTTATGACTAAGTCTCGGTCTAGGATAATTAATGAAAAAGCGGGGGTCTAACAACCACACCCAATATTTGGATTAGCAATCTGTATGGACATCTCCGAGTTACTTTATAGAGAATCAACTAGACTCATCTCAAGGAGTTATTATCTCAATCTCTCAATTTGATCTATACTCAAGCAAATAGAATCTGCGAGTCTTTATCAAAGAGAGATAACTTGGATGGTACCAAACACCAACATCCAAGTTTCAATCAATTTAAACCGACAACCAAAAGGTCGGATATTCTAATTGATTGAACAACACACAACCTGTATTATTTCAAATATATAACAAAATATAATGCGGAAAATAAATAACACAGACACCAGAATTTTGTTAACCAGGAAACCGCAAATGCAGAAAAACCTCGGGACCTAGTCCAGATTAAACATACACTGTATTAAGCCGCTACAGACACCAGCCTACTCCAAGCTAACTTCAGTCTGGACTGTAGTTGAACCCTAATCAATCTCACACTGATCCAAGGTAAGGTATGCTCCTACGCCTATGATCCTAGCAGGATACCGCACACTTGATTCCCTTAGTTGATCTCACCCACATCTAAGATTTGCTACGACCCAAACAAATCTGTCTTACACAGAAAAGTCTATAAGGATAGATAAATTCGTCTCCCACGAATAAACCTATGTGTTTTGTTTCGTATTTTGATAAATCAAGGTGATCAAGAACTAATTGATAAAACCAGACTTATATTCCCGAAGAACATCTTAGTTTTATCAATCACCTCACAATAAACTTAATCGACGCAGCGAAGAAGATTATTGAGGAATCACAAATGATGAGACGAAGTGTTTGTGACTACTTTTATATCTTGCCTATCAGAGATAGAAATCTCAAGCCAATTATTACAATTGTACTCGTACGATAGAAACAGCAAGATCAGATCACATAACTACAAGAAAAGTAGTATCGGTTTGGCTTCACAATCCCAATGAAGTATTTAAGTCGTTAACCTGGTTTTAGAAGAAAAAAACCAAAGGTTAAAGGAGAATCGACTCTAGCTTAGAAAACTAGTATCACACAGAATGTGTAGGGATTAGGTTTCCCAGTTGCTAGACTTCTCCATTATATAGTCTTTCAAATCAGGGTTTGCAATCAATATTAGATTAGTAACAAAGCATTCAATATTCACCGTTAGATGAAAACCTGATTAGATACAAGCTAATATTTATCAACCGTTAGATCGAAAACATAGCTTGTTATACACACATGTACAGCACGTTTACAGGCTTGTGAAAACCGTACCCAAACGTGTACAATAGTTGGTTCAAGGCTAGTTAACCAAATGGTTAGCCAAATGATAACTTTCATATCAACCATATTCTTCTTCACCATAACTAGTCCAAATGACTCAAATGAACTAGTTAGAGAGTTGTTCAATTGCTTAGATCTTTATACTACATAAGACACAATTAAAGCAAAAATAATGCGATTCACTCGAATCGATTCATGAACTATAAATCCACGGTTTGCAGTAGCATTCCTTAGTTTATTAAGATAAGTTCACAAACATCGTTTTTAGACATAACCTACTCAAGTTCGCGGACTTAAGTTCCCGGATGGAGTTCACAAACTCCAGCAGAAATTCTCGGTTGAGAAATTTCGCCAGTTCGCGGACTGAATATCATGCACTTCTCCGGTTTTACTTGATCAACAAAGTTCGCAAACTTCGGTTCAAGCACTAAGGACTTATACATATATGCGTTGCCACAACAATGCTTATATCCTCCAATGGTTATATTGTCTAAAATCTCATTTTAATCATTGAAACATTCTCAGAGGGCGTTATATAGTTGTTATTCACAAACTATTTTGCGTTAGAGAAATTTTCAAAATGATTGAAACATAACATGACTTTCGTCACTAGGTAAAAATGAAATTGGATAAAGCGAAAGCTTTACCAACACATATTTCGAGAAATAGATAAGCGAGATATACTCAACTCGAAATATCATATGTGTATATTCTTAGTCTATATAGTAATACGACTTTTATCTCAAGATAGGAGATTGAATAAATAGACTTTTGAGTGATAGATAAGTTCAAGTCTCCACATACCTTTTAGTCGATGAAGATCCACTGGTTCCTTGAGTAGTCCTTCGTCTTGTATGATGATTGCCATGGAGTTCTTGAGCTCAACTACACTTTCTATCCTACTCTGAGACCTTAGCTATAGTAGACTAGAAATCAAAGACTTTATAGTTTTGATCACTAATATTGACAAACATGCTTGAGATAGCAACGCGTGCGAGTTAGACCTAGCAATGCTCTAACAATCTCCCCCTTCGTCACTTCCAAGTAATCCAATGATCCCAAAGGTTGTAAGTTTAGCATCATCGTTGTTGAAAATCCGTAGTTATAATAATGAGAAAAGAAATGGTTCTCAATCATTGTTATATATAGTGTCATAGTATCATTACGCAACGTCAAAGTCCAATTGCATCACAACTTTAACAACAATACTATGGTGATACTTCACTCTTCCTTAGTCAATACTCCATCTCACATGGAAACCACTCCCCCTTACCTAATGATCCGAAAACCATATGTATTTGTAGTGTGAACTACATATTAATTCTCCCCCTTTTTGTCAATAAAATTAGCAAAGGTACAAGAATAGGATCCTAAATTTTTTTCCGTAAGAGACATTTCATGAGCAAAGGTAAATGTATATCATCTTGTTTAGATGCAATCATAAAACTGAAGCTAAATGCATTCATCAAGGAGTTCATAAAGATACAAGATTACCCCTCTAATATTCCACAACCGCACTCCCCACAAAAAATTGGAAATTACGCGCAAGTTCAAAAGAACTCTCACCCCATAAAATGTCATTCCCAAGGGAACAACAAGAGCGACCTTAATTTCAAAAAGAAAAGAAGGATTTCTTTAGACACAACAAATCACATACAAGTATGAATTTGGAATCCAAAAAGAAATATTCAATCATATTAACCAAGGAGAACCAAGATTAATTTGACTAAATATGCTCGACACAAGTATACTTATGGAGACTTAAATCAATTAGATTAGTCACAAGTAAACTCGCAAATAATCAACCAAACTAATTACAAAAATAATCAACCAAACTAAAGAAATCAATTTAATACTCAACCAAACTAATTACAAAAGTAATCAATTTAATTGGCCACACTCGACATCAGAAAAATCTATGGAGAAATGACTAAGTTAATCATGAATAACCAACCCAGTCAAATAAATGCTCAAACATAAGAAAACATATGGAGTGCTAACTAAATAATCACACAAGATGATTAATTTAGTTCAATCATGTTCAACATAAAGTATCTTACGGAACAACAACTAAGCTAATCACAGAGCAATCAAATTTTGTTGTTTTAGTGCTCAACATAAGACACTTCATGGAACAACACAATATTTACACAAAAATTGTGGATCGGAGAATCGATCTTATACCGTGGAATAAGCAAGGATTCATTCTATGTTTCTATCACCATTTGCACAATGACATACAATAGACATAATCCTTGAATCACAAAATATGTTAACCTATCTTACATTAATAATTGACAATATAGGCTTAACTTTTGTGTTTTGTCAAAAGTCTATTCATTCTTTTATCAATATTTTCATATCAATTCATGAACGACTTTACTTTTGATAAAATATGGGATAATCAAGTTCACGTACATAAACACACATATCCCACAACAATATTGCAATATATAAAATCAAAAAGATTAATACTGCAAAAATCATCTTCCAAACATGTTTAGAATTCAAACCAATAAATCTAAAAACAAGAAGATGAAAACTTTGGATATAGCTATATGTAATCACAATAATGGCTATTCCAAAACACTAGTTATTCTTCTAAGCAAAACAAGAAAAATAGAAGATTTACTAGGAAATAAGACCTTTGAAAAATTCTTTATCGTCCCCGAACTCCTTGTCGTCAACAACCATTGGAATATAAGGTTCATTAAGTTAGGAGTTTATATTAATAAACCTTCTTGGTTGTTGTTGTCGAACCAGGGCCTTCTGAATCTCATGAGTCTTATATACAAAAGCCTTTATCTGATGAATCTCCTTTTGTGACTCCTTCATCACTTCAAGAACATCAGAAAACTTCTGAAAATTTGAAGGAACGGCTCTTTGCTTCCTCACATTCCTTCTTTTCCTTTTCAATGTAGGAGGCAATGGAGATTGTTTTTTTTCCTTCATGATTTATGGCTTATCAATCGTATTACCATCCTTTCCATATGAAGACACCATTCTTGGAGCGTCCATGAACGTATGGGTTTGTGAGAGGAATTCACAATTAACTCAATAAGTAATCTTGAGATAAAAAGAGTTTTTAGAGAAGGAAAAGGAATTTAGGGTTCGAAACCTTAAAACAGGTTCGTAAACGATCAACTCTTATCCCTATGAAGAGTAGAATTGTCGATAGTACCCTTTTTTTTTTGTTTGATAGACAAAAAACAAACTTAAGATAAGAAAGAAGAAAAAACTTTTCCTAAAGCCTGAGAGGTACAAAATCATTGTCTCTTTTGATCAGGCACATGAGACAAGATTTTAAAGACAACACAATCAAGTTGCGTTGTGGTGAACAACAATTTGTCCACCAATTTTTTCTTGGGAGGATTTCACAGACCTCTGTCTACCAAAACTATTTGACCATAATTTCTTCTCTAATGGTCTTAGTTTATCCTTGGAAACTAACCTCTTAGACGAAGATAAAATATTACATACATCAGCGGTCTTATGAGCAAGTTTAAGCTTTCTTGTTAGATTATTTTCTCTTCGTTGAAGTTTGTTGACATGCCTTTGTTGGTGTTTGAACTTGTAGCACCTTGAGAGTTCATGACCCTTTAATGAATAATATGAGCACGTCAGACTTGGATAAAAATCAGGCTTCTGGAATGTGCAAGCATCTAAGCAAATATTGGGACCTGAGATATTATAAGCGGTGTTTCCAAAGATTATGTCAACTTTTTCGTCCAGAATTGTTGGATTTTCTTCTGAAAGAATATCAAGATTGATATGTGTATTGCTACAATTATCAAAATCAATATTTTCACCAAGAAGTACAACACTTGATTTCTCATCTTCATTGGAGTCATAATTGTCAGACATTTCATCAAGAGTTGCGGGAAGACCTTTGTTCCTAGTGTATTTTCTCCGATTTGGACACTCATTTGCAAAATGACCAAAACCTTTACACTTAAAGCACTGAGGCATATCCTCATCATCAGTTTCATCAATATCCCTATTTTTAGGAGGAACACGATTATGAGGTTTGAATGATTCCTTAGGCTTATCTCTGGAGAACTGTTTACTTCTCTTCAATAGAAGATCCCTAAATTGTCTTGTGATCATCGAGACTGATTTGTCAAGATATTCATCTGATGAATCTGTCTACGAGTGATCATCTTCAGAGATATACATTTTTTTTTACTTTCATCAAGTAATTTAGTGTCCTTTACTGCTTTGAACGCAACATCCTTAGATTTGGACGAATGTCCATGATCAAAGATCTTAAGCTTTCCAACCAGCATATTTCTGGAGAGAGTATCAAGGTTATTTCACTCAACGATGGCATGCTTCTTAGAATCGTATCTAGATGGCAGCGATCTGAAAATTAACATCACAATGTCCTTTCCAGGAATAGTCTTACCCAATGCAAAAGATGCATTAACAATTTCTGACACTTTGTGATTGAACTCATCAAATGTTTCTTCATCTGCCATACGAAGGTTTTCCCAATCGGAAATAAGATTTTGAAGTCTATCTTCCTTTTCACTGGAATTACCTTCTAATAAGGTTGCTAAGATATCCCAAGCTTCTTGCGACTTAGTGCAATTAGATACATGGTGCTGAAGATTTGGGGTAATGGCATGTATGCTGGCATTCAAACCGTCGGGGTATTTCTTTGCTGCAAGAATCTCAACAGGAGTGTATTCACCAATATTCTTTGGAACGTTTACACCTCCAACTGCCTCAACGGGAGCATCATGGCCATTAACAACATATACCCATGATTGGAAATCAAGTGCTTGAAGAAAAGCTCGCATATCAATTTTCCACCATAAGTAATTAGAGCCATCGAAGACTGGTGGTACGTTAATCGAGATAACACCTCTGTCCATAGAGTCAGATCGCTACAAACATATACTTGTAAGGTCTTGAACGTGTTTGCATGCTCTGATACCAATTGAAAAAGCAGGGGCCTAACAACCACACCCAATATTTCGATTAGCAATCTGTATGGACAACTCCGATTTACTTTCTAGAGAATCAACTAGACTCAATCAATAGAAAATATCTCAAGGAGTTATTATCTTAATTTCTCAATTTGATCTATACTCAAGCAAATAGAATCTGCGAGTCTTTATCAAAGAGAGATAACTTGGATGGTACCAAAGACCAATATCCAAGTGTCAATCAATTTAAATCGACAACCAAAAGGTCGGATATTCTAATTGATTGAACAATGCACAACTTGTATTATTTCAATTATATAACAAAATATAATGCGGAAAAGAAATAACACGGACACCAGAATTTTGTTAACGAGGAAACCGCAAATGCAGAGAAACCCCGGGACCTAGTTCAGATTAAACATACATTGTATTAAGCCGCTACAGACACTAGCCTAATCCAAGCTAACTTCGGTCTGGACTGTAGTTGAACCCCAATCAATCTCACACTAATCCAAGGTACATTTAAGCTCTTACGCCTATGATCCTAGCAGGATACTATGCACTTGATTCCCTTAGTTGATCTCACCCATAACCAAGAGTTGCTACGACCCAAAGTCGAAGACTTTAATAAACAAATCTTTCTCACACAGAAAAGTCTATAAGGATAGATAAATTCGTCTCCCACAAATAAACCTATGAGTTTTGTTCCGTCTTTTGATAAATCAAGGTGAACAGGAACCAATTGATAAAACCAGACTTATATTCCCGAAGAACATCTCATTTTTACCAATCACCTCACAATAAACTTAATCGACGCAACGAAGAAGATTATTGAGGAATCACAAACGATGAGACGAAGTGTTGGTGACTACTTTTATATCTTGCCTATCGGAGATATAAATCTCAAGCCAATTATTACAATTGTACTCGTACGATAGAAATAGCAAGATCAGATCACACAACTACGTTAAAAGTAGTATCGATCTGGCTTCACAATCCCAATGAAGTCTTTAAGTCGTTAACCTGGTTTTAGAAGAAGAAAACCAAAGGTTAATGGAGAATCGACTCTAGCTTAGAAAACTAATATCATACAGAATGTGTGGGGATTAGGTTTCCCCGTTGTTAGAGTTCTCCCTTATATATTCTTTCAAATCAGGGTTTGCAATCAATGTAAGCTTAGTAACAAAGCATTCAATATTTACCATTAGATGAAAAACTGATTAGATACAAGCTAATATTTATCAACCGTTAGATTGAAAACATAGCTTGTTATACACACATGTACTATATTAGTTGGTTCAACACTAGTTAACCAAATGGTTAGCCAAATGATAACTTTCATATGGACCATATTCTTCTTCACCATAACTAGTCTAAATGACTCAAATGAACTAGTTAGAGAGTTGCTCAATTGCTTAGATCTTTATGTACTACACAAGACATAATTGAAAAAAAAAACAATGTGATTCACTCGAATCGATTCATGAACTATAAATCCACGGTTTGCAATAGCATTCCTTAGTTTATTAATATAAGTTCACAAATATCGTTTTTAGATATAACCTACTCAAGTTCACGGACTGGGTTCTCGGACTTAAGCTCCCGGATGGAGTTCACAAACTCCAGAAGAAATTTTCGGTTTAGAACTTCCGCCAGTTCGCGGACTGAAGATCACGCACTTCTCCGGTTTCACTTGATCAACAAAGTTCACAAACTTCAGTTAAATGACTAAGGACTTATACATATATATGTTGCCACAACAATGCTTATATCCTCCAATAATTATATTGTCTAAACTCTGATTTCAATCGTTGAAACATTCTCAAATGGCGTTATATAGTTGTTTTTCACAAACTATTTTTCGTCAGAGCAATTTCCAAAATGATTGAAACATAACATGACTTTCGTCACTAGGTAAAGATGAACTTGGATAAAGTGAAATCTTTACCAACACATATTTTGAGAAATAGATAAGCGGGATATACTTAGATCGAAATATCATATGTGTATATTCTTAGTCTATATAGTAATACGACTTTTGTCTCAAGACAGGAGATAGAATAGATATACTTTTGAGTGATATATAAGTTCAAGTCTCTACATACCTTTTAGTCGATGAAGATCCACTGGTTCCTTGAGTAATATTTCGTCTTGTATGATGATCTCCATGGATTTCTTGAGCTCAACTACACTTTCTATCCTAGTCTGAGACCTTAGCTATAGTAGATTAGAAATCAAAGACTTTATAGTTTTGATCACTAATATTGACAAACATGCTTGAGATAACAACGCATGCGAGTTCGACCTAGCAATGCTCTAACAGTTAAGTATAGTTGAGCTCTAGACTCCATGGCGATTATCTTATGAAGACGAAGAACTAATCACGGAACTGATGGAACTTTATCCGACCAAAAAGGTTTGTGGAGATTTGAACTTATCTAGCACTCAAAAGTCTATCTATCTCCTACTCTTGAGACAACAGTCATATAAGTATGATAGTTTTCATACATACACATTTGCTATTTCGAGCCGAGTTTACTCATCTATCTTTTTCTTGAAATATGTGTTGGTAAGATTTCGCTTTAACCATTTTCATCCTTATCCGTGACGAAAGTCATGATGACGTTTCAATCTCGAAAATGGCTTTGATAAAGATAGTCGATTCTTTATGTCTAACGACTATTGACATTATAGAAGAATGTTTCAATGATTGAAATGTAGAGTTGAGATTACGTAACCACCTATGGATACAAGCATATATAGTGTGTTCGCACATTAGTGTATAAATCCATGTACCGGAAACCAAGTGCATGCATATATGTTCATGCGGTATTGGTGAAGGAGACATGTTGGGTACGCGTACTGGCGGAAGTTCATGTCCGTGAATTTCTACCGAGTTTGGAGTTTACGAACTTACAAACCAGTCCCCTTAGGTACGCGTACTCACGGAAGTTTTCATCCGAGAATTTCTGCTGGGTTTTCAAACCCAATTCTGGTAGCTAAGGTACGCATACCCGTACGCGTACCCAAGATGGTTATATCTCAAATCTGTTGTTCGTGAACTTAAGTAATAAAACAATAAGGAATGTAATCTTTGCAAACCATAGCTATATTGTTCATGAATTGATTCAAGTGAATCAAACCGATTTTGCTTCAATTGTGTCTTGTGTAGTACATAAGATTTCCTTGCAATTAAACAACTCTTGAACTAGTTCTTATGAGTCATTTGAACTAGTTATGAGAAGATAAATACGGTTGATATGAAAGTACTCATATGGATAACCATTGGTCAACCATTTGTGAACCAATTAATGTACGCGTTTAGGTACGATTACTCAAACCTAAGTGAAATACATTTCATTTGTGTGTGTGACAAGCTAAGTTTCGATCTAATAGTTGAAAGATATTAGCTTAGATAAATCAGGTTTTTCATCTAACAGTGAATATTGAATGCTTTGTTACCAAGGTAACTTGGATTGCAAACCCTGATTTGAAAACTATATAAGGAAACATCTAGCAACTGAAAAAACTAATCCCCACACCTCCTGTGTGATACTAGTTAGTTCTCTAGAGTCGATTCTCCTTTAATCGTAGGTTTATTCTCGAGACCCTGTCGATTAACGACTTAAAGACTTCATTGGGATTGTGATGCCAGACGAAACTACTTCTCTTGTAGTTAAGCGATCTGATCTTGCCATTTTATATCATACGAGTTTAATTGAATAATTGGCTTGAGATTATATCTCCAATAGGGCAAGATAAAAAGAAATCACAAACATCTTTGTCTCATCGTTTATGATTCCATAATATCTAGTTTTGCTACCATACGATTTATATTATTGTGAGGTGATCAATAATTCTAGGCTGTTCTTTGGGAATATAAGTCCGGGTTATTGATTGGTTCCTATTCACCTTGATTTTATCAAAAGACAGAACAAAACTCGTAGGTTTATCTGTGGGAGACAGATTTATCTATTATGTTAGACTTTTCTGTGCAATACAGATTTGTTTATTTAAGTCTTCGACTTTGGTTCATAGCAACTCTTGGTTGTGGGTGAGATCAGCTAAGGGAATCAAGTGTGTAGTATCCTGTAGGGGTCAGAGACGTAAGGAGCACAATTGTACCTTGAATCAGTGTGATATTGATTAGGGTTCAACTACAGTCCATACCGAAGTTAGTTTGTAGTAGGCTAGTGTCTGTAGCGGCTTAATTTAGTGTGGTGTTCAATTTGGACTAGGTCCCGAGTTTTTTTTTGCATTTGTTGTTTCCTCGTTAACATAATTTCTGGTATCTGTGTTATTTCTATTCCACATTATATTTTGTTATATAATTGAAATATCACAGGTTGTGCGTTGTATCGATCAATTGTGAAATCCAACCTTTGGTTGTTGATTGGAAATTGATTGATCCTTGGATATTGGTTTTTGATACCATCCAAGTTTATATCTCTCTTGTATTTGATAAATACTCACATATTTCTATTTGCTTGAGTATAGATCAAATTGAGAGATAGAGATATTATCTCCTTGATATACTTTTTTTATTAAGATTGAGTCTGACTGTCTAATTGATTCTGTTAAAATTATATTAGAGTTAGTCCATACAGATTGCTAATCGAAATATTGGGTGAGGTTGTTAGAACCCCGCTTTTTCACTTATTATTCAATCTTATATGGTGTGAACCCTTATGGTTTGGGTGACTTTTTGGTTTAGCAGGATTAAGTTCTAGCCCATGTTGGTAGGCTTTATCAAAAGATCATAAGGGGTTCTGATTGAAACTAATATATTAAAAAGTCGCGATATGTTGAGTCATTTGGTTTAGCATAAAATCATATGTGTTTTTGGGTTTTAACTTTTGCATTGCATTAGTTAAAACCGATTTCAACCTTTCTCTGGTAAAGGTTGGTCCTTGTTGTTGTTCTTTTGTATTGCGAGAGGATGACAACACAGCGGGGGATAGTTCTATATGAACTTGCGCTTAATAATATTTCTTTATGGGGAGAAGAGGATACGGAGCTTTAGGTAACGAATTTGGTAGTTAATCGTTTTCCTGTTTAAGAAAAGCCTAATTTTATTGCATATATTTATTGCTTTTGCTTAACAAAATTGCGGTACAATTGATGTTTATTACATTATTTGTGTATGGATGTGTGTGTGATTCAATTTTTTCCGGTTAAGAAAAACTATTATTATCTTGCTTTATGGTTTGGTATAAATTGTTTAGGCTTACGAAATTACGGTGCAATTGCAGTACTATAATGTTTATATTTGTTTCAATTGCTTCCGGTTGAGGTAAATATTTACGAAAGTTGATTTATTTGGTTTGTATGAATTGTTTATGGCTTAATAAAAGGGTTTTCGGGATCAATTGTTTAGTCTAATTCGATTCCGGATAAGAGAAACTAAGTTAATTCTGATCTTAGTTAGACTTACAAAGTGGAGGTTTCGGTTATTCAAGTCTAATCGAGTGCCTTAACAAGCAATGATTTAACTAACCTAGTACTTGTCTTGTTTAAAAGTGAAAGGTCTAAGTTATTATTTGAATAATTAGAACCTAATGAGAAAAATAGAGTTAATCTGATATTTATTTTGGTCTTATCGAACAAGTGATTGTATTTGTACAACCGGTTTAGCAAAAAACCTAAGGTGCTTAGTTAATTTTTGATTTGCTAAACTATTAGGGAAAATTGCTTCGGGAAATTGTTTGCTTGGTAACATATCAAAACAAAGATACTTTGTATTTTCGATTTTGATATTGGTTATCTAAAATGGTGTGTGGAACCCTCGTGCTTAACTCTTATAGGTTTTGCAAGTCTTTTAGATTTGTAAAATCCATTCGGTTTGTCTTTTATTTGCTCATACCTTTGTCATTTTGTGACAAATAGGAGGAGACATATATGGACTAAACAAGTGATTTGTTATCACTAAGGAAAGGACAATGGTGCTTAAATGTTATATCTAACGAAAGAGTAAAGCATAGACTAAGGGGGAGTAACATATCATATTGATACTTGTGGTTATCTTAACTACAAAGGGAATAACAAAGACGTGCGGATTGAAAATCTACCTATCTTACCTTTAGGGGGAGTATTAGCTTTGTTATTATAATGTCAACATCGGCATTTATGGATTGAATTTATATAGGTTATCGTGCTGTTGAAACTTGGAATCAAGCGTATGTGTAATGAATTCTTGTAATTTGTTTATCCATATGAGGTAAAAGTTTTGTCACTAAAATTGACAAAGGGGGAGATTGTTAGAGCATAACTCAGTTGAACCCACCAAGTGTTGGTATGTCAAGTTTGGTTGTCATATTTTAAGTGAATCAAAACTCATTTAAAGAGTCGCTTGAATATTTACTAGAGTCAACTTCATATAGGTTATCTAGAAAGTTACTAGGATATGATACTTACAAGTATTATGTGAAGACTTGAAGAATGTGAAGAAGTAAAGAACTATAATGACGACATCATCCATCCATTTGAAGTTAGTAATATTTGATTTGAACTGTTTCATTCCTAACGTATCTGTCAAGTCGTACATATTGAAAACACTACTGCGAAGCTGTGAATGATTATACTCTAGTTAGACATAGTATTAAGGAATTACAATAGGAAGTATAACGTCTATCTTTTGAACTTCGTATATAAGACATCGACATAATCGTATGAATGATATTATGATTATATATGGGTATGGGTGAATATTTCATCATAGGAAACAATTTTTTTACATTCGTTTAAAGGAAGTACATTCATAAACTTGTTTTGTGAATCGAAAGGGAAATCGCTAGGCTTATTGGTTTTGTTAATCATTGCAAATCTTTGGATTAGCAATATGTGTGTTTAGTATAACCGCTCATAACTTGTTTATGTATCTTGGTAAAACTATTCACAATGCCTGACTTTTGTATTGGTATGACTTTTATTGGTGAAACCGATCTTAAGTAATCACCTGAGATGGTATGATTGATTTATTGTAATTGGTATGACAAACTCTACATTAGGGAACCAATCCTAGTAAGAGGTGCAACTGATCACAAGAGGGAATCAATCCTTGTAATAGGTACAACAAGTTTTTAGTAATTGAGGAACCGATCCTATGACTTGTGCAACTGAATACAAGTTTATACCATAAATATGTGGTAACCGATCCTAGTACCTAGTCAACCAACTTTTGGTAACTAGCGTAACTAATCTTAGTACCCACATGGAGGTTGAACTGAAACTTGTTTTGGTAGAACCGTGAAACTCATGATTGGTGATTTGATAGGATAATCAATCACATAGTTCTTGGAAGTAAGATGAACCAATTCTAAACTTTTTTGGAAGTGTGGCAAATCGATTCCAAGATTGTAAATATAAAAAAGGATTTATAATGTAAAGATGTCGACATGCTTTGAACATGTGCAGTAACTCTTATCTTTTATTGTTCAAAGATATTCCTTAATAGCTGAAGGAGAATCCCGGATCGAAATAAATTGAGAATCTTTTAATTAAAGTTTTTAGTTTTTATATGCTTTTAATTTCCATCAATTAAATGCATATCTTTAGAAAATAAAAATTAGTAATGTGCATTTACTAATTGGAGATTTTCTAGTGAGATTTCGGTTAATATTTGGACAGAACATTTCCAGGAATTATGAAAACCGATTTGACGTTTATTGCATATCTTTGAGAATATTCGGTTTTTGAAATTCCTTGGTGTCCAAACTTCCTTGGTCTATAAATATTGAAGTTTGCATTTCAAGCAAACTAATCCTTAGATCCAGCAAAACTACCTAGTTGTGTTGTTACTGGTGGAGGCGTCTATTCAGAGAGGAAAGTACCTTAATTAGGCGAAATCTCTTACGACTGCTCATTTTAAATACTTCTTTGGGATTGGGAAGCTCTACGAGTACCGTTGGTGGGAAACTAGATAATTTCAGTTTATTATTAGTTTTTGATTGATTTGATTGACTAACGGTTGTTGAACTTTGATTGCACCTAGTTTGTTTATGCTTGAGAATCTTCTCTTATAATATAAGATTCACTCAAACTAGATCGAAGTATCGACGGGGATCCTTAGAACTGTTTGTAGATTTAAAGACGTCTTGTGATAATCCATTGTTAAAAAACTCGGTTCTGTGTGTGATTGATCACAAGAGATTCAAGTTGTTTTTGTGAAGGTGTTTATTAAAGATCTAAGAAGATTTGAAGACAAAGAAGATTGCTTATTTGTGATCATAATCTTTGGTGTGCACAAAACTTGATCGGCTGGGGATCCAACTATCATCGGTTTATCTTTGTGATAACCTTGATTGATTAGTTGAGTAGATCGGGATTAATACAATTCTTTGTGATTAAGAGTATTGATTGCATAGTCTAGACAATTACTTTGGTAGTTGTTAAGAGATAGATCTAAAAACCTGTCAAAGGAGTTTATTGGGATAAACAGAAGAGCCTATTGTCAAACTCATATCACTTTTTTTTGAAAAGAGTTGTTACCGAACATATTTGTTGTTCCTTAACTGTTTGGAATATGAACCAAAGGAATTGTTCCAAGTGCATAACTTATTACAATTTGGAGGCGCAGGGATACTGAGGGAACTATGTGAATTATAGGTTTAGTTGCTTGGTATCAACTATACGAACTTGGTTTAGATTTTGTATAGCGGGTTAATTCTGAGAGTACTCAATTTTGGACAAGGTCCCGGGATTTTTATGTGTTTGCGGTTTCCTCGTTAACAAATTCTTGATGTGTCTTTTACTTTTATATTTCCGCAATTATAATTGTTTTATTATAATTAGAAGTAAAATACACAAACATTAATTCATATTTACTTGATAACAATTCTATTGTGTTTGGTTAAGTCCGAACCTATTATCAAGTAAACATACTTCGTTGTTGTATTGTCTCGATCTTGTATCCACAGTCAATCACGCAAGTTATCTTGTTGTAGTATTATCTCGATCTTGTATCCATAGATGATCACACGAAGTGTGAACCGATTAGTTGTATTGTCTCGACTCAGTCCATAGACAATCACTTTCGGAGAAAGGATTTATAAGTGGAAAAGTTTTAGATTGAGGTATATTTGGGTACCCTCGCCTTTTCAACTTTGGGATCCAACGAAATTTAGATTTGTTACATTGCTATTTTAAAAATACGTTAGACATTCTCACATGTTACATTAATGTGTGTATATATATTAGTGGAATATGGAGCTAGCATAGTATTTCATATGATCACTATATATTCATCTTATCTCTTACTTCCGTTCGAATTTTAAGGGCTTCAACTTGTGAGGTAGAGAAAAATATGTATAACTGTTAAAATGATGAGGGTACCAAGTACACCATAATCTTTTCGTATCAACCTAATATAGATATACCTTGTGTAATCTTACAGAAATAACATCTGCCAAAAAATTACATCAACAAGATGTAAGTTGGTATATATCTTAAGTTTGAGACAGAACCAATCTATGAGATAGTACCAAGTTTGATTAACAGATAGGTATATTTACTTTAATTATAAAGATAAAAAAAAAAATATAATGCATAAATAAAGTAAATCACAAGACACACAAGATTTTGTTAACGAGTGTTAGAGCATTGCTCGGTTGAATTTGAACCCATCAAGTGCTGGTATGTTAAGTTTGGTTGTCACATTTTAGCTTCAAAACTCAAAGCTACTTGATTAGATTACTAAAGTCAACTTTGTTGGGTTAGACTAGGAATATTTGAATAGGTCTGTCAATATCTGTTCGATATCCAAAATCCGTTTCCGATTATTCGAGATCATATATGATTTTATCCGTTTCACCAGATATTGGATATGATATGTTATCGAATATTTCTTCCTTAACATATCGGAATCGGATTAGGCTATATCTGTTTGGTTAATATCTGATATCCAACATAATAGGGACGTACTTGTAGTTTTCAATCATATCCATTATTAGTTGAGGTAAACAGAGATATACTCATTTTATTTTTGTTCTCTTCTCAGTCCGTCAGTCGCCTCTCCACTCTCCGTCTCTCAATCAATCACTCAATTGTTAATCAATCACTCACCCACTCAATCAGGTATTAATTTTCTTCTATTTATGTGTTCGATTTCTGTTTTCGATTGTTGTAAAATTACGGTTTATGTGTTGTAATTAAAAATTGATAGGGTTTGACATGACTTACTTGAATGGATGAAATTAAGGAAAGATTTGAGATGGGTAACTTAAATTAGGGTTTTATCTCGAATATCCAAAGCAGTTTCAATAGCTACAGAAATTTGGGTTCTTTGGATAACAACTTCCGAAAATTTTGTCTACATTCTCTTCATTCATCTAATAAATCCATCAACCAGGTATATATATACTAAAGTAAAGCTTTACATTTTTTATTTTATGTTTGGTGTTTTGAGCTTAGGGTTTAATTTGGGTTTTTTTGTTCAAACCCATCCTGGTAATGTTAGTTGATATTAATATTTATCTGTTTCGGTTTGGTATTACTTGTTAGGCCCTTGATTATTTATTTATTTTGTTATTGGAAGAACATGGTGGTTTGTTTTGTATTTGTTTTAGAGCTAATATGTTTTCCAGTGAATATGAGTTAATGGGTGTTTGGGCATTGCTAATTAGGATTTCTACAAGTGTTAGGTTTGGTCCATGTAGTGAAATGATTAGTTTAGAAGTCAAGTAAGGTTGTAAGGCTATCTTCTCAATTTTGTTATGATTCTACATATGTCATATGCTTTTATCATTTTTCATGTTTTGTATTTCAAGGATTTTAAACTTCATGTGGATTACTGAAAATTTGAAATGGTTGGGCACTGCAGCTCCAACCTAGAGTTGTAATGAAATAAAGTTGTAATTGTAATTAGGTTTGTATTGAGTTATAAAGAACTAGTATTAGGTTTGTATTTACTGCCGGTATGGTTTGGTGTTTGTTTGTGATTGATATGAAGGGGATGTTGCTCAAAAGAGAATTGATATGAATGCTTTTAGTATTTACTCTTGATAGTACTAGGGTTATGAATGCTTGTTTCATTTCTTTGCTAACCTATTCTGTGTTTAATTTTAATATATGCAATTGCAAAAATGTTTCACAGGCCAGCAAAGGTGTGGGATGAATTTGAAGGGGCTGTTGTACTAAATTTTAACAAACAACATGAGAAAGTATCTATTGTAAAAGGTTCATGCAAACATTGTAAGAAGGTAATTGAAACATGAAGTGTCAGAAGTACTACCAGGTTGCGTAATCATCTAAAGATCTGCGCAAAGAGAGAACATAACCAGCCTGGACAATAGAAGATTTCTACTTCACTGTTTTTATGTTTCTTTACATGTCTATGTGAGAGTAAAAGACTTAATAACTACTTAAGAGTAATGTTTTAAGACTGTTTATGTGTTTGAATGTGTGTTTGAAGACAATTTGGATGGTATGTATGAGAAATAGAACTTAAATTTCACCTCTTCATATGTTTTACAGATTATAGTTTTTTTTTTTTGTCAGAACCGGATATTATCGGATAAATATCCGATAGCTTAACCTATCGGAATCGATATCTGATTTTGATATCCTATAGGATATCGAATATCCGATAGTGCTTAACCTGTCGGATATCAGATTTCTAAATATCCGATTGTTGATGGTGGATTTTCATTTAAGGCTAAAATTGTAAAAACCAAAAAATTATGCGCTAACATCTTGTAAAAGATAAAGCCATTAATAAGTGTTGAATACTTCTTCACTTTACTAATTCACCTAGAATGGAGCATGTGGAAACAATCCTAGTCTGTGAATTAAATACAACATTATTAATTAATGCATAACCATCCTTGTATTTCTTGTACTCATTATCAGTGCGGCATGACGATTGAGTGTTGCTCCCAGCAGAGCAACACGAATCTCCAAGCATTATAATGAAAGCATGTACGAAATACCCGTACAGGCTGCCACTCTTGGTGTGCTATACTAACCCGATTGAGAAACTCTCGGTGTGTTATACTAGCCCGATTAAGCATCTGGACTGTCCATATCAGACTGGAAATGATCACGACCATCCAACTCCACCAGCATGACTGGATGATCCAGATCGATTCCATAGCCCCCGAGCAGGTATGGAATATCCGCTGCCGAACCAACGCGGGACCCGCATGGTCGGCCACCCCAAAAGGTTGGCATAACTTTCCAAAGCGTCCAAACCAAAGCATTATGGACAAATAACCCTAAATTAGGGTTTGCGGCACATTACATGTGTTGGAAAACAGTCTCAACCATCCATCTTTGCAGGAATAGATGGAGGGTGTAGATGTAGATTCAGAGGGCCCAGAGCATGTCAAAACAACCACCATGGGCCCACCTACATACCTGAATGATCGGTCAGGACCAACTATAGTTGGTCACCTTGATTCGTGTGCTCCAAACCAGGTGTGACACACGGCCGACAATACCCTAACTAGGGTTTGTCTCGCGATCACGAGCGTCCATCTTATCTTGATCAGATGGAGGGTCCAGGAATAGGCTAAGCAGGTCCGGTAAGTATCAACACGATCACTGCGGGCCCACCTATCTCCACACCCAATTGGCCAAGACCGAACCTGGCTATATACCTCGATTCGCGCGCCCAAAACAAGCGTGGTCATACCTCCCAAATTGCAAACTAATCTTGGCCACTCGATTTCACCGGACAAATTGAGTGGCTTAGATCAGGTTTCTATGGGATTTTAGGGTATGGCCGTGAACACCATCCTACCACCCACACGCTGAACCGATCAGTCGGGACCGACCAAGCCTGGTTGTCCTGAAACGTGCGCCTGAAGTTGGCATGATGCGCGGCTTTTGCGGAACCATATTTTTGTCGCAAATTGATCTCGACCATTCAATTTCGCCGGATAAATTGAGTGGCCTAGATCACACTTCCACGGGACAGTGAGGTATGAACATGTATGCCGGCGTGCCGTCAACATACATGACCGACCGGCCATACCAAAACCATGTCCCAAGCTTGGATTCAACCAAGATGAAAAGTGGTGTTTGCGCACTTTTTCCCAAAACCCTAATTTCACCAACGGTCGCAGATGAGTGTCTCAAAGATCATCTCGTCCGTCCAACTTCACCGACTTGGTTATACATCCCTGGTCAGGAGTTAATTGGTCAGTGCGCCGTCATGGTGATCATCATCCGCACTCTACCACACCATGTGGTCGGTCAAGGAAGGACTTGCTGGCGCAACCTCCAAACCATCACATGAAGTAGGCAGGATATGAGGCTATTTTGATATGCTCAAACATCGATGTTTCATACATGCCGGATGCACTCGATGCAGTACCTGCATAGAATACGCACGATACTTCACAAGTATCGACTTCCTGAATAGCGCAGTTATTCAATATAGCATTACATGCTATTTTTTATGGGTCCCACGATCCACACACTTGAGACATCAATCATGTTACAAACTGGGGGATACATACTGGGGTATTGGTCTGGTGGTTTACAACGTGCAGCACGCAACGCGCCATTACAATAACGTGTCAGGAAGTCATGGACGGTTAGTGATGATGGGAGAAGTGGGCAAACTTGGTCGTGTGACACTAATACATTATTCCACTACTTCATCACTCCACTTTCTCTACTTCCCACGAGATACAAGGGTTAGGCTAAAAGACTTGTATACATAGGTTCTCCATCCTATTCTTCAAACAAGACAAGACAGCAGAGGAAAGTGTTGATACAATCGTATTCAAAAACCGGAACTGATAGCTTATATCCTGCAAGCCAGTTCAACTTTCTGATACAAGTCATACATAGCCAACACCTTCACAATCTCAATACCTTCTTCGCTTCCCTCCCTAAGATCAACCCCATCTCCTTCACTTTGTGACCGAAAAAAGTCTGGAACTGCCATTTCTTGGTTTAGGCCGGACTTGCACAGATTGATCTCCTGAATCTACAAGAACTCACCGCGCAGTGCATTTGTTTAGGGTTTAGATTTATTCTTCATCCACACACCCCAAATTACCAAAACCGGCAGGGGTAGTTTTCACCCATAAATAATTGGCAACTACAGTGGGAGATTAATCTCTCGGTTGTAAAGTCAATTTTTTCAATATCATTCAATCAATTTTGAGATGGTTGGTCTTAGGATCGCCTCGACAGTCTCGAATCCCGATGGTTCCTCTAACGGAGATACCCCCTTCCCAACGGCATACCTGACGGCATGATCAGGAGATTTCCAATATTAAGCGAACTAGCATGGTTACATGAGATTCACACGAAGAACATGGAGCTAATCAAAGAAGCGATAAACGACATACTTGATATCCTCATCAAGATGATGTCAAAGATGAGCATTCTGGAGACCTTTACACCAGAGACTAGTTCCCCTCAGATCAACAGCTTTACTACGAACTAGAGACCAGTGGATCAGGAAGCGGCATCTCTAGTGGAAAGTTTGTGTGAACTCTTACACCTCTCGAAGAATAAACGGGCGGAGGTGTTTGCTGCAATTAATAAAATAGCTCTGGACATCCACCTGACTCCTTCACGTCCGGAAGTCCTAGCTGCATAGGAAATATCTGTAAATAATGTTACGTTTACAGAAGACGACATGATGGCATAGTAAGGTCACAACCGGGAACTACATGTTACCGCATGCATCAAGGGTTCAGAGTTCAGGGGGGTCCTCATCGACACAGGAGCGTCTTCAAACGTGATTACTCTCAAGACTCTCAGGACAGCCAAAGTTCGCCCATGCAAAATTGTACGACAGCTCACCACAATGATGGACTTCGAGGGGAACCATACTAGCACATACAGGTATGTCAATCTAAATTTGTCAGTAGGACCAGTTCGGTCGAAAGTGAAACTTGAAGTCATAGAAAAGGAGCCAGACTACCATATGATACTAGGGAGACCGTGGATTCATGACAATAAGGTCATCCCTTAAACGTATCACTAGTTCCTGAAAACCATGCTGAATGAGGAAGTCATACGTATTACTGCATCATTGTCTACATGCGCGCCAATATGCGGAGTGGAACTATTTGAGCCAAAATAAACTCCGCGGGGAAGGACAGACAAAGTCATGTGCGCCCCACTAGCCACATGGCCTTCAATCCAGGAAGAAAACCAACTTGCATCCCTGGCATCTAACTACCACGACACACCTTTTCTGACGAGACATCCATCTTTATCCGGTGAAATTTCAACCCATTCCCACGCCAAAAGGGAATGCACTTTCGAGGCAAGCTGTGATTAGAAGGGGAGGACAACATATCGGTGCCGCTGTTAGCAATTATCAGGAGAGACTGGTACCCAGTCCCTCCTCCCAATTGAATGCTGAAAGAATGACGAAACACAAGAGGAGGTGTTGGACGCTCCGCGACATCTATAATATGGAACTAACTCCACAACTGACGAACTCGATATTGTTAACATCGGGAATGAAGAATCTCCTAGGCCTGTCTCTATCAGTTCGACTCTGTTTGTATACGAACGTGCGAGTCTTATCCAACTACTCAAGGAGTACCAAGATGTGTTTGCCTGGACATATGAGGAAATGCCAGGTCTAGACGAGAAATTGGTCACCCATCACCTTCATGTCATACCTGGATCCAAGCCAGTCAAGAAATCTATGAGGCAATTCAGACACAAAGTGGAAGAGAAAATCAAGAATGAAATTCAGAAGTTGCTAGCTGCTGGCTTCATCAGACCTATCCATCATCCGACCTGGTTAGCTAATGTGGTCCCGGTAAAGAAGAAAAATGGACAGATTTGGTGCTGTGTGGATTTCAGAGACTTGAACAAGTGATGCCCCAAGGACAAATTTCCTATGCCTAACATCGACATGTTAGTAGACGCCACCAATGGACACATCATGTTCTCCTTCATGGATGGTTACATCGGCTACAATCAGATAAGGATGTATGAACACGATGCAAGTAAGACAGCCTTTCGAACCCATCTTGGTAATTTTTACTATACTGTTATGCCATTCGGTTTAATGAACGCCGGCGCAACGTATCAACGTGCTATGACGGAAATCTTCCACGATATGATGCATAAACAAGTAGAAGACTACGTAGATGATATTGTGGTCAAGTCAAGGGCTCGGGAAGATCACGCCAACGTCTTACAGAAAGTTTTTGAGAGGTGTCGAGAATACAAGTTGAAGATGAATCATTTAAAATACGCTTTCGGTGTCTCTTCAGTCAAATTTTTGGGATTCCAAGTAACTGCGGAAGGGATCAAGGTAGACCCGTCCAAGACTCAGGCTATCCTCATAATGCCGCCTCCACGAACTGTGAAGGAACTCCAAAGTTTCATGGGCAAGGTAAACTACATCCGACGTTTTATACATGGTCTAGCCCAACTTTCCGCCTCATTCACTCCCTTGCTGAAGAAAGGAGCTAGCTTCGTTTGGACCGCAACCCAGCAGGAATCTTTTCGAAAGATTCAACGAATATTGTCATCTCCAGCCATCATGAAGTCTCATGTTCAAGGGAAGTCGTTGTGTCTCTACACCGCCTTCAGTGACACCGCCGTAGGGGGTCTACTCGCTCAGGAAGATGATGAGGGAGTCGATCATCCCATATACTACTTCAGCCGAATATTGAGAGACGTTGAACTCATATACCCCAGGGAAGAAAAAGCGTATTTGGCCTTGATCCATTCCATTCAGAAGTTTAGACATTACCTACTGTCTAATAGGGTGATACTCGTTGTAGATGATGGATTTTCAACAAAGGGAAAAACCGTAAAATCATGACACTTCATGTTTCTGATACGACTTCAGGCATGTGACGATTCATATTTTACGAAGCCATGATGAACATGTATTTCGAAAATCCTCCACTAGCTGAGCATTCGATCCCTAGCATTTCATTGTGCCCTCTATATAGAATAATAGAATTGGGCGGTCCTCCTACATAATTGTTTGTTGAGAGGGCTTAACGCCTTTAGGACGTCGGTGATACTCACTGTTCCCTGACTACATGAGAGAGACCCCCTCTACATAGAAGAACGATTGGGCGGTTCTCCGTCAGATTGAGAGAAACAACGCCTTCAGGACAGTGACACTCACTGATCCTGACTATGTAGATCGACATGTATAGACTCGGGTGTTCTTAGTAGTGTCTGAGAGCACCCTCAGGATTTGCCGTCTCCTGACTATGCACATAGATTAATTCTGTCGTGACATTCACTACCCGAATTCCCAGAATAATCTATTATTGCTCATATTCCATGGTTGAATCCACGACCTGATACCATGGAATGGCAATAACAATTGCTCCTATTCCATGGTCAAATCCACGGCCTGATCCCATGGAATGGAAATAAAAATTGCTCCTATTCCATGGTCGAATCCACGACCTGATCCCATGGAATGGCAATAAAAATTTCTCTGATTCTATGATCGAATCCACGGCTTGATCTCATAGGATAGCAATGAAACAACTATATTATATCATTACTTCGATTTGATGATCGAATCTATTGGTCTCATGAAACGGTGATGGATAAATATCAATTACTCCGATTCTATGGTCGAATCCACGATCCCATGAGATGGTAATGCTCGTTTTATTATTCTGAATTCGTAGTCGAATCCACATATGATCCTACGAAATGATAATGAAACATCTATTCACTTTTATTACTCAGTTTCATGAATTATTCTCCACTGGATCTCATGAATTGATAATAATTACTCCATAATTGGGCATCTAAATCATCACTGAGTAAGTCCCGCAAAATGGTGCAAGTGTATTCAACAATGATGCACGACTGAGCACCCGGATTCGTGAACGAGCATCCAAAAAACATGAACCAATGGAGAGTTCCCCACAAAATGGGAGAGAGAAAAGAATAAACAATAGAATAATGGGAAGCTCCCATAGGCCGAGTCCTAGTTGGGGCCGGTCCCATGCTTCCCCATTATTTTTCTCTATTTTCTCGTGACTTTCATAAATCCATGGAGACTTCTCCACCTTGGAAAAACATTTCCCAATTTGTGCAAAAACTTGAGAGTTATCCAAAACTTGGAGAATTCACCAAATAAATTATAAAATAAGGAGAGGTGTGCGGGTCCGGGAAACCTAGCCGGCCGGCCATGCCCAAGTCGTGGCCGGTCCCACACCTCACAATCCTTAGCTTTTTTATAATTGTTATTCCAAAACTTCATGGATTCTCCACATCTTCCTGGATTCTCCATATCTTCAAGGACTCTCCATAACTTCAAGGATTCACGAAAAATAATAATAAAATAGGGAAAGGTGTGCGGGACCGGGAAACTTGGACGGGCGGACATGCCCTAGCCATGGTCGGTCCCACACCTTGCAATCCCTAATTTCTCATTATTATTATTTCCCTCAACTCGTGAAACTCCTGGGTTTGAACAAAATTCGTGACTTCTCCATATTTTCTCATATATTGCTTGAATCGTGAAAAACCAAAGCCAACATGGTCACGCGGTCGGCTAGCCCCTCACGGAAATTTTGGATTATTAAAATATTTTATTTTAATACTTTCAAAATATTGATGAATTGAGCATACATGCTCATTCCACCAAAAAGTCGAGAATTCTCAGCCAAGATGAAACTCTTCAGAAAATTCACAACATCGCTCAAACGCGCATCAGAAAATACCGAAACTCTGAGTATGGAGACACGGACATCATGGAAACACATGCATGCCTCCATGACTGACCAGGTTCCTTCTAGGGCTTGCAAGAAGCCGGTCCCACACGTTTTCGCAATTCTGACCTAATTTGCTCAATCGCTCATACTGGGCCCAAAACTCTCTCCTACCGTCCCTCTTGAATTCTTCCTTAGTTTTACTTTCGGGCTATTTTAACATCCCGAAAGAGATCGAAACCTAAATATTCCAACGTTGGGAGATAGGAAATTCTTTTCCGTATATAATGGAGGGTCGGACCATCAAAATACGAGTCCGTATGATAATTCTACATTGATTATAGTAAAGGACGCTAATTAGGGTTTCAACCAACCTGGAGAATCCTCCAAATGACCAACACTTGGTCACATGGTCACCAATAGCCGGCCCTTGTCTTTCTTGGTCGGTCCCATCTCTCCTACTTAGGTTTTACACCTAATGCTGAACCCAACAATATTTTCAGTAAATGGTGAACTCCCCATTTATTCATCACTTTTCACCAACTCTCAAACTGAGAACCCTGGTGCATGCGTACTCGAGGCTGGATGTCACATGGATACTCCTCATGCAATGAGATCGGTCCCTCCATCACTCATAATCAATTTTCGGCAATTCTCCAATTGATTGAGAATTGTCCAGAATTAGAGTTTCGAATGAACGCTCTGTGAAACCATCATTCTGAGCAATTTCGAACACTAATAAATTTATGTTGATTCATCAATCAACATCTAAAATTAATTAAACAATATTCAGTAATCTACCAATATTTTAATTAATATGTTAATGGGTCATATCTCCAGTAAATAATTCGCAGAATCGAGCAATACTTGCTCAATCACCTGAATATTAGTCAATATTCAACAATTCTCCAGTATTTGGTGAATTGAGCAATACTTGCTCAGTTTCCCATCAAATCCTTAATTGTGGAGAGTTGAGCAATTCTTGATCAATTGCCCATCAATTTCCCATAATTCGGTGAATTGAGCAACACTTGCTTAGTTTCTCATTGAATTCTCATAATTCGCGGCAATACTTGCTCGATCACTCAACTAGTCAGCAACATCATACTGACATCTCTCCAAAGAACTACATGTTCGAGCCATGAATCACTGAGCATTCACCATTCATGCTTGATTCACCAAACTTAGACTCCGTGTCTAATTAGTCAACAATTGACTAACCTAAACACGTCTGTCCCGCAGACTCCACGATTCGTGAAATATCAATCACGTCATAAATGGGGGGATATCACTTAGGGTTTTGGTCTGGTGGTCTACGGCACGTGGATTCATCCCACGACGAGAAATGTGCGTAAGTCGTGTTAACAGTTGAAAGAGTTAGCAAAGTAGTGGGTGCACGATCGGTCAAGAATCTGCACGACATGGAACTGACTTTACCACTATCTCCCACTTTCCCACTCTTTCACTCAAGAAACCGCCACACTTACAGGGGTCAGTGGTGTTACTACTCTAATAGTATAAATAAGTCTCTGAATTTACGATTGAGGACAACAAATTAAAACATCAGTAATCATCCTTGCAGAATTTCTCGAGTAGATACTCTCAATAATTCACCAATCACTCAGAACATATTCGAACTCAACAGTTCACCAATACTGCAGAAACCTTCAACACACCCACAATCCTCGATCATCACCGATCCCACACAATTCTCAGCTTCCCTCCTACAGATCAACCCATCTCCCTATTTGCGACCGAATTGATTCTGGAACGACCATTTTCTTGGTTTAGGCCGGAGTTATACATATTGATTTACCTAATCTAAGCACCCCATTTGCGGCGGTGCATCTGTGTGAGGATTAACATCTTGCCCGGCTGAGGAGTCTCGATAACTCGCTCGACTCTCCACTTTCCCAAAAAATCGGCGTCACGTTTTTCCCCATCCACATATTGGCGACCACAGTGGGAGATTAATATCTCGGTTGCAGTCTCTTATTTCCGCAAATATGGTCGATCTCAGGTTAGGTTCAGTTACACATCCCAACACCAACAACGTTAGTACCAGCAACAACACTGGTGGTATTCCGGAAATAATTCCCTCTTCTAATGATGGTGGTGACATTACTCCTCCTCACACCAATGTCGAAGATAATCCTCTTTTCGGGCGGCATCCAGAAGAAATCATAGAAAATCCTCATATCATAGGCGATCTCATGAAGGTCCAGGAAGTTCTCGCCAAGAATCAAACTGACATGGATGCTACTCAGAAGGAACTATTCAACTATCTCAAAACTCTCACTGACAAGATGTCAGACAAAACTCAAGAAAAAGGGAAAGACAAGGAAACATCTCCAACGGACCCCGAAGTTATTCCTGTTCATGATGACGATGAAACCCGCAAAGCCGCAGAGCCTCAACCCGCCGGCTTCATCACCCATGAAGACTTGGAACGCTTTATGGAGAATTGTGGAAGGGGTCATACAATGACCGTGCACCGTCATCAACCTCCGTATCCTGCAGCCACACAGAGGATTCCTTTCCCAAAAGGATACACCTCTCCAATATTCACACTCTACAACGGAATGGGAAATGCTCGAGAACACGTTTTTCGATTTCTAGAAGCATTAGAAGAACATGAACACAACCATGTTGTCCGCTTGAAGGAGTTTTCGAAATTCCTGACGGGTCGTGCATACACTTGGTACAACAACATCACTCCAGAGAGCATAGACAATTAGGGAGAAATGATTAGTGCTTTCTACATGAAATATTTATTTGTCTCTGGACAAGTGACACTCTCCGACCTGGGGAGAATTCTCATAAGAATACTGAACACCCGAACGACTACGTAAAAAAGTTCAGACTCCAGGCACTGGATTGTCATGATCCAAATGTTACTGAACAACAACTGGTGGACTTGTGCATTAATGGGATGATCCCTGTTTACAGAGCTTTGTTGGAGAATCTCCGTTATAGACCATTTCGGAACTTCACGAAGCATCCAAGAGATCGGCAACTACTGCTCCCGCCTTGCTAGAAAGAACGAAAACTATCAAAATGGAGGAATCGAAAGACGCTCGAAGCAGCAGTGCTCGGCGCCTGATCAAAAAGCAGTACAATGTTGAAGCTTCCATGAATGTTGCTGAAGGAAGCAAGAGAAAATCCGAAGCATAGCAACACAAAAATTCTTCTCAAACGTCTCACCCTCCAAAATCTCTAAGAAAGGACAACCAAACCAGAAATGCACAATCAGAACAGAATGATGAGGAAGTTTCTGATTTCTCATTTCTCATTAAAGAGGTGATCGAACTACTGGAAGTCTGGGTCCAAGATGGGGCGGTCAAGAGACATCCTGTCAAAAAGGAGCTAACCGCAGAGCAAATGGAGAATGCACTCTATTTCCACTTCCATAGGTATGCCAGTCATCCAATCCGTGACTGCAGAAATTTGAAGCATATCTTCAAAGAATAGGCCGACTCAGGAGAACTGGGGACTGAAGGAGTGCCAGAAATCCTCTCCCGATCAGAACATTCGCACCCTCCGAGCAGCCGGTCAAGGAAGCAGTTCAGTCTTTAATAGAGCACGTCTGCGAGTTGCTGTACTTGTCAAGGGCCCAAAGAGATGACATGTTTGCTACGCTAAACCATGTCATGTCAGGTAAACGACTGTCAATTCAGGTAACATTCCCTGAACCACATGTGACAGACAAAGAGATGTACGACTAGGGACTTCTCACCATGGTGCATCTCAAGGGAAACGAATTCAGACGAGCATTAGTCGACGTTGGCGCTGCTGTCAACATCATTCCTCTGAAAACCCTCAGAGCTACTTGCATCACTCGTCAAGAAGCAACTCACGCTCCAGTCTCAGTCAGTGATCATGAAGGGATCTCCAGGGATGCTTATGGTTACATTATTCTCAACATAAGAAGTGATTTAACCTGGATAGAAACTAAATTCTTCATAATCAGGGAGGATCCTGGATACGACATGGTTCTTGGAAGAGCGTGGATTCATGATGGAAAAATTGCTGCGGTATATTCACCTTCAGTTGCACACTTCTCCACCGAAGAAAGCTCTGACTCAAAAGATGACCAGCCTTTCGAGCATTTGGAAAAGGTCGAAACTCTGATGGGACTCACGCAAAAGCCTGGAGAAAGCCCTAACGAATTCTTCAGGAGGTTTCACACTTAGGAAAGTCTTATTACTCATGATGCGTATGTGTTACCTACTTTCAAATATGCTACCCTAATTCGGGGACTCGCTCAAAACCTACCTGTCATCAAATGCTATGAGTGGACAGTCTCGCCTCAACAATACTACACTGCATGGTTGGAACCTCTTCTGACTATGCACCATATTGAAAAGTTCATCGCCGAAGACTTGGCTCAGTTTGACAAGCGATACCCACCATATTTTCCTTTGCATGAGTGTCCACATATGCCACAGAATTGGAAATCTTCACCAGTATGGAATCCACGGGTGATTCCAAACCAGCAGAAGATATTCAGGGCATGCGCAACCAAGCCTAACAAGTTTCATGAAGGGGATTTGGTTCTTAAGGCAACCTGGCGCAATCTGCATTCTACAAAGGGTTCTAACTGGGAAGGACCTTTCATGGTTGCTAAGTCAGTTGCTGGAGGATACTACAAATTGGATTACATCAAAGGCAAAACGGTTGTACCTATGATTCACGAGAATTGGCTCAAGGTTCTCGACGCATGAAGAATTCAACATTGGATGTTTTATGTCCAAGGAAAGCGCTCAAAACATTTGACGTTTGCACTTTAGGATTTTCTTTTGATTGTATTTCCAATTCCTCTAAAACGTGTACATACTTGCACTCAGCATTTGAAAATTCAGCAATCTATCAAAGTTCCTTGTTTAAGAAAATCTCTTTCAAACCAAAAATCAAAAGAAAATCCTCAGTCACTCATAAATTCAAAACCTATCAAAAATCAAAACCCAAATAAAATCTCACATCTCTCTCAAAAGTTCAATGTTCATGGGATTATGGAAAGGAAACTAAAGAAAGCCATCAAAGAATGATTTATGCTTCTCCGCATCTTCCAAAGCTTTCAAAGCCGCCTTCTCCAATTCCAGCTTCTTGGTCAGATCAGCAACTTCGTCCATCTTCTTCATCACGGCGTCACTAACAGGGAAAGGAGCACTACCCTCTACTGATTTCTTGATATCTTCAAGCCTTTGAAAAATCCACTTCAGATTGAAGCCAAGTTCTTCAGCATTCTTCGAGTAACAAAATTTACGGGAGTGATACAGATATCACGTATAACACGCAAGATGGATTTCACTTGCTTTGTCAAGAAATAGCTCTGTTCTGGATCCTGAGTAACCACGATGTGTCCATACATTTTCCACAGTTTCTCATACATAGCAGCATATCCGATGGGAACACTAAAACCACCAAATAACTGGTGGTATGGGAGTAACTCACCAAATTGAGGATTAAAATCAATCCCTGCATTGGGATACTCATGCACTATCATACGCCTCTCAACTATTGGAGCAGCATCAACAATCATGGAGACCATTTCAGACGAAGCATTTTCTGCTATTCTCGATTCTGGTTCCACTATCTGAGGCTCAATTGGGGTTTCCACCACCTCCCCTGCATCAAAAACCAACACTTAAAAACCTAGAGGTGCAGATATAGGAGTTTCATCGCCAACAACTCCAGGACTTCCCAAGATATCATTATTGGACTCATGATTCCCAACTTCGTCGTTCGGTACCTAATGCGAAGATTACATGGGATTAGGATGGTTCAGGCATGTAAATCCAATGCAATCATAAAATTAATAAATTAAGTGAACTAACATCATCTAAATTCCTAATTATGTGTTTACGACATGTGCAAGAAGTATCAAAGTCATGAAACACGTTTATAAAGAAACTCAGTTGAAGAAAATTTACACTGCCCTATGTTCAATGATGAACTGGGAGAAATTGGTGAAGAATATACATTTCTCTTCGTATGGAAGTTCTCTACAACGTATCAAAATTTCATAGCAATCGGATGAACAAGCGACGAGATGTGTCCAAAACATCACACAACGTACGATATGGAAAAGTTCTGAATATCTCCAGAAAGTTTACTGTTTCGCGTTTTTTAGGCCTTAAACATGCTCAAAATTCAAAAATCTTATTTGCTAAAGCTTAGAAATTTTCTGGGATTAAAGAAACATATGCGGACATCGAAAATCCGACTCCAAATGAGGATTCTACGACATTTCTAATAAAATCTGAAGTCTGAAATTTTCTGATGACGTATTTCGGAAAAATTACTCGTATATTCATATGGGTTCTCATTCATTCATGCATAAATCAGCAATATCATACTTCTATGAAGGGACTATGGGAGAAATACTTACTAGGGGAGCCTCTAAACCATTTGAGGACTCGTAAATGTTGGAACCTCCATTGGAAATTCCGTTATCTTCATTCGGAGAACTCTCCATATTTTCGTTCGGTTCGGGATTTCGAGAGCTCTCCATATTCTCATGACTCAAAGAGGAATGTGCCTCATCAACATGCTCCTTATCCATGGTAATTTATTCTTATCCACATCAAATACAATTGTCACTCATTCGTCCAAAGGCGCATTACAATTATCAAGTGCAAAAGGGGAAACATACGTCAACCTCCTTAGTGCTGGAATCCTGAATTGTTCGACCAAGAGAAAAACGGAGACCATCAATAACCGATGGGGCAAAATTCTCAAATGAATGAACAATACTCTTTTAATTCCTAATTACATGGATGAGAAAGTTGCAATGAAGAAAAGCGCAAGCAAATCACCAAAGAAGCGGCAGGAGACTGTATTCAATTCGGTATCATCCTATGTGTTGTCTTACTTCTGCCTTATCCTCCCTGGGGACTTTATTGAAATATGGAAGATTTTATATTAATTTGAGGTCTCACAGCACGACCACCCTATTAAAAGAAAAGCAATACAATTAAAATATGATTGGCGTACTTTGGCCGAAATTATAAGAAAGGTACTTACTTGTGACGCATTTGGAGATGTCTTCCTCTTATCACTACTAGGAAGATACTTCAACCTGGGTCGACCGGAAACCACGTCAGGAGGAGGGAACTCTCGTACAGGGGACTGAACATCTGTTACAAACGCATATACATGATCGAGTTGCTGACGCCAAAAGCCTATATAATCAGGAGTTGCGAAGGTTTCTCGGTCAGAACATGGGAACAAGTATTCATTTCCTTCCACGCGAGTGCAATCTAAATGAGCCTTCATGTACTCAATCTCTGGCTTGTTCATTTGATGACCCAGAATGCACTGGTCAAGTCCCATATGTCTAGCGGCTCTGTCAATGTTATACTCTTCTACCTGGAATCCTCCGTTCATAATTGATAGCAAGAAACCAAGAGTACAACTCAAGACGAAAGATCTCTCTCCTTCACTCAGACCAGCACCAGTACTCAACGTGATATTCTCGTCATTATTATTGAAAGTGATCAACTGTGAGAAAATAGAAGGAACTGACACCCAAGGGCGAAAGTTGAAATCAGACTCAATGTCCAAAATGTCAGTAATGCATATCTTGTATTGTGGTTACTTTCTAGACCAGCGCATGATCCTAGCATTATTCTCCTCAAGAAGGGAATGGCTAGTGTCGACATTGGGTCCTTGCAAAATGCGATGGGGAATTGGGGCACAGATCTCAAGGTGTTCCCACATCAAGGCTTGGAGAAACATGGTATTAGAATATGTCTCAATCTTCATGAAGACATCATAAATACTGGAGTCCACAACTAGAGAGTCCAAGTTGGCGAACAGAGAACCCAAAAATAGGCTGCCAACGGGAATTTTCTCACCTTTGGCCATCTTAATGGCAAGATAAATCACAAACGGCTTCAGAAAATGTCCACAATCTTCGAAGATATCCCGTGAGAGCCACATACACAAGAAAGTCGCAATTGTCAAAACGCCATCAAACGGTCCTTCAGGAGTTCTATCTCTCGGCCACCAGTGTGACAACCATCGGGTATAGCAAGATGCAGGTGACTCATTGAATGTGTGCATCTTTTCTTCTAACGTGTCAGATATCTCCTTCTCCTCTGTTGAGAGTTCTTCAGGAAAATTACCAGTAAATGGAAGGTGCAAGAAAGAAACTACATCTTCCAGAGTAATGGTGAATTCTCCCCATCTGCATATAAATGTGTGAGTGGGGACACTATCATACCTGGTATATCATGATTGATGATCAAATCTCCAGTAGATTGAATGGATCGTATCACTTGAGCACTATCCAATATGGCCCTCACACGGCTATGGCCTAACATGTGCCTTGCTCATCCAGAGAAATGCATCATAGGTCTCCGAGAAAGCTTCAACTCCACCTGAGAAGCTGTGAAATACTTCCCTTGCAAACAAAACCGAACCATGGCTCGAGGAGACACCAACTTGTTCTGGGCAATGCACCTAGGATTTATCAGCAACCGAAACGAAGATCCTAGAGGACGCTTTTCAGGCCTATACAAGTACACGAAGAATTTGTCCTCAGCAGTTGGAATGTTCTTAGTCTTGGAACTTTCCTTCTTCTATTGGGAAATCTCAGTATCATCGTGTCTGGAGGAACCATTATCACTAGAAGAGATATTTATGGAAACATCTTCTCTCGAAGAAACATCATCTTCAGAAGCACTACGGGATTCAACCATTTGGCAAAATTGCTGCAACATCCATACATGAATTCATTAACACAATGGAATTAAAGCAAATACGACAATCGACGTCTGCAAAAATGGTATTCCTCAATTCTCACCTCTTTATGATTTCACGAACTTAGTGATAACAATATAAAACCTCCAAAACTTGCTTTTCCTTTCAAACCTACAAAGTTGAGCATAAAACATATTATTCAAGAGTCTACACTAACTTTTCAAGAAACCATGAGTAATTCACATATTATTCACATAACCGTGAGTTCACCAAATTCATAAATTGTGAATTTTTTTTATTAAAAAAAACCAATTTTTGTTTAACAAAGCACGCACTTTAAAAAAAATAAAATAATAAATATCGTGAGTTAATAACTCACGTAAATTAAAAAAAAAAAAAAAAAAAAACTTTTGCTCAACCGAGCATTCGTTTATGGAACCGGGGGCTTTTCAATTTTTGTAGAGTTCTCCATATTTCAAATAAAACTTCGAGAGTTCTCAAATAAAATTTCAATATGAACTCCAGGTCTTTTCAAAATTCCTTTAACTCTAAGAATTATTATTTACTACTTTTACGAAACAAATTACATTTATTTGCAAAGTTCATACTTTCAAAAAACGAACTTGGATTTTCATGAAACCGAACAAACAAAACCTTTGCTACTGAAACTATACCATGTCTATCCAAAAATTAACATATCTCTCTCATATTAGGGATTTTTGCTTGTTTCTCTAACTAACGAACAAACGTGCATATACATACGTTTTCTAAAATCCTTCATAAATCCTACACATACATATGTAACCATGGGATTTTGGGTTTTGTGAACAATCATCAATCATAGAACCTACAGCAAAATTAAAAAAAAAAATTAAAAAAATCACGAACTCACCTGTTGGCACCGGACGGAATTCAGCCGGCGGTGGTTGGACGGCCAGCGGTGATCGGACGGGCGGTGGTGCTGCTGACTTCAACGAGTCCTCCTGCTTCTGCTCGTGGTGTGAAGGTGATGATGAAGTATTGGTCGGCCAAAGGAAATTAAAAAGAATTTTTAGGGTTATTCCCTTTTAAATCAAATTTATTTCCAAAACCTAATAAGCACGGGTTTCCTTTTTGGGCTCAGGCCCGCAAATCCTAAATCGACCATAACTAAGCTTTTAAACACCCAAATCAGCAGTGCCTCATCTCTCCACGCTCATGAGATGACACTCTACCTTACTATCAGAGTTCTCATCCACACATTTTCTCGTACATGATCTCATTGGAGTAAATTGAGGATTATAAAACTACCTTTGTAGACCGAGTTCAACCAGACCTCGTCGATTGAAAATCACCATTTAATGTATACTGCAGAACATGACTGTTCCCCACTATGCAGGGGACTTAACGTAGATGGTGGATTTTCAACAAAGGGCAAAACTGTAAGATCTTGATACTGCATGTTTCTGATACGGCTTCAGGCATGTGACGATTCATATTTTACGAAACCATGATCAACATGTCTTTCGAAAATCCTCCACTAGATGAGCGTTCGATCCCTAGCATTTCATTGTGCTCTCTATGTAGAATAATAAAATTGGGCGGTCCTCATACATAATTGTTTGTTGAGAGGGCTTAACGCCTTCAGGACGTCGAAGATACTCATTGTTCCCTGACTACATGAGAGAGACCCCCTTATACATAGAATAACGATAGGGCGGTTCTCCGTCAGATTGAGAGCAACAACGCCTTCAGGACAGTGACACTCACTGATCCTGACTATGTAGAGTGACGTGTATAGACTCGGGTGTTCTTAGTAGTGTCTGAGAGCACCCTCAGGATTTGCCGTCTCCTGACTATGTAAATAGATTAATTCTGTCGTGACATTCACCACCGAATTCCAAAAATAATCTATTATTGCTCCTATTCCATGGTTGAATCCACGGCCTGATCCCATGGAATGGCAATAACAATTGCTCCTATTCCATGGTCGAATCCACGGCATGATCCCATTGAATGGCAATAACAATTGCTCTGATTCTATGATCGAATCCACGACTTGAACTCATAGGATAGCAATGAAACAACTATATTATCTCATTACTCCGATTTCATGATCGAATCTATTATTCTCATGAAATGGTGATGGATAAATATCAATTACTCCGATTCTATGGTCGAATCCACGATCCCATGGGATGGTAATGCTCGTTTTATTATTCTGAATTCGTAGTCGAATCCACATCTGATCCTACGAATTAATAATGAAACATCTATTCACTTTTATTACTCAGTTTCATGAATTATTCTCCACTGGATCTCATGAATTGATAATAATTACTCCATAATTGGGCATCTGAATCATCACTGAGTAAGTACCGCAAAATGGTGCAAGTGTATTCAACAATGATGCACGACTAAGCACCCATATTCGCGAACGAGCATCCAAAAAACATGAAACAATGGAGAGTTCCCCACAAAATGGGAGAGAGAAAATAATAAACAATAAAATAATGAGAAGCGCCCATGGGCCGAGTCCTAGCCGGGGCCGGTCCCATGCTTCCCCATTATTTTTCTCTTTTTTCTCGTGATTTTCATTAATCCATGGAGACTTCTCCATCTTGGCAAAACATTTCCTAATTTGTGCAAAACCTTGAGAGTATCTCCATAACTTGGAGAATTCACCAAATAAATTATAAAATAAGAAGAGGTGTGCGGGTCCGGGCAACCTAGCCGGCCAACCATTCCCAAGCCGTGGCCGGAACCACACCTCACAATCCTTAGCTTTTTTATAATTGTTATTCCAAAACTTCATGGATTCTCCACATCTTCCTAGATTCTCCATATCTTCAAGGACTCTCCATAACTTCAAGGATTCACGAAAAATAATAATAAAATAGGGAAAGGTATGCGGGACTGGGAAACTTGGCCGTCTGGCCATGACCTAGCCATGGTCGGTCCCACACCTTGCAATCCCTAATTTCTCATTATTATTATTTCCCTCAACTCGTGAAACTCCTAAGTGTGAACAAAATTCGCGACTTCTCCATATTTTCTCAAATATTGCTTGAATCCCGAAAAACCAAAAGGCAACGTGGTCATGTGGCTGGCTAGCCCCTCACAGTAATTTTGGATTATTAAAATATTTTATTTTAATACTTTCAAAATATTTAGGAATTGGGAATACATGCTCATTCCACCAAAAAGACGAGAATTCTCAGCCAAGATGAAACTCTTCTGAAAATTCACAACATCGCTCAAACGCGCATCAGAAAATATTGAAACTCTCAGTATGGAGACACGGACATCATGGAAACACACGCATGCCTCCATGACCAACCAGGTTGCTTCTAGGGCTTGCACGAAGCTGGTCCCACGTGTTTTCGCAATACTGACCTATTTTGCTCAATCGCTCATACTGGGCCCAAAAATCTCTCCTACCGTCCCTCTTGAATTCTTCATGAGTTTTACTTTCGGGCTATTTTCACCTCCCAAAAGAGCTCAAAAACTAAATATTCCCTTGTTAGGAGATAGGAAATTCTTTTCCGCATAGAATGGAGGGGAGAACCATCAAAATACGAGTCTGTATGAGAATTCTACATCGATTCTAGTAAATGACGCTAATTAGGGTTTCAACCAACCTGGAGAATCCTACAAACGACCAAAACTTGGTCACGTGGTCACCAAGATCCGGCCCTTGTCTCTCTTGGTCGGTCCTATATCTCCTACTTAGGTTTTACACCTAATGCTGAACCCATCAATATTTTCAGTAAATGGTGAAATCCCCATTTAATCATCACTTTTCACCAATTCTCAAACTGATAACCCTATTGCGTGCTTACTCGAGCGCTGGATGTCACATGGACACTCCTCATGCCATGAGGTCGGTCCCTCCATCACTCATAATCAATTTTTGGCAATTCTCTAGTTGACTGAGAATTGTCCAGAATTAGGGTTTCTAATGAAAGCTTTGTGAAACCATCATTCTGAGCAATTTCGAACACTAATAAATTTATGTTGATTCATCAATCAACATCTAAAATTAATTAAACAATATTCGGTAATCTACCAGTATTTTAACTAATATTTTACTGGGTCATTACACCAGTAAATAATTCGCTGAATCGAGCAATACTTGCTCAATCGCCTGAATATTAGTCAATATTCGACAATTCTCCAGTATTTGGTGAATTGAGCAATACTTGCTCAGTTGCCCATCAAATCCTTAATTTTGGAGAGTTGAGCAATACTTGCTCAATTGCTCATCAATTTCCCATAATTCGGTGAATTGAGCAACACTTTCTCAGTTTATCATTGAATTCTCATAATTCGCGGCAATACTTGCTTGATTACTCACCTAGTTAGCAATTCATCATACTGACATCTCTCCAAAGAACTACATGTTCGAGCCATGAATCACTGAGCATTCACCATTCATTCTTGATTCACCAAACTTAGACTCGGTGTCTAATCAGTCAACAATTGACTAACCTAAACACGTCTGCCCCGCAGACTCCACGATTCGTGAAATATCAATCACGTCACAAATGGGGGGATATCACTTAGGGTTTTGGTCTAGCGGCCTACGGCACGTGGATTCATCCCACGACGAGAAATGTGCATAAGTCGTGTTAACGATTGAAGGAGTTAGAAAAGTAGTGGGTGCATGATAGGTCAAGTCTCCACACGACGTGCAACTGACTTTACCACGATCTCCCACTTTCCCACTCTTTCACTCAAGAAACCGTCACACTTACAGGGGTCAATGGTGTTACTACTCTAACAGTATAAATAAGTCTCTGAATTCATGATTGAGGACAATGAATTACAACATCAGTAATCATCCTTGCAGAATTTCTCAAGTAGCTACTCTGAAGAATTCACCAATCACTCAGAACTTATTCGAACTCAACAGTTCACCAATGCTGCAGAAACCTGATAGGTGTTTAAAAACACCTATCTAAGTATCGATTGATTATGCTTTCTTAGCTAGTTTTCATGCAAAATTGTATTATTAGATTTCTTTTATATTTTATGGGAATTTTGGAACTTATTCCCGAAAAGAACAAGAAATCATCCAATTGGCCGAATTATCATTGTAAACTATAACGGACAGTCGCCCACGCATGCTCAAAACTTGGGTCAGCGAATGCACGCATGTGAAAGCCAAGACAAGATAGATGCACCAATGGAGTTAAAGGAGAATTCTTACTTTCCTGATGTTGGTAGACTATAGGAGTTTGAAACCAGTTCATGATGATTAACTAAGGGGCCTTAGCTCAGTAATTTGTTTACACCACAAGTCTGGACGTGGAGTTCACCTCAGCATTGTGCACATGCCTGGGATGGCATTCCAAGGGCCAGCCTAGTCTTCCGTGACCATCATATTGTATTCTTGGTTAACTGGTGATGAGAGTAATGGGTTTACTAGCAGTGAAGGAGGAGATCGATACTAGGTGATGATGTGGTGTCGAACATGAAAAATGGGACGACTTGAGGTAGCATTGCTGCCATTTTCCGATGAGATATGAACTAAGAGATGAAGTCCGAGGAGCGATGAAGTGCTGGTGGTAAGTGCATAGATGCAGTTCGAAAATGGTATGGAGTTGAAGCCAAAGTATTGGCTTCTTCCATTGATGGCATAAGACGCTGATGGATATGGGCTGATTGATGGTAGTGTTGATCGGCAATATGGATCTGTATGGGTTTGAGGTACTGGTGATGAGAAACGATGTTGTTACCATTGAGGTTGATGATCGAAATGATAGCAGTGAGTGCTGGAAATGATGGTGGTTGACTGTCGTTCGATATTGAGTAGACCAGAGTCAGTATTGATCGGAAGTGATAGAGCTCGAGATATTTCAGTATAAAGAAATAGAGTTGCTGCCAATGAATAGAGATGATGCATGGCAGTAAGATGAAGGTTGAATGGTCAGTGGCTGACTACAGCTGATGAATGATGGGAGAAATGAGTTTAGCTGCAGCTGCTGATGTGAACGATCATGGCAGAGATATGGTGATCGATGAAATGGACAGAGAAGAAAGATGGGTCAGTGATTCTATCGGTAATGCCATGGTTACAGGGAACGAACTCAAGGAGATATTGACGGAAGTGATGATGAACTAGTGTTGTTGTTGCTGGTGAAGCCAGAGATGATGGTTTTATCCGAGAAAATGGAAGTACGGATTGGAGTTTGAAAATTCTAATACATATAGTCTGTGGTTACGATAGACATTGGTGTATGACCTGAGTCGAGAATGGGGAGACATTTTCGATGGTTAAGATGATGGAAATCGGCTGTCAGTTTCATAAAACTGACAAGCCAAGAACGACAGTTGGGCTTAGATGACAACATTGTGGGCTGAACTTTACAGCAGCTAGGCGAAAGACCAATAGTTGTGGCTGAAATTCTTTACACGACCAGACTTTGGACGTGTGATTTTGTCAGGAGTTTGGCAACCTTTTGGCACGGGGTGTGATGAACGGGATATAATTTTAAGGAGGTGCACTTTCCTATTTTTGCTAGGTTTTCTATTTTCTTCAAAAAGAGGTTACAAAACTCTATATATAGGGAAGCTTAGACATAATTTAGGATATCTTCTTTTCACCGTTTTTCTCCCCCTTAGGGGGGATAACTATCTCTTTTCTATATTCTTTTTATTATAAGGATAAATTCAAAGTTCTAATTGTGAAGCCCTATTATTTACAAGTTTGTTTCAAGTTTTAAATTTATTCATTGTGGATTGTTTTTACTATATTGAAGGTTTATGATTGATTCTTAGATTGGTTTGGGTGCACAACTAGATTAATTTATTAATCATTCTAATGCTAGTAGAGAGGTGAGTCGATCCATGATTATCTCTTATCTCCTACACAAGTAGAAATCGCAAGACCTTGCGGAGGGATTCTGTGGAGAAATTGCGAGTAAAGACAACACCAGCAAGTGGACCGAGCGTACCGAGTTTAACTGCTGGGATCAAACCTAAATTCACAAATGTTAATGTGTTCTGGGAATTACACCTTGTAAGCGAACCTCAAGGTGGTTCTTTTGAATAGAATCCGGTATTCGAGCGCTTCCGTATCCGGTGATACAAGGAGTTTTGGGGATAGCTAAGCGTACTTGCTTTCCTATGGTTGGTGACAATTGATTCTAACCAGAGATAAACGGGTACACTGTAGAGTTAACGGTTAGTAACGGTGATGGATTTCTTTTTATCCTTCTTTTATATTTTTGCTGATTTAGATAACATATCAATTGCATTACTCTTCGTGGGAATGATCCTTACTACCGCTATATTATATTTAATTAGTGGAAAATATCTTTTTATTTTGTTTAGTAAACGACGCTCATCAAAATTGGCGTCGTTGTCGGGGAGTAATTGCTTATTGGTTTGTTATTTGTTTTGGCTTAAAGGTTTTGTGGGTATATCTCTCGTAAGCCCTCACGAGACTATAACTCGTACACTAGGGACACTTAGGGTTTTAAAGGCCTGTTATTCATGCTAATAGTAACTGTATCCTCATGACATGGAGTTATATTATATTTTTGTTTCGTTTTGTTTGCTCGAGGACTAGCAAAGTCTGAGTATGGGGGAATTTGATAGGTGTTCCAAAACACCTCTCCAAGTATCGATTGGTTATGCTTTCTTAGCTAGTTTTTTTAGATAGTGTATTTTCGAGAAAGTCTAAAATCGTAAACCCATAATTATACAAACCTCTGATCCAGCAATCAGACGGGAATATCGAGACACGGGTCTCTCATCGAATTCTCTGATTGAGAATACTTTCTCTCAGAGTGCATATAGATATGTAGTCTCACAGATGGACAACGTCATATCTCACGAGTAGTACTGAGCACTTCAGTAATTATTTCTATCACGGGATGGACAACTCCCAAATAACTTGCTCTGCTAGTATAGAGTGATGACGTTTTCAGGATACAAACAATGAGTTTACCCTGGCTATGTAAAAGATATGAAGCTCCAGCAAGTTCATATCAGAATAATTAATGCTCCTAGACAGTTTGTTCTGCTAGTATAAAGTCATAAATTAATTATTCCTAAATTCTTGGATTCATCCGCATAATTTCTGAAAATATTCAAATATTTTCGCAGATATTTCATTACGCAAACTATGGTTCTTCCCAGCAGAAATCCATGGATTAGTAATAAATATTGGACGCACGGGCATCAGAGTTGCCTTCTGAGCGAGCCCTGTCTCAAACTTAAATTCTTGGATACATCCGCAGAATTTCTGAAAATATTCAAATATTTTTGCAGATATTTCATTACGCAAACCATGGTTCTTCCCAGCAGAAATCCATGGATTAGTAATAAATATTGGATGCACGGGCATCAGAGCTGCCTTCTGAGCGAGCCCTGTCTCAAACTTAAATTCTTGGACTCATCCGCAGAATTTCTGAAAATATTCAAATATTTTCGCAAAATATTTCATTACGCAATCCATGGTCCTTCCCAGCAGAAATCCATGGATTAGTAATAAATATTGGATGCACGGGCATCAGAGATGCTTTCTGAGCGAGCCCTGTCTCAAACGGTGCAAGTGTATTCAACAATGATACATTAATAACCACCGCACGAACGAGTATTTCAAAATACGATGAAACAATGAACCTATGCAAAATAGGATGAAAAATAACAAATAAATAAAAATTGACCAAGGCGCTGGGAGTATGGACCCACTGACCGATCGACCGTTCCATGGTCAATCCCACGCCAGTTTCATATTTTTATCATATTTTTGTTGTTTTCCATGAGTTTATGAAAAACCATTTCGTTTGAACGAATATTCTTTATTTTGAGGAAACTCCTCAATTTCATGGTGCTTCCTTCGCGCGGAGGAAATAATATAAAATTAGGGAAAAACGTGATGGGCATGACCATTGGTCAACCGACCATGCCTTGGTCCCAGCCGGCCCCACACCTCATATTTCCTCATTATTTTATTATTATTTCCCTAATTTCATGAAAACTCCTTAATCTCATGATATTTCCTTGGTCCCATGAAAAATAATAAAAATTAGGGAAACCCGTGTGCACGGGCCATGGCCGGTCGGCCAAACCCTATATGGCTCACATGTCCCACTCTTTTATTAGCATATTTTTCATGTTTTCATAATCCCATGAAAATTCCTTGATTTCATAATATTTCCTTCAAATTATGAAAATTCCTTCAAATCATGAAATAATGCATAAAACAGGGAAAACGCACGGGACCGGGCCCTGGCCGATCAGTCATGCTCCAAGCCGGTCCCACATGCCCACACGTTCCTTATTTTATTATTTATGATTTTTTATGTTTCCCTCATCTCATGGAAACTCCTTGATTTCAACAAAACTCTTTAATTTTAGCAAAACTCTTTCGTTTTATCATATTTCCCTAAAATCATGAAAAATATTACAAAATTATGGAAAATGTGTGGGATGGCTCCCTTGGCCGGACAACCTTGCCCACGGTCATGATTGGCCCCAAACTCCATAATATTTTCACCTTTTCATTATTTTCCTTCATCCGATGAAGTTTTGAGGGTTTTATCAAAAAACCCTAATTTTGTCATATTTTCTCAAATGGTCGTTCAAACGGGCACCAGAAAATATCAAAATTCTCAGGACTGAAACACGGATGTATCAACCACGAAAGCATGTTACCTTGACTGACCAGGGTTAGCTTTTTGGCTCACAATGATCCAGTCTCATGTGTTTCTCACAATCTGACCTAATTTGAACAATGGCGCGTATTGGGTCCTAAACTCTCTGAATAATTTCAGAATTTGACGGAGCAATCATCATTTGATCCCGTGACCACCCAGGGCCGGTTTCATAACCCCTTGGTCGGTCCCTCTTACTTTAATAATTAATTAGGTTTTATCACCTAATGCTGAACCCAGTAGTAATTCAGTAAATGATTAAACCATCATTTAATCATTCTTTCAACAACTCACCAACTCTTCAAAGAGGTCTTGGTTTTTGCTCATGCGAGCATATGATAATTTCATGGTTGATCCACGGTCCCATGAAGCCAGTTCTCCTTCATTCCATGGTTAACTTTCAAATAAACCATCAATCGGTCATCAATTGATCAAATTAGGGTTTCTGAATCCAAGGATTATGATTCCAGATTCGAACACTAATAATTTTGCAACGATCTCATGATCAGTATTCTTATTAATTATGCTCGGTTCAACTACCAATGCTTTAATTAATATTTTATTTTGGTCACGCTGCCTTCATCAAACGAGCAACACTTGCTCAGATGAGCAATATTTACTCAAATCAAGGAATATTGGTTCAACTATCAATATTCAGCAAATTATCGAGCAACACTCGCTCACCTCAACGCGGGGACACGTTCGATTCATGAGTTGAAGAACATTTTAGAAAATCATGTTTAATTCAGCAAATACGTGGACTCATTGTCCCACGAAGTCATGAAGTCAACAACTGACTAAATTAACCACGAGACATCAATCATGTCACTTGGGGGTATATCAACTAGGGTTTTGGTCTGGCGGTCTACGGAACGTGTGTTCAAACACACGATAGAATATGATCAAGTTGTGCAATCAGTTGAAGGAATCAACAAAGTAGTGGGCGGAAAATTAACCAAGTCTCCGCACGATGAGTAATTGGTTTAACACGATTTCCAACTTCCCCACTCTTTGATTCCAGCAAACTGTCACACTTCATGGGATCATGGTGTTTTCATCTCCGGCATTATATAATGTCTCTGAATCCTGATTGAAAGAAGAGGATTTGAAGGGTTTTCAAACATTCGAACAACAATCGTCTGAACGAGCAATTTCTCACCAAAGTTCATACAGGCGCTCTTTTGTCTACACGAACTCACAAAAATTACTCTCAATCAGGCAAGATTCAATCATTCAGAGCATTTCACGCTGAATTCATAACACACCTATAATCTCAGATCATCATTGATCTCACACATTTTTCAGCTTCCCTCCTACAGATCAACCCATCCTCTCTTGTGACCGAATTTACTCTGAAACGACCATTGTCTTGGTTTAGGTCAGAGTATTACAGATTGGTCTCTCGAACTTAAAGCACCCCCTTCATAGCAGTGCATCTGTGTGAGGTTGAACATTTCACTCGGTTCAAGGAATCTCCTCCGCATGGTCGTCCTCAATTCCGCAAAAACCAACAAATCGTTTTTCCCCATCTACAGATTGGAGACCACAGTGGGAGATCATTCTCTCCGTTGCAATCTCTCATTTTCACAAGATGGTTGGTCTTAGGACTGATCTAACTACTTCAAATTCAATCCAGAATCTTTCAAACGGGAGTCCTCCTCCTTCTAACGCTATGTATGGCAGCACGGAGGACGGGAGAGTCCCAACTATAACTGAGTTAGCACGAATTCTAGAGATCTATACCAGGAACATGGATCTAATGAAGGATGTAATAAACCACATACTTGATTTCCTCATCAAGCTAACATCCGAGTTAGGCAGAATCTCCGCTTCGGAAGTCTCAGCACAGGGGACTGACTCGTCACAAGGTGACCGTCAAATCAGCAGTTTCACTACCTATGAGAAGTCGGTAGACCAAGAGGTGACACAGTTGGTCGAAGGCTTATGTGAACTCTTGCACTTTTCCAAAAAGCAATGAACGGACACGTTTACTGCACTCAACCAGATATCATCTGAGGTACCATTAGCTCCCTCATCTCTAGCAGTTGAAGAAACATTCGTGATGTCTGAGCATTTAATCAACAACATCACCTTTGGATAAGAGGACCACATGGCAGATGAAGGACATAACCGAGCCCTGTATGTAACCGATTTTATCAAAGGATCTGAATTCAAAAGAGCTCTTGTTGATACGGGCGCTTCTACAAATATTGTCACCATGAAAACTCTCAAGGCGGCCAAGTTCCCACGGAACAAGATCGTTCGTCATCCCATATTGATGATAGGTTTTGAAGGAAGCCAGATCCATGCATATGGATATGCGTACAAAGACCTGAAGGTGGGGCCTATCCAATCAAAATCCAAGTTCCTCGTGATCGAGCAAGAACCTAACTATCACATGATACTCGGACGACCGTGGCTTCATGACAACAAGGTAGTTCCTTAAACATATCATCAATGCATGAAATCTCTAATCAACAACAAAATTGTTCGTATTGCGGCTTCATCATCACCTTACACCCCAGTCTATGACGTTGAATTCCTTCAGTCTCAGAAGAACATTCTCGAACCTCCAAATAAGGTTTACAACGCTCCGTTCCTAAACTGGAAGTCCATCGAAAAGGCTACAGATAACCTATCATCCTCAGGTGTCATAACGACTAAGCCATCTGATACACCAATTAAGCACAACAAAGACTAGATTTCAAATCACGAATCTAAGTTCATCACCAGTCACGATACGGACGGGAGAATCGTTTACCAACGTAAAGATTAGCAATTAGGGAGAATGATGAATAGTATACCCGCCCCAAAGAATCATGTCAGAGTGAATCATCACTCGAAGAAGAGATTCAAGATGCTCCTCGACAATTACAAGACGACACTGACTCCACTACTGATAATCTCGAAACGATCAATATCGGAACGAAGGACGATCCAAGGCCGATTCTGATTAGCTCAGCACTGTCACTAGAGGAACGGACGGAGTTAATAGCACTATTGAAGGAGTATCAAGACATCTTCGCATGGACATACGAAGAAATGCCTGGTCTGGAAAATAAAGTGGTTACTCATCATCTGCATATTACACCCGGTTCCAAATCCGTCAAACAACTGCCAAGACAGTTCAGACACAAAGTCGAAGAACAGATCATGGTTGAGGTTTAGAAATTATTGGCAGCAGGGTTTATCAAACCCATTCAACATCCAACATGGCTAGCAAATGTTGTTCCCATCAAGAAGAAGAACGGTCAAATCAGATGTTGCGTTGATTTCAGGAATTTGAACAAATGTTGTCCAAAGGATGACTTTCCTTTACCTAACATCGACCTGCTTGTGGATGCAACCAGCGGTCACGGTATATTCTCATTTATGGATGTCTACAGTGGATATAACCATAATAAGATGTACGAGCATGATGCCAACAAGACTGCATTTCGTACTCCCATTGGGAACTTCCACTACACTGTGATGCCTTTCAGATTAAAAAATGTCGGTGATATTATCAACGATCCATGACTGCTATATTCCATGACATGATGCACAAGCAAGTTGAATACTATGTTGATGATATCGTGGTGAAATCAAAGACTCGAGCATCTCATTTCCAAATTCTGAGGCAAGTATTTGAAAGATGCAGAGAAGAAAAATTAAAGATGAACCCTCTGAAGTGCGCTTTTGGTGTCTCCTCCGGAAAGTTTCTAGGATTCCTGGTCATGGCAGAAGGAATCAAGGTCGATCCAGATAAGACGAAAGCTATTACCACCATGCCTCCCCCATGCACTATGAAAGAACTCCAAAGTTTTATTGGCAAGGTAAATTATATTCGACGCTTCATTCCTGAATTAGCTCAGCTCATTGCTTCGTTCACCCCTCTATTGAAGAAAGGAGCAAGCTTTATATGGAAGACCGTTCAACAAGAAGCATTCCAGAAAATACAACAAATACTGTTATCACCGGCTTTCATGAAATCTCCAGTACAAGGTCGACCGCTGATACTTTACATGGCATCCAGTGATGTCGCTATCGGAGTGCTCCTCACTCAAGAAGACGATGAAGGCATCGAACGACCGATCTACTATTTCAGTCGTATAATACGGGATGCTCAACTCCGATATCCAAAAGCTGAAAGAGAATGTCTAGCGTTAGTACATGCAATCCAGAAATTCAGGCACTAATTACTATCCAACAAAGTTGTGATCGTTTCCAAGGCATACCCTATAAAGTTTCGAATATCAAAGCCAGCCTTGATAGGAAAACTAGCAAAATGGTTACTTCAGATGTCAGAATTTGACATAGCATGTATACCACCAAGATAAATCAAAGGGAAGGCAGTAGCAGACTTACTCGCTGCTTTTCCAGGAGATGACGCAACAGTACTACATGAAGACGTACCTGGTGAGTTTCCAGACGTCTTGATCATCAAGGAAGAGAAATGGATTCTGTACTTTGACGGTTCCGCTACTCCTAGAAACAACACTGGAGGAGCAGGCATAGTGCTAGTCTCTCCATTTGGCGAGGTTTGCTCACATTCATTCAAGCTGGATTTCTACTGTACCAACAATTCAGCAGAATATGAAGCCTTCTTATTGGGATTATCCTTGGCCAAGCAAGCCGGAGCAACGCATCTCGAGATAAGGGGAGATTCAAAACTACTGGTCAATAAAATGAATGGAACGTATTCCCTTAAAGAAATCATACTTTCTCCCTTCAGAACTGAATCCCAGTGGTTGCTGACCTACTTCGCTGATGCAACGATCGTCCATACTGGGCGAACCAACAATAGGCATGCCGACTTCCTGGAAACTCTCGCCTCTAAGTTGTAATTTGAAGGAGAAGAAAAGACAATCACTGTACAAAGACGTGATGTTTCATCTACATGGCTTGCTCAAGTTGAAGATATTCAAGCAAATGATTGGCGAGCACCTATTATTCACGAATTGAACAGTTATCTTTCAGAAGGGAAAGTCAGCCTCAAAGAATTGAAGAATTATTTCTTACTTCATGGAGCATTATATTATCGAAACTCTGATGGGTCTTTATCACGATATCTTGGACCTGACGAGGCAGACGAACAACTCAAGCGCATACATGAAGAAACCTGTGGACAGACACTGGTGGTAACACTTTACCGAAAGCTTCAAATAATGGGATACTATTGGCCTTCCATGGAGGTTCAATCAAGATCTCTGCAAAAGTCATATCCCAACTGACAGACGCATTCCCATCACTTAGAAGTTATAACATCCCATCACACCGGGGACTAGAGGGAACCTTACATTAAGTACCTCCGGGAAAATAAATTGCCGCTGGAAAAGAAAGAAACAGTCAAGCTCATTCAGAGAGCTAAGAGATTTTTTTTCTCGATGGGATTTTATATCGCAGAAGTTTTGGTGGAAACCTATTGAGATGCTTAGCTGGGCACGAAATCCCAATAATTCTGAAGGAAACAAATGATGGAGAGAATCAAGGAAAGAAGAAAGTATTTATCCAAGTTCATGAGAAGTTTTAGTGGCCGACCATGGAAGATGATGCAGCTTCGCACGTTCAAATATGCCATCAATGCCAATTCCATGGTAATCTCATCCATCATCCTTGTATCACATTGAACTTTGTGAATAGTCCATGGCCCTTTTATAGCTGGGGACTGGACATCATCGGGAAAATCAGTCCAGCATCTTCGAAGCAACATGAATACATCATCACTGCAACCGAGTATTTCACCAAATGTGTTGAAGTTGTTCCTCTTCGAAACACCACAGGAGTCACGATTGCAGCCTTCATCAAAGAGTACATAATATGCAGGTTCGGTGTTCCTAAACACATCATCACTGATAACAGAACTCCTTTAGCCAACAAGCATGTTACAGAATTGCTCGAAGAATATGGCATCAAACAAGTTTTCTCTACACCGTACTATCCTCAAGGAAATGGGCAAGCAGAAAGCACCAACAAAACTTTGATCTGGATTCTCAGTCGAACAGTTCATGATAATCCCCGAACCTGGCATGAACAGATGCCTATGGATTTATGGGCTTATCGAACCGCCCCAAGGAGCTCGATTGGAACTTCACCATATTCTCTCGTCTATGGAGCTGATGCAATATTACCAGCAGAAATCAAAATTCCCTCAGCAAGGATCGCGGCATCCAGTGGAATACGATGGGATGAAGCTGAAGTGTCCAACTCAAGGATCGATGAACTGGACATGCTCGAATCAAAGAGGGCTAAGGTGGAAAAACATGTAGAAACCTACAAACAAAGAATCTCCAGAGCTTACAACAAAATGGTAAGACCTCGAACATTTCAAGTAGGAGATCTGGTATTAAAGACAGCAAAGCACATTCAACAAGACATGTCCGCTCCCAAGTTCTCTCCAAAATGGGAAGGACCATATGTGGTTATCAAGGCAGTGTCTAGCGGATACTACAAAATATTGAAGGTTGATGGAGGTATAGAAGGAAATATAATCAACGACAAATGGCTCAAAGCATATTATGCCCGATCCTTAAAAAACAAATACCTTTTCATCATTCCATTATTGCAAACATTTTCAAAATGTAATTTTCATTCCTCGAAAGAGAATTCAAATTCTCCTTTGTTCATTAAATATTTCATAAATGAGCAAAATTCATTCATACCATGATCAATTATTCCACCTAGCCAGAAATTAATTCAAAAACAACAATCATAAATGCTCACTCAGAGCAAACTGTCCAGTAACGAATAATCCCTATAAGAAACTTTGTCAAGTTTCTTCTGAAAGATCCTAGTCTTTACCTTCAGATCCTCGACTGCCTTCTCAACCCTGGCAGATTACAGAGCCAATAGATTCTCCTCTTATAATAAAGAATTGGTCGTGGAAATTTCATCAGGAGCCTCTGCCGCCTTATGGATATTGATTATCTCAAGTCGATGACGAAGCCAGCTCACGTTAAACCGCAACATCTCACAGTTCGAGATCATATCATCCCATTCATGCATCTCATGGTTTTTGACATCTCGCAAGTGCCTTTGGTTCATCTCCTCAATAATTGGAAACAGCCCAGCAACCGTGGTCAAGAGAGTCGGAGGAAAGCCTTTCCATACCTCTGTAATAGCAATGTGGCCATACTTTTTCAATATCCTGGTGTATAAAGGAGGGTGACGTTTGGGAATGACGAACCCACCAACCACTTCATTGCCCGGGAAGGTATTGATTAAAGGTGCGTCAAAAGGGAGTCCAGCTGTGGGATATTCATGGGCATGGACACCGTCTCCCACTTCCAAGAATCCTACAAAATCTTCACCAACTCGGTCAAGGCTATCTTTAACCTCAACTATGGTCATAGACTTTCCGCTCCTCCTTCTGGCGTCAATGACAACACGGACATCCGCCTGCAAAAAAACAGAGAAGTATTTAATGTCAAGAGAGCGTAGTATAATCTCAAGAGTTATGAGGTTACTTACGGATGATCCAGACTCAGCACAAGATGACCTGTACCGCACAGGAGCTCTGACAGTTCGCTTGGGCCGAGAAGAAGCGTTCTTATGATTACCCTGCAGAAAGTTTTTCTTTAATGATCAAATCATTATCTTGATCAGGCAAAGAAAAGAGGGGTGAAAACTTACGGAGATACACGCTGCTTCGCACTTTGACTGAGTATCATCTTGAGAAGAAATATCATTGCTCGACATAGTGGAAACAGGGTATGATCACGAATTCTCAGCATGATAAAACTAACTTAGGAATGGAAGAAATATTTGCGTAGACGATAGCCTCGAAGTCTTGAAGATATACGTTAGACACGGTGAAGGTTTATCTTCTGTGGATAGTCAATTATGTTGCGGGTTTTACCGAAACCCTAAGATTTCAACAATGGAAACACTGAAGACACAGAGGAAAAACATCTGAAATTGGCACGCACGGTCAAGTTACATGGACTCATGTGTAATACGTATTCTCTCAGCCTATGCAACACGGTCAAGTTACATGGACTCATGGTGCCAAAATGTAGTTGCAGGAATTCCCACACTACACCCTATTCAAGATTTTATCAATATTTATGACATGATTTGAAGATTAAAGACACTTTTTCATTAATATGATCTTAGGGAATTTTAAAAAAATCAAGAACACAGAACACTTAGTAAAGATTTTCTCTCTCCTAAACACCTTCCTTGCTCTCAAAAATTCATCCCCTTCTCTGGAACTATTCATTTCCTTTATATAGGCATTTACATAGTGGATTACAGCTCATTTACAGCTAAGATTTCCTTTAATTTCGGATCTAGGTTCCTGCGATAAATCGCAGGTGGAACCGCCTTAATATTTCGTAGGCTTAATCGATTCATCGCAAAAATGTCACGCTCTTCTCATGTTTCTGTCGTTTTCATCCAACATGTCATTTCTTACGTCACCTTGAGATGTTTCGCAGAATATCATTGATATATCGCAGAATTGTTGCTTATTATTGATGTGTCGCAGATCTGTTGTTTATTTCACAGGAATATTGTTGTAACAATATTCTGATCCTACATCTTGCCTCTTCTCATATCTTTTCTGCGAAGAAGATAAAGATCATGAGAACTTAAGTTTCTTGATTTGTCGCAACTCCTTACTTTTTACCCGACAAAGTTCCCTAATTTACGCTTTTACTGCTGACACGCGTCAATCTTTACCGATTAACCCGATTACCTATCCTTCATCTATAAATAAAGGTTCCACTCGAGAATATTTCTTTCTTCTTTCACCTTCTCTTTTCTCTTCAACTTTTCCTTTTTTTTTTGTCTACAACTTTTTCTTTCCTGGTATCCTTCATGTTGCTGCTCTAATGGAGACTCAAAGGTATGTTCTTATCTTGGATCTTATTTTGTTCATGTTATGCTATCTTTATCGTCCAATTTTCTTCATAATCCCCATATTTTATCATCTTTTTCAGTAATACCACTTCTCAAACTAAGATTACTATCAAAAACCCTAACCCTAAGGGTTCTCAGAAAAGGCGTGTTGGGAAGACAAAAAGATCTGAGAAAGATAAGGTAGTAAGAAACATCTATTTCTTTGAAATAACAATATTATTGCCTCTGTTTCTTATCTACATTATTATTCGCAGATTGAAGAGAATATTTCTAAACCTCTTAAGTGTTCTCGTCAAATTAAAGCTCTTTCAGATGAAGTGGATATTCTTGAATTTCTACCTGCAGACCTTGTTCCTCCGCAAGATAAATCGTCTCCTTCTCCTCATGTAAATTCTAATATTAACACCAACACTACTTATTCATCAATTCCAAATGAAACTATTGATGCTAATATTTCCATCAATATTTCAAAAGTTACAATGAATAAACCTTTAAAAGATGGAACTAAAGTGAATGAATCAGCATCCAGTGATCCTGCGATTAATGAAACTGTGGTGAATGAAACCACGGTAAATGAAACTGCGATGAATGAAGTCGTGATGAGTGAAGTTGCAATGAAAGATGTTGCGATAAATGAGACTGTAATTGCGACTAACCAAGTTTCTTCTTCTACTCCTACTACCGCGAATGATTCTAATCTTCAAGTTATTGTCGCCAAAACCTCTTCCTCTACTTCTCTTCCTTCTTCTCAAGAAATAGAAACAGGGGTTGAAGCTGCTTTTCAAATGTTATCTGAAGTTTTAAATGATGCTATGAAATCTTCTACAGACCCTGTGAGACAAGATATTTTTATGATTTTAAGTAAGCATCTTGGATCCTGCGGTTCTTCGTCTAAGCTAACTGCTTTAGAAAGTGAAATTGAAACCTTGAAGAAAAATCTTCAAGCAAAAACTTTAGAATGTGAACTTCTTGATCATAAGCTTCGCAATTCTGATTTAGACTGCGAAATTCTTCGCAGCAGAAATGATGATCTGAAAGGTATAATTTTCTTGCCTCTGTTTTTTCCTCAGTAATTCTTTATTTTCTATGTACTCAATTTTTCTTTATTTATTTGTTATCGCATATTTAGCTTCAAAACATAACCAATTATTGAAGATACTTGAATGGGAAACAATCGCTGATGAGACCCGCATTGGGAAAGAGTCTTGGAAAAATCAATTTGATAGATTGAGTACTCTCCACGCATATTAAATTGACGAGATAAATAATCTTAAGAATGAGAATAATCAGCTAATTTGTGAACGAGATCGCCTAAGTAATGAAGCCACTCAACTTTTATATTCGCTAAATCAGACTAATTTGAGGGTGGAATCTTTATCAGACGAAAACAAAACTTTATCCCAAGAGAAACGTAGCTTTTTGGATACAACAAGGATTTATTCGCAGCAATTAGGCAGTCTTCAAAAGTTGTGTAAGGAGCAAGAGCAATCCCTTCGTGCATTGAAAGGTGAACTTAAAAAGATAACTGAATCATCTGCTGCTGAACAGGAGAAACTTATAAAGGGTAGGCTAGCTCTAAGTGTAAAAGTCAAAAATCTCAAAGATGATTGTACTCGATTGAAAGAAGAAAATGCTTATCTTCGCAATTGTGAAAAAAGTATAAAATCTCGTTTGAAAGGTAAGGTTGGGGATAATTTTGATGATGCTATGAATCGATGGAAGAGTTGCTTCTTTAACATAATTCATACTTTATCTTCACAAAAGGAAGGTAGTCATTTTGACTGCCTCATCTATTAATTACTTCATTGTATCTTCCCATCTTATTTTTCGCGAGAATTCCATCTAATATGCAATTTTTCTTTCGCAGAATCTGAGAAACATCTTCAAGTTTCTATCTATGATCTGTCTATGAAGTTAGCCAAACTTCGCAAAAAGAATACCGCGCTTTCCAACTCTCACAATAGAGCATTGAGAAGGTTTGATTATCTTGAATATTTCAAAGATATAGAGATCATAAACCGGGAAAAGAATTGCCTCCACAAGGCTCATTTAGGCGCTGAAGTTTTTGTAAACAATGTTTTATTCTCTCATTCTTTACCTCCTATGAAGATCAAACCCTTGGAGATAGATAATAACGAAGTTCCCCATCCCATAGATGAAGATCTAAATTATTTAAGTAATGAAGGAGAAGATTTTTCCGAGGATGAACAAAACCCACCTAAAGAAATAGAAGAAGAAGGGAACCCTCTCAATGATGGAGAATATCAAGAAAATCCTCATAAAGAATCAGAAGAACATAATTCTCCTCACAAAACAATCACTGGTGATGGAGAAATCCAAACTGAAAAAGGTGCCGCTGATGAAGATAATAGTGGCGAGCAAGAATGATAAAATTAAGGAAGAATATTCTCTGAAGTTTTATATTCTTGCGAAATATCTTGTTCTTTTCCTTGTCCTGCAAATGATTGTAATTTCTGAATCTCTTTTGCGAAACATTGCAGTTTTTGTAACCCCATCATCGTCTTCTGATTATATATTTTTATTAATCTGAATCCAATCTTCATTAATTCTTGTAACTTGATTATCTTTTTTTTTTTTTTTTAAATTCTTCTCAAGGAAGATAATGAAATATTCTTTTATAATCCCCATATTTGCCCCTCATAATCTTCCTTGTGAAGTATTGAATTTTTTACCCTTGTAAGAAAATCCCAGACTTGCCTCTTGTTATCAATCTGCAATATGATAGATGAATTATCCCAATCAACGCTGCGAAAAATCTATTATATGCTTTGCAGATATAACCTCTCTTGTGGTCTTATTTTTCCTTCCTAGTTAAAGGTCTTATTATGCCACTTTTTATGCGACAAGATCGCAGGACATTCTTACTTTTACATGTAATAATCCATTGATCTTGCCTTATCATTTAATTTTAATCTTTGCGACAATATGATAAATCTAAGCCACCTTGTGAGATTAATCTCTCTTTGCTTTTTAAGACTTATGACATTGCCGTGTTTGCGATGAAATCGCAGGACGTCTTTGCGATTTATATCCTCTTATTATTGATTTCATTTATTTTATCTTTTGATCTTATCGCAAAAACCCATTGATCTCATCTTAACTTTTCTTTTTAGGCTTTTTGTCCAGTTACGCGACAATGTGACGGGCCTAAATATTCTTGCAAATATAAAGTCCCATGACATTGATGTCTGTGTCACGCGACAATATGACGGGCCTAAATATTCTTGCGAATATAAAGTCCCATGACATTGCCGTCTTTTTTGATACACAGCTCCCTAATGGAGGGTATCGCCCTTATCTCTCCCCCCGGTTGCCCCTTCAAGGATTATACATCGGCCATACAAGACTAGCACTTTCCCATCCGGTTCTTCCAACAACTAGTTGTTTTCGCAGCCTTGTCCTTTATGCCTTATATGGCTTATAGTTACAAGACTGCACCCTAAGTGGGGTTTTCTTCAGGCCAAACACATCGTAAGGCAAGACTTGTCGTGGATGGCCAGGGTAGGTTCATCCATCCCGGGCACCCACATCTCAACCGTGTACCTCGGAGCCTTGATCATACGTTGCATTCCTTAGGAGAAACTCTCGGGCGCCCAACCAGGGTATAACCTTATATAGTTGGGAATCCAAGTTATCTCTCCCGGATGGATTTTCTATAATCCCAAATCTCCATGACTAGGTTCCAGCAGCGGTATAGCCTTTCCCATAGCCATGCAAAGAGATACCCCCCTTATGACGCACTTTAAGGACATTGCCTCTTACAGAATAGAATCCGCGAACTAAGGTGTACGCCATAAAAGTTCGTCCCATTCTTATATGTTTTTAGGCAATTTTCGCCCATCTTATGCATTTGCATTAAAATTCTTAATTATTTCGAAAATTATTGCGGAAAATAGCTTTTATATTTAGCCAACTTTGTTCTTGCAAAATATCTCTTTTATTCTCTCGTAATTTCTTGCGTGTAATCCACTCATTCTAGTCTTTCAAACCTTTATTGATAATATTTTCTTAGATATTGTCTATTCCATGGTCTGCCAAGTCTTTGACCCATGTCTCTTCCTTATGGATCCATTAATTTATATGCTCCAGTTCCAACTATTTCTTTGATGATATATGTCCCATCCCATTTTTCGCTAATTTTCCTCCATTTTCTCGCTGATATTCTGGTGTTTCTCGCAGAACTAGATCTCCAACTTGGAACTCACGCTTCTTTACTCGTTTATTATATTCACGAGCTAATCTGCGATGGTAGTTTTCCATATGTTGTAATGCCTTTTCTCTCTTCTCTTCTACCTCATCAAGTTTGTCTAGAATCATACCAGCACTAAGATTCTTTTCCCAAGCTTCTCTTTTTGTTGTAGGAATAGAAACTTTTGTTGGTAATACTGCCTCAACCCCATATGTTAAACAAAAAGGAGTTTACCCAGTTACTTCTCTTCGTGTTGTATTATAAGCCCAAACTTCATTATGACTTGTTGACACCACGTTCTATGATGCCCTTCTAACTTCTTTTTGAGAATATCTGCGATTGTTTTGTTAGTTGCTTCAGCTTGACCATTGGCCTGTGGGTATAAAGGAGTCGACTTTCCGCACTTTATCTTGAATGCATTAAGTAACATATCTATATTTTGTCCTTCAAATTGTTTTCCATTATCTGACACCAACTGCGCTGGAATTCCGAATCTGCAAATGATATTTTCAAATATAAATGTGAAAATGTCCTTATCATGAATATGCTGTACTGCTTTAACTTCCACCCACTTTGTGAAGTAATCTGTTGCAACAATTAAGTATCTCTTTTGCCCTATTCCCGGTACAAATGGTCCCACAATATCTAAACCCCACTTTCCAAATGGCCAAACATTCTTTCAGGATGTTAATGTTTCACATGGTGCATGTATTCTTTTTGAAAATCTTTGACATTCCTCGCAACTTCTTGATAAATTCTTTGCATCTTCATGCATATATGGCCAATAATAACCTTGCATTTTAGTTCTGTATGCTAAAGATCTTCCGCCGCTGTGATTACCAACATCCCCACTATGTAACATTTTTAATATTTGTTTTCCTTCTTCTTGTGTCAAACATCTGAGGGAAGGCCCATTTAAAGATTTTCGATATAATACCCCATCTCTTAACTCATAATTTGTTGCTCTACTTTTTAATTTATGTGCTTCTAATCTGTTCCTTGGAATCTCCCCCTTGCTAGATATGCATGAATTTCCGCACGCCAATCTGCGATAATTCGACTTGATTCTTCGCCATTATTTTCTACTACCATTGCCTCAGCTTCCTCTTCTTCTTCTTTATTAATTGATGGTGCTATGAGTGTTTGTATTTTTATATTTCTCGCAGTCGGATCTACCATCATACTTGATATAAACGCAAAAGCATCTGCAAGCCTGTTATCTCTTCTTGAAATATGCCTCCATTTGAGTTTTGGAATTTTCGCAGATAATTCTTCAACAAGTTTTTTATATTTTTCAAAGATATATCGTTAGTTGCATATTCCCCTTCAATTTTCCGAATAATCAACTGTGAATCACTGGTAATTCTTGCATTCTCCACCTTCATTTCTATCGCAAATCTTAGAGCATGAACTACAGCCTCATATTCTGTCTCATTATTGGTAGATTCAAATTCCAGTCGAAATTCAAATGCCATTTTTGCCCCTTCTGGCGAAATAAAAACGACTCCCACTCCATTTCCTTCTCCATTGGATGATCCATCTACTAATATCTCCAACCTATTTGGTTCTGTTAAAAGATCTCTTGGATCCCTATATCCATCATGTCTTCTACAGCTTCATCATCCTCTAAAGGAAATTCTGCGACAATTTGAGATTTTAGCGAAGATAAAATTGTATACTGGATTTCAAAATGCCCCACTTGTGCGTTCCATCTTTCAACTCTGCCTGATCTTTTTGAATTTTTCATTACTGACTCGATTGGTACTTTTGTTAATACTTTGATTTTATGCGCTTGGAAATATATGCGAAGTTTAGAAGCCGCATAAACTAACGCCAAAATTAGCTTTTCAATCTTCGAATAATTTTTCTCCGCAGCATTAAATGTTTTGCTGATGTAGTAAATAGGTTTTTCAACTCCTGCATCATTTCGCAATAGTATTGCGCTTAAAGCATGTGGAGTTGTTGCAAGATATATCAACAATTCTTCTCCTGGTTCAGCCTTCTGTAAAATGGATATACTCATCAAATATTTCTTTAATTCCTTGAAAAGCTTTCTCACATTCATCTGTCCATTTAAATTTTGTTCCCTTTTTAGTATGTTGAAGAAATGCTTGCATTTATCTGATGATCGCGAAATAAATCTTCCTAGTGAGTCTAAAAGTCCATTCAATTTTTGCACATCTTTTACTGTTGCTGGAGTTGGCATATCTCGAACTGCTTGCACCTTTTCAGGATCAACTTGCATTCCTTCTTTTGACACAATATATCCCAAAAATTTCCCAGATGATACTCCAAAAGTACATTTCTCAGGATTTACTTTGATATTAAAAAGCCGCATCTGATCAAAAATTTCCCTTAAGTCCTGCACATGATTTTTAGCTTATTTGCTTTTTACCAACATATCATCCTGGTAGGCTCGGAAAGATACCTACTTCTATGTATAAACTGCAAGTTCACAATATCGACAAGCAACACAGGGCAAGCACAGGTCGAACCACAGAGACTTGGAGAGTGTAGAAGTTGATTCTAAATCCTGATTCAGAGAGTAACCAAAAGGGGTTTGATTTTGTCGATACGACGATATGATTTTCAAGTGACTGAAATAATAAAAGTAAAAGATGCAAATAACAAGATATGTAAACAATGATAATATGGATACTAGGGTATTCAAATCCACCAATAACCTATGATATGCATTCAACTTGTAATATTATTCTTGTCCTTATAGTAGATTCAAGTCTACCGTATAACTAAGGTGTTTCTCCAATGGATAATTTAATCACAACTAAAGTATTTCTCCAAAGCATTAATTGTCTAATTAAGCACAACTAATCTAAAGATCAATATTTGGTTAAGCATGAGTTGTAGCATAATCAACATAGAGATATTCTAACTACAATGGATACATGGCATACATTGTGAGAGCAAGATGTTGAAAAACTTGGATTAAATTATATCTTTAAACAATTCTAAACTTTCAAGAACAAGATACAAGATATGAATACATACCAATGAGATTAGGGCTTCATCTAAACCCTAGTAAATGAAATTAGAACATGAAGAACATTACAACAAAATTGAAATTTGATAAACTAACATGAACAAGCTATTCTTGGATGGTTTTTCAACACAACAACCATCTCTATTTATACACAAAATTCCCTCAAGCACTTGGATCCGAATTTTGGCACTCATCCACTCAACAAAACATGTTTTCTTAATTGATGGAATATATTTGGTTGTGGGAAACAAATTGGGAGTGATTGAGTGAGAGAATGGGGGTGAGGTGGATGTTTTGGAAAGAATCCAATGGGGGTGAGGTGGAAATGGATTTGGGTCTTGGGTTTTGGATCATGGGTTTTGGATCATGGGTTGTTTAATCCCATGAATTTGTAAACAGGTTGCCACTGATGCGCGAGCGGGTTGCAACGCTTCCAACTTTCTTCTCTTTTGTCTTCTCAATTCTTCCAAGCTTTATTTAGTACTTAAAAACAAAAAATTAATTAATACAAATATTTATTCTTGAAAATGGTAAAAATGCAGAATTTGGGATAATATATGACTTTGAAGCGCGAAAGATGAGTTAAGTGCCAATGAAAAGGTGTATGAATATGCAATATTTGGCACTCATCACATCCACATATACCTCTTAAGTTTTATGTATCCATTTCGCGAACACCTTTTCCACCATCCTTTGGTAAGTTGCTCCTGCATTTCGTAATCCAACAGGCATCTTTGTGTAGCAATATAGTCCTCTGGGAGCAAAGAATACAGTATGTTCTTGATCTTCTTACGCAAGTGGGATTTGATTATAACCCTTGTATCCATCTAACGAAGATATTCGATCATTTCTTGCGGCAGATTCCACCAGCTGCGGAATATCTGGCAAGGGAAAACTATCTTTGGGACATGCTTTATTTAGATCAGTGAAATCAATGCAAATTCTTATCCCCTTATTTTTCTTAGGAACTACTACCATGTTGGCGATCCATTCTGGATATTTTGCTTGCCTTATAATTCTTGCGTCTAGCATCTTCTGCAATTCTTCTTCTATCTTGGCATGATAAATAATCGCAATCTTTTTTATTCTTTGTTTGAATGGTCTGACATTTTTGTTAATCTCCAATCTGTGGCACGCAACAGATAGATCTATTCCAGGCATCTCGTCCATATTCCATGCAAAAATTCCCTGTATTCTCGCAGAAGGTTTAAAGTTTGCTCTTCTTCCTACACATCCATCTTAGTTCCAATTTTCAGTATTTTTGGGTCTTCTTCACTGCCAACATTTACTTCTTTTGTGGGTTTTGCTGCAATATAACTGGCTTCATGTTCTCCCATTGGTGTTGGTGTTTTTATTACCTCTGCTGGTTCATCACTTTCTTGCGATACATCGTTAAATATTCCTTTTCCTTCTTCTGATCTTATCATGTAAATCTTGAATTCTTCTTCTTTCTTTCCTTCTTTCCTCATTTTTCTGCGTTGTTTTCGCAATTGAATTTGATTTTCACAATTCTTTACTTCATTCTGGAAACACTACGCTGCATAATCTGTATCTCCTCTAATCTCGCCAATTCCGCTAGGCATAGGAAATTTATGCACTGATGTAGAGTTGATGATACAGCCTTGATTGCATGTATCCATGGTCTTCCCAACAGCATATTATATGGTGATTTCACGTCCACTACACACAAAGTTATCTGCGTTTCTATTTCCCCCAGCGAAATTCGCATTATCATTTCACCTTTAGGTTTTGTTAGAGATTTTCTAAATCCATGAACATGATATGATGGACTAAGCATTTCTTCATCTTTGTATCCCATTTTCTTGAATGTGTGGTAAAACATTATATCCACAGAACTTCCTGCGTCCACCAGAATCCTATTTACAGCCCACCCTTCTGTAGATTTTATTGATTTCTCTTTTCTTGTTGGTACAACAGACACTGTGATCACCAATGGAGATGTATGACTTAAATTTTCTTTCGGAATTTCTGTTGTTGTGAATGTGATCTTCTGTTTTTCCAAATATTTTAGCAGTGATACTTCCTTTTCCAACATGATTTTATTTCCTTCAAAATATCTCTTGTGTATCCTTCCTCTAATATCTTCATGGAACTTATCTATCATCATCTTTGTTATTACATCACACTCCACTTTATTTTGATTATTTTTGACTTTAACCATCTTTTCTTCCATCAATTTTCTTGATATTCTTCTAACTCTTGAATAATTTCTTTCTTTTTCCTAATTTTTACTATGATTTTCAACTATTCATCCCTGTTTCTGGGCGCCAAAATGTAGTTGTAGGAATTCCCACACTACACCCTATTCAAGATTTTATCAATATTTATGACATGATTTGAAGATTAAAGACACTTTTTCATTAATATGATCTTAGGGAATTTTACAAAAATCAAGAACACAGAACACTTAGTAAAGATTTTCTCTCTCCTAAACACCTTCCTAGCTCTCAAAAATTCATCCCCTTCTATGGAACTATTCATTTCCTTTATATAGGCATTTACATAGTGGATTACAGCTCATGACATCTCATTTACATCTAAGATTCCCTTTAATTTCGGATCTAGGTTCCTGCGATAAATCGCAGGTGGCACCGCCTTAATATTTCGTAGGCTTAATCGATTCATCGCAAAAATGTCACGCTCTTCTCATGTTTCTGTCGTTTTCATCCAACATGTCATTTCTTACGTCACCTTGAGATGTTTCGCAGAATATCATTGATATATCGCAGAACTGTTGCTTATTATTGATGTGTCGCAGATCTGTTGTTTATTTCACAGGAATATTGTTGTAACAATATTCTGATCCTACAAAGGTGGAAAAACATGTAGAAACCTACAAACAAAGAATCTCAAGAGTTTACAACAAAATGGTAAGACCTCGAACATTTCAAGTAGGAGATCTGGTATTAAAGACAGCAAAGCACATTCAACAAGACATGTCCGCTCCCAAGTTCTCTCCAAAATGGGAAGGACCATATGTGGTTATCAAGGCAGTGTCTAGCAGATACTTCAAAATCTTGAAGGTTGATGGAGGTATAGAAGGAAATATAATCAACGACAAATGGCTCAAAGCATATTACGCCCGATCCTTAAAAAACAAATACCTTTTCATCATTCCATCATTGCAAACATTTTCAAAATGTAATTTTCATTTCTCGAAAGAGAATTCAAATTCTCCTTTGTTCATTAAATATTTCATAAATGAGCAAAATTCATTCATACCATGATCAATTATTCCACCTAGCCAGAAATTAATTCAAAAACAACAATCATAAATGCTCACTCAGAGCAAACCGTCCAGTAACGAATAATCCCTATAAGAAACTTTGTCAAGTTTCTTCTAAAAGATCCTAGTCTTTACCTTCAGATCCTCGACTGCCTTCTCAACCCTGGCATATTCCAGAGCCAATAGTTTCTCCTCTTCTAATAAAGCATTGGTCGTGGAAATTGCATCAGGAGCCTCTGTCGCCTTATGGATCTTGATTATCTCAAGTCGACGATGAAGCCAGCTCACGTTGAACCGCAACGTCTCACAGTTCGAGATCATATCATCCCATTCATGCAGCTCATGGTTTTTGACATCTCGCAAGTGCCTTTGGTTCATCTCCTCAATAATTGGCAACAGCCCAACAACCGTGTTCAAGAGAGTCGGAGGAAAGCCTTTCCATACCTATGTAATAGCAATGTGGCCATACTTTTTCAATATCCTGGTGTATAAAGGCGGGTGACATTTGGGAATGACGAACCCACCAACCACTTCATTGCCAGGGAAGGTATTGATTAAAGGTGCGTCAAAAAGGAGTCCAGCTGTGGTATATTCATGGGCATGGACATCGTCTCCCACTTCCACGGATCCTACAAAATCTTCACCAACTCGGTCAAGGCTATCTTCAACCTCAACTATGGTCACAGACTTTCCGCTCCTCCTTCTGGCGTCAACGACGACACGGACATCCGCCTGCAACAAAACGGAGAAGTATTTAATGTCAAGAGAGCGTAGTATAATCTCAAGAGTTATGAGGTTACTTACGGATGATCCAGACTCAGCACAAGATGACTTGTACCACACTGGAGCTCTGACAGTTCGCTTGGGCTGAGAAGAAGCGTTCTTCTGATTACCCTGCAGAAAGTTTTTCTTTAATGATAAAATCATCATCTTGATCAAGAAAAGAAAAGAGGGGTGAAAACTTACGGAGATACACACTGCTTCGCACTTTGACTGAGTATCATCTTGAGAAGAAATACCATTGATCGACATAGTGGCAACAGGGTATGATCACGAATTCTCAGCACGATAAAACTAACTCAGGAATGGAAGAAATATTTGCGTAGACGATAGCCTCGAAGTCTTGAAGATATACGTTAGACACGGTGAAGGTTTATCTTCTGTGGATAGTCAATTCTGTTGCGGGTTTTACCGAAACCCTAACATTTCAACAAGGGAAACACTGAAGACACGGAGGAAAAATAGCTGAAATTGGCACGCACGGTCAAGTTACATGGACTCATGTGTAACACGTATTCTCTCAGCCCATGCAACACGTATCTTTCAGTTCCTTCTATAAATGGAAATCACTAAGGCAAATCAAAAGACGTGACGAATTCAAAGCATGGACATTGGTTCATTTACTCAGAAGAATTAACATTAATAAAGGTGTTTGCTCATTCAAAGGAAAATTCTAAATAAGAAGAAAATTTGTTCGAATCATCGAAAAAATATCTACTACGAAGCCTAAAGAACATTCAAATGTTTCAAAGAAGGGAAGAAGACAAAACTACTCGTCAGACTCATTGTCAGAATCGTCATCCTTCTTGTCATCTGAGTTGTCATCACTATCTTCATCATCATCAGAATCAGTGTCGATGGGTCTCGAATAAGCTTCTAGATCATCATCTGAATCCGAATCTTCCTCTGATTCAGCTATGAATCGCTTCATGGACCTTTGGTACTCTCTTTCATCTTGATCAGTCCCAGGTACCTCCCATATATCTTCTTCAGAATCAGAGTCAGCGGGCAGCCCTTCCATGAGATGTTTCTCTTCAGCTCTTTGCATTCTGCGCCGGATTTGATCCTTATCACGCTGACGAGTGTCTTTTGCGTCATCCTCATCTTTCCTTTTCCTGATTTCAGCGAAATAAACCCTCCGCTCATTCAATGGTACGCCAGACCTCGTCCCCTCACCCTGAGATGGATTGGAATTCGATACGGGAACTTTGAAATCTTCATCAGAGGAACTAGAGGAAGAAGAATGATTACTGTTGTCGGACATTGTCTGGAATCAGAAGCGCAAAGGATTACCAACCTGCAAACAAATTCGGAAAAAATGGTAACTTTTAACTCTTACCTTTTACGCTTCCACTAAACAGTAGTGAGAGTAATGCTAGAGTTAATGCTCCAAAATCGTCTGCTTCTTCAAGACCTACAAAAGAAGTTCAAAAACTCAGATTTTTCATAAAATCATGAACTTTTCTACTGAGTGAACATTCACCATAGAATTCTGGAAGCTAAAACATTATTTCAGCATAAATAATTTCATCTCTAAGCAACATCACACAAAACTCAAGTTTTGATTTTAGAGAAACAATATATATTTGCATATATATATATATATATATAAACATAACGTTTATTTACTCATGTAAATAAATGAATATTTTTCAACGTGAGCCAGGCTCACAAAAATAAATCTTGGATACTCCAAGGTTTAAAAAAAAAAAACTTTTCCATGAACCGACCATGGTTTTACAAAAACTTTTTTCCTTCGTGCCGTCATACGTATCTGAAACGAAGGTTTATTTCAATTTTGTGAAAACTCACACATTACATGATAAAGTTTTACATGAAAGCTCATACACAAAATTTTATCACTGGACACAAGTTCATATATACATAAAGAGGAGAACTCGCTTCTCCGCATCATCGTTATTCTTTAAAATGAAGATTTTACTACGGTTTTGTGAAAAATTCACTTTTTGTGATAAAACTTTGGCTCACGTGAAAGCTCATCAACATAGTTTCATCACTGAACCTACATATTCATATATGAAGTAAAATATCTCCTAAATCAGGGATTATTACTAGTTTTCGAAAATTAACGATCAAACGAACAAACGTTTTCAAAATGAGGGTTTTCGACGAAACCCACACTCATATATACACGGGTATATAAATTTATCATGAACAATATGTGAACAACCCATAGAACTCATGAGCATCAGCAAACACACACAAAAAAAAAGTTCGAAGCATACCTGTCGGTGCTGGCCGGAAATTGGCCGACGGTGGCTACGGCGACGTCGGACGGTGGCGCTCCGGGGAACTTTCCTGCTCCTCTTGATGATGGCGTGAAGGTGATGAGGTGATGAAGCTCTGGTCGTTCAGGAAAATTAAAAGAAAAAAAAGGGAGCAATTCCTTTTATATCAAACTTTATTTCCAAAACCTAATTTTCCAAGGATTTCCTTATTGGGCTCGGCCCGCGAATCCTAAATGACCAAGATCCCGTCATTCAAATCAGTGGTTCAATGCCAAATTATGCTCATCAAACAACATTCTATCATGCTACTGGAACCATCTTTCAAGTCATGGTACGCTCGTAAGATCGAAATCCGGTAACATCTTAACTTACGACTGAGTTCAATTACTTGTATTGTTATGACCGGAAAATCACCATTCAATGATGACTGAGGAACACGGCTTTCCTCACTAAGCAGGGGACTTAATGTAGATGGTGGATTTTCGACAAAGGCTAAAATAGTAAACCCATAATTATACAAACCTCTGATCCAGAAATCAGACGGGAATATCGAGACACGGGTCTCTCATCGAATTCTCTGATTGAGAATACTTTCTCTCAGAGTGCATATAAATATGTAGTCTCACAACTGGACAACGCCATATCTCTCGAGTAGTACTGAGCACTTCAGTAATTATTTCTATCACAGGATGGACAACTCCCAAATAACTTGCTCTGCTAGTATAGAGTGATGGCGTTTTCAGGATACAAACAAAGACTTTACCCTGGCTATGTAAACGATATGAAGCTCCAGCAAGTTCATATCAGAATAATTAATGCTCCTAGATAGTTTGTTCAGCTAGTATAAATTCATAAATTAATTATTCCTAAATTCTTGGATTCATCCGCAGAATTTCTGAAAATATTCAAATATTTTCGCAGATATTTCATTACGCAAACCATGGTTCTTCCCAGCATAAATCCATGGATTAGTAATAAATATTGGAAGCACGGGCATCAGAGCTGCCTTCTGAGCGAGCCCTGTTTCAAACTTAAATTCTTGGATTCATCCGCAGAATTTCTGAAAATATTCAAATATTTTCGCAGATATTTCATTACACAAACCATGGTTCTTCCCAGCAGAAATCAATGGATTAATAATAAATATTGGACGCATGGGCATCAGAGCTGCATTCTGAGCGAGCCCTATCTCAAACTTAAATTCTTGGATTCATCCGCAGAATTTCTGAAAATATTCAAATATTTTCGCAGATATTTCATTACGCAAACCATGGTTCTTCACAGCAGAAATCCATGGATTAGTAATAAATATTGGACGCACGAGCATCAGAGCTTCCTTCTGAGCAAGCCATGTCTCAAACTTAAATTCTTGGACTCATCCGTAGAATTTCTGAAAATATTCAAATATTTTCGCAAAATATTTCATTACGCAATCCATGGTCCTTCCTAGTAGAAATCCATGGATTAGTAATAAATATTGGACACACGGGCATCAGAGATGCTTTCTCAGCGAGCCTTGTCTCAAACGGTGCAAGTGTATTCAACAATGATAAATTAATAACCACCGCACGAATGAGTATTTCAAAATACGATGTAACGATGAACCTATGCAAAATAGGATGAAAATAACAAATAAATAAAAATTGACCAAGGCGCTGGGAGCATGGACCCACTGACCGGCCGACCGTGTCGTGGTCAATCCCACGCCAGTTTCATATTTTTATCATATTTTTGTTGTTTTCCCTGAGTTTATGAAAAACCCTTTAGTTTGAATGAATATCCTTTATTTTGAGGAAACTCCACAATTTCATGATGCTTCCTTCGCGCGGAGGAAATAATATAAAATTAGGGAAAAACGTGATGGGCGTGACCATTGGCCAACCAGCCATGCCTTGGTCCCAGCCGGCCCCATGCCTCATATTTCCTCATTATTTTATTATAATTTCCCTAATTTCATGAAAACTCCTTAATCTCATGATATTTCCTTGGTCCCATGAAAAAAATAAAAATTAGGGAAACCCGTGTGCACGGGCCATGGCCGGTCGGCCAAACCCTAGATGGCTCACACGTCCCACTCTTTTATTAGCATATTTTTCATGTTTTCATAATCCCATGAAAATTCCTTGATTTCATGATATTTCCTTCAAATTATGAAAATTCCTTCAAATTATGAAATAATGCATAAAATAGGGAAAACGCACGGGACCGGGCCCTGGCCGATCAGTCATGCTCCAAGCCGATCACATACGCTCACACGTCCCTTATTTTATTATTTATGATTTTTTATGTTTCCCTCATCTCATGGAAACTCCTTGATTTCAACAAAACTCTTTCGTTTTATCATATTTCCCTAAATTCATGAAAAATATTACAAAATTATAGAAAATGTGTGGGATGGCTCCCTTGGACGGACAGCTTTTCCCACGGTCATGATTGGCCCCACACTCCATAATATTTCACTTTCTTATTATTTTCCTTCATCCGATGAAGTTTTGACGGTTTTATCAGAAAACCCTAATTTTGTCATATTTTCTCAAATGGTCGTTCAAACGGGCACCAGAAAATATCAAAATTCTCAGGACTGAAACATGGATGTCTCAACGACGAAAGTATATTACCTTGACTGAGCAAGGTTAGATTTTTGGCTCACAATGAGCCAGTCTCACGTGTTTCTCACAATCTGACCTAATTTGCACAATGGCGCGTATTGGGTCCTAAACTCTCCGAATAATTTCAGAATTTGATGGAGCGATCATCATTTGATCCCATCACCACCCAGGGCCGGTTTCATAACCCCTTGGTCGGTCCCTCATACTTTAATAATTAATTAGGTTTTATCACCTAATGCTGAACCCAGCAGTAATTCAGTAAATGATTAAACCAGCATTTAATCATTCTTTCAACAACTCACCAACTCTTCAAAGAGGTCTTGCTTTTTTCTCATGTGAGCATATGAGAATTTCATGGTTGATCCATGGTCCCATGAAGCCAGTTTTCCTTCTTTCCATGGTTAATTTTTAAATAAACCATCAATTGGTCATCAATTGATCAAATTAGGGTTTCTGAATCCAAGGATTATGATTCCAGATTCAAACACTAATAATTTTGCAACGATCTCATGATCAGTATTCTTATTAATTATGCTCGGTTCAACTACCAGCGCTTTAATTAATATTTTATTTTGGTCACGCTGCCAATAATTCATCAAACGAGCAACACTTGCTCAGATGAGCAATATTTACTTAAATCAAGGAATATTGGTTCAACTATCAATATTCAACAAATTATCGAGCAACACTCGCACACCTCAACGTGAGGATTCCACCATTGTCTCAGCAGACACGTTTGATTCATGAGTTGCAAAACATTTCACAAAATCATGTTTAACTCAGGAAATACGTGGACTCATTGTCCCACGAAGTCATGAATTCAACATCTGACTAAATTAACCACGAGACATCAATCGTGTCACTTGGGGGGATATCAATTAGGGTTTTGGTCTGGCGGTATACGGCACGTGTGTTCAAACACATGATAGAATGTGAGCAAGTCGTGCAATCAGTTGAAGGAATCATCAAAGTAGTGGGTGGAAAATTAACCAAGTATCTGCACGATAAGTAATTGGTTTAACACGATTCCCCACATCCCAACTCTTTGATTCCAGTAAACTGTCACACTTCATGGGATCATGGTGTTTTCATCTCCGGTATTATATAATGTCTCTGAATCTTGATTGAAAGAAGAGGATTCGAAGGGTTTTCAAACATTCGAACAACAATCGTCCGAACGAGCAATTTCTCACCAAAGTTCATACATGCGCTCTTTTATCTACACGAACTCACAGAAATTACTCTCAATCAGGAAAGATTCAATCATTCAGAGCATTTCACGCTGAATTCATAACACACCTACAATCTCAGATCATCATTGATCTCATACATTTCTCAGCTTCCCTCCTACAGATCAACCCATCCTTTCTTGTGACCGAATTTACTCTGGAACGGCCATTGTCTTGGTTTAGGCCGGAGTACTACATATTGGTCTCTCGAACTTAAAGCATCCCCTTCATAGTGGTTTATCTGTGTGAGGTTGAACATTTTGCTCGATTCAAGGAATCTCCTCCGCACGGTCGTCCTCAATTCCGCAAAAACCAGCAAATCGTTTTTCCCCATCTACAGTTTTCTTGCAAAATTATATTATTATCTTTCTTTTATATTTTATGGGAATTTTGGAGCTTATTCCCGAAAAGAACAAGAAATCATCCAATTGGCCGAATTATCATTGTAAGCTATAATGGACAGTCTCCCACGTATGCTCAAAATTGGGGTCAGCGAATGCACGCATGTGAAAGCCAAGACAAGATAGATGCGGCAATGGAGTTAAAGGAGAATTATTACTTTCCCGATGTTGGTGGACTATAGGAGATTGAAACCAGTTCAAGATGATTAGATAATGGGCATTAGCTCAGTAATTTGTTTACACCACAAGTCTGTACGTGGAGTTCACCTCAGCATTATTCACATGCCTGGGATGGCATTCCAAGGGCCAGCCTAGTCTGTCGTGACCATCATATTGTATTCTTGGTTGACTGGTGATGAGATTAATGAGTTTACTGGCAGTGAAGGAGGAGATCGAGACTAGGTGATGTTGTGGTGTCGAATAGGAAGAAGGGGACAACTTGAGGTTGCATTGCTACCATTTTCCGATGAGATATGGAATGAGAGCTGAAGTTCGAGGTGCGATGAAGTGCTGGTGGTAAGTGCATAAATGCAGTTCGAAAATGGGATGGAGTTGAAGCCAAAGTAATGGCTTCTTTCATTGATGGAAGAAGACATTGATGGCTATGGGCTGATTGATATCAGTGTTGATCGACAATATGGAGTTGTATGGGTTTGTGGTACTGGTGATAAGAAACGATGATGTTACCATTGAGGTTGATGATCGAGGTAATAGCAATGAGTGCCAAAAACGATGGTTGTAGTTGCAGGAAATCCAACACTACACCCTTGATAATAATTTACTGTAATTAAGACATATTTGAAGATTAAAAACAACACTTTATTATTTGATCCTCAGAAGTGTTTACAAAAACGGAATAAATCAAGAATACAACCGCTCTCTTGAATTTTCTCTCTCCTCAAGACTTTCTCAACACTCAAAAATACATCCTCCACTCTCTGAATTTACTGGGTCTCTTTATATAGGATATTTACATAGTGGATGACAGCTAATCTGTCCTTTAATTTCGGATTTGACTCGCGATCTTATCGCAATAGTTATTATGTCCATTCTCGCAAGCGTCGTGACCATCGCAGGATAATCACGCTCTTCCCGTATTTCTTTATTCGTCAGCTATTACGTCATTCTTCAAATTATTTTGTGACACTCGTGAAGTGTTGTTGAAGAACTTGTGGTTATGTTCGCAGAAGCGTTGTTAATCTCGAAAGAATAATATCATGGAGATATTCTGGTCCTACATCTTGCCTCTTCTCATGTCTTTTCTGCGAAGAATGGAAGACTATGAGAATTAAAATGCCGCAGCTACCTAGTTTTTCTTCCCTTTTCTCCGACAAAACCCTGTAAATTAGGTATGACCGCTTACACGTGTCGAATGCTCCTCTTTTAACCGGTTAATCCTTTATTACCCGGTTACCCTTCTTTTTCTGTCTATAAAAGAGATAACTTGTTAAAAAACATTCTTTTTATTTTACTTCTTTGTCTTCTTCATCCCTTCTCTTCTCTGTAAACTTTCCCGTCTGCAATTTTCCTTCTTTCATAGATTCGTCTGCTACTATTATAATGGAGTCCCAAAGGTATAAACATTATCTTTTATCATTATTAAATTCGATTCTGCTTGTTTAAACTATGTTTATCTATTTTATTTGATCTCTTCTATTTGATTTTTCATAATTCCCATACTGTGTCTTATTTTCAGTGAAACTACTTCTAACGTGCAACCTGTATCTCAAAATCCTAATCTTCTCAAAAATTCGCAAAAAAAACTGGCTGAAAAGAAGAGAAATCGTGCGAATTAGTAAGAAACACTCGTTTTCTTAATAACAATATTGTTGCCTCTGTTTCTTATCTAGTTTATTATTCGCAGGATGATGAGAATGTTATTGAACCTCGCAAGCGATCTCGCAAGGTTAAACCCATTGAATAAGGAATTACTCTTCCCTCATTATCTTCTTTAAAATCCACTCCTATAGCATCGCAAATTGTGCCCCAACCTTTTGCTTGCAATGGTGCCACTCCCAATACTCCTTTCCCAATTAACCTTATCATAAGTGAAATTCCCCATATTGTTTCGAATGAAGCTCCTTCTTCTTCTACTATATCCATTTCTCAAGTTGATTTATTTTCACTTCCAATTGTGACCTTTCTAGACACTCCCCCTCCTGATGACACAAATAAATCAAACCTTCAACTCGACATTGTTACCACTTCAACACCTACATCTATCCCTCCTGTTAGAGAATATTCGATTGATGTAGACGTTTCCTTTAGAGTCTTATCTGATATTCTGGATGAAACTAGAAAATCCTCCATTAATCCTGTCAAACGTGGCGTCTGCGAAGTTTTAAGCAAGTATTTTGGTTCTGAACAAACGGCTGCAAATACATCTCTAGAAAACGAAATTGAAATTTTAAAAGAGAGTCTTCGGGTTAAGTCTTCAGAGTGTGATACTCTTCAGCACAAGCTTCGCAACTCTTTACTGAATTGCAAGAATCTTCGCAATAAGAATGAAGAACTAGAAGGTATACTTTTCCTTCTTTTACCTCTTAGTTTTTCTGTTTTAGTAAATTCTTATTTTTTCTATGCTTAATTATCTTTTGAATCCTTGGTTCATATATTTAGTTGTTAATCAGACACAATTCTTGGAGAGATTTTGGTTTGAGTCTATCGCTGAAGAAGCTCGTGCTGAGAAAGACTCTTGGATGGACCAATATAATAGATTAGATAACCTTCATTCATATTCTATCGACCAAATAGATAATCTTACCAATGAGAATAACCAACTAATACAAAGGAAAAGTCTGTTAAATAGCGAAATTACTCGTCTTTCTTATTTGTTGACCCAAGCTAATTTGGCGATAGAAACTTTATCAGATGAAAATGAGACTTTATCTCAAGAAAAGCGAAACTTCTCAAACAAGATAGCGATCTCCTCACAACATTTACGTATTCTTCAGAAAGTGTGTAATAATCAAGAATAATCTCCGTCTTCATTGAAATAAAAACTCAAAGAAGTAACTGAATCATTAATAGCTGAGAAGGATAAACTCATCCAGGGTAGGATAGCTCTAAGTGTAAAGGCTAGTAAACTCAAAGAATGTTTCTCCCGATTGAAAGAATCTCATTTCTTATTGGAGAAAGAAAATGATTATTGATAGGTGTCTAAAATACCTAATTTTATATCTAGTATTTATGCTTTCTTTGCATGTTTTCTTGTAAATTATGGACCTTATGTTTGCTTCAAGTCATTTAGGTGTTTTGGAGTCATTTGGAGCGAAATAAGGAGAAACCACTCACAAAGGGCCATTCACATGCGAGCTATACTTAGAGCAAGCTAAGGTGCGCGAGAAGGAGGTGAAGAGTGGACTGTCAGTTGCTCATAACTGACAGATGAGTTGAATAGAGAATTAGACTGTCGGTTATTCGGAACCGACAAGCTATATATGAACTGTGGCATCCCTTATCCAAGTCCCTGGGTGTCTTAATATCTCCCATGACTATAACCCTACACTAGGTCGAATTTCTTCAGAGACATTCATTCCCATTCCTCAAAATAGTGGTTGCTTTGCTGCAACCGATTGAGCCAGTTCTGTTAAGTATTGCCGCTGGCTAGTCATGAAGTTCGTGGATCCAGAATTGTGCAATATCGAAACTCAGACAAAGAAGAATTAAGTGGTATGAATTCAGATTAGAAGATGGGTTTGCTTTGGCTTGGAGTATGGATAGATTTCTGAACGAGAAAAAAGTTGAGCAAGAACTGTTGCTGCCGTGATTTGTGAATGAATATAATATAATTGATGAGTCTTTAGAGCCCTTGATGCAATTGGAATGATGGGTTGTGTATTAAATCGAAATTGCAGGTTGAAAGAGAGATGTTACAACATCAAAATCAGTTATCTCTCAGTTAGGAGTTTCACACACACAGGGTGTTTGTAGAAATGCTCGATCGTTTGAACCAAACTGTGCAGCTGCTAAATGAGGTTCTGAGGGTTATCTTCAAGAGACTTTTCAGGAGATAAGAACAAGGGCTATAATTAATAAATGAATGGTGTGTTGAATGATTCTTCAGTTGAATGTGCCAGGGAGATTGCAGGTGGAAGTGATGATTTGTAAGGGCTTACTATATTGGAGATATGGCAGTTCAGATGGTGGTACAATTACAGTCTCAGATTGTGCTGCTTATTAGAATTGGAGGTGGCTGTGCTGATGCTATAGAGAGGAGGAATAGATGATGTTCATGGATTGAGATTGAGCTGTAGTTGAGGTTGTTGGAGGTGGTAAGTGGTGGTTTTGTTCTGAAGCTACAACACAGCTAGCAGTATGGGATGCAATGGATTGGCAGTTACAAGTGTAGCAGCTGGGAATGGAGCAGCTGAAATGATGCTAAGATGTGTGCAGGTCTGATAAGAAGGTGCTCGTGAATTGCGGATGAACTTAAATGAAGGGTTGTGACAGAATGGCGCTGCAATTGGAGCTGGTGAGAATGGCTAGGCATTGATAGAGTTTTGTAGGTGCATTGGTAAAATCACAGCTGGTGAATGCAAGGGTTACAAGGAACTGGTGGGTTCATGGCAGAGTATGGGATTCAAGATAAAAACTGAAACTACAAGTGGATTGAAATAAATGAAAGGGAAGTTGGTACTGGTGATCGCATCAGGGAAGCTGGCTGGGTTATTTGTTGTGGTCCAGTGAAGGTGTGATTTTGCAGAAAAGCTATGCTGTTGACAGTGCGAAAAGTGAGCAAGAACTGTCCAGCGCAATGATGGTAAGGAACTTATGGTGCTATTTCTTTTAGTGATGAGCTGCAGCTGAAATACATGGTTGAACTGGAGATAGTTGGAAGTGATGCTGTAATGGTATTGAGATGAACTAATGGTGGATGTTGTGACTGGTTATGAGCTGGAACTGGAGGCTTAATATGAATGATATAGTTGTGCAAGAGTTGTAATTTTAGTACAAGGCAGTGGTACTGGCTGAAGATGAGCTTGAAAGGAAGTTAATATTGTTGCAGATATGGCAATGAAATGGTGCAATGTATAGCAAGGAGAATATGGTGATGTCAATAAGGTGGATTATCAACTGATGTTGATTGGTTGCTGCCAAAGGAAAGTGTATCGCGGTTATAATTCAAGGGGTGATGTTTGAGGCTTTGAGCTTATGCAGTACAACATGGAGCTGAGTGATTTTAATAGATGAATGGTAGGATATTCACAGGGTTGGAATGGCCTGAATTTGGCCAGAACAGTCGAAACTCTGTAGTAATCGGTCATTGTTGAGTCGACTCAGCGGGTTACCCGAGTTGGCAGAGAATGACTTGGACCTATATTGAACGAGTTATCTGCTAATGGGCTGGAAGATGGTGAGGCCTTGTTTGAGAAAAATGGAACCTACTCACACAACAGGAGGCTATATAAGTTCTCTAAATCTTTTATATTTCATCTTCTACTTTTGTTCTAGGGTTTAGACATGGAAACTCTTCTCTTTATCCTTGTTATGAACTCCATGAGCATGAGCTAATCTTATTATTGGTGATGGATTACTTTGATTTCACATAACATGTTTCTTGTTTAATAAATTAGTTTTGTCTCATATTATCGATTATGGTTCACTAGAAATATCGCCATGTATGATTGATTGTTAGTTTTGTCAAGTTGCAAATTGGTAGAACTCGTAATCATATCTATTGCTAGTCTAGGGTTTATTATACATAAATGTGATATACCTTGAATACAAGTAGCATAATTGTGAATATTGCTTGTAGTGATACATCTAGTAATCACAAGTGAATCGTGACCTTTGTTAAATCGGATTAGTGCGTTTTACACGTTCGGTTGCTTTGATTGGCCCGATTTCATAGAACTTAATGCATCTAGGGAATTAAACTTGATTAGTTCTTTTACACGTTAGGTTGTTCTCTTAGATATAACTCATACTCGCATCTTTTAATGTGTTTATTGATGACAAAAGGATATTTGTGGAATATTCTTGCGATCAAGGTATCCTAGGGCTTTCGATAAAAGTTGAGATTAAATATCAATTATACTTATTGTTTTGAAAGCATGTTAGTGAATGAAGATGAATCCTTAACCAATATATCTTCTATTTGATTTGTTTGCTTTACTTTATTTGCTTTTATTTTATTTTACTTTACAAAAATCAGAAAACCCCATTGGTATTTATAGGAAACCGAAAACATATTGACATACTAGACCTCTCTGTGGGAACAATCCTTTCTTACCCTTGCTATATTTATATTTTGAGTAGTAAGAAAGTATAATTTATTTTTAACGCATACGACATCGATCAAATTTTGGCGTCGTTTCCGGGGAGGCAACGGTTGTCACTTGTTTTTGGTTTCTTATTTTTGTTTTTAGTTTAGTTTAGTTTTTTATTTTTGTTTTTCTTATTTTCTGGTTTTTAACCATAGTTTTGAGAACTCTTGTTTCAGGTACCAATTTCTATGGATGGAGCATATTGGAACAATGGGTACGGTTATCGACCTCAACAAAAATATGACAACTATCTCCCTTATGGGGAGTACAATCAAAATCAATCCTTTGGTTATGATCAATACTCCACGTACCCTTTTAGTTACTCTCATACATTCCAACCTTCTTACGGTGGGTATGTAAGTGAACAACCACAAAGAGGGGAGAATAGTTGTGATTCTCTTAATATTTCTTCTAGTTTGGTAGATGAGATGCAACAATTTATGGTCAGCATGGAGTCAGTTTGTAGACAACCAAGCATGGAACCAGTTTCATCGACCGAATGTGCTAATAGTATGTTTGGCCAAATTTCTGATCGTAGTTATGATCATTCACCCATTCAAAGGGAAGATAATTGGCCTAGCAATACTGAAGTAAGTAATTCTACTTTTTCTTTGTCGAATGAGCTTTACCAACAAATGGAATGCTATTTTCAAAATTTGAATGGATCACTCCAAGAGCTTCAAAAAGGTGTTTCCAATTTAATACAAGGGATTGAAGAATGAAAAGAGGACATGCAAAATTATGCGAAAGACCAATCTTTGGGAAGTGGTAGCCAATCTTATGTTAACTATGATAGTGACGATGATTATGAAAATACATCGCTTGAACCAATTTATGGTGATATCCCCGAGGAATGTACAATGGAGTCTTTTGGCGATCAAGGTGAAGTTGAAAAGGAATATGATGACACTAGTGTAGATTACTCAAGCATTGATCTTTCTAACGATCAAGAACCTATTCAAAAGGTAGAGTTTGAGGAAGATGCAATGCGTGTTCTAAAGAAATTCCTTATGGACAGACTTGAATCCGCAGTGGAGTATGTGCCTTACAACAAAGAGGAGTATGTTGAGAATGTGACCGTTATGACCAATATTGTGGAAGACCCAATTGAGCTTACATATGATTGTAATGATGATGTTGATGCCGATATTTTGGTTAAGGTAGAAACGGACGAAGAATGGTTGCAAGGTTTGATAGAGGACCATGATATACAAGAGGTGAATAATTCACTTGAGTTTTTCAAGGATGAAGAGGATTCCGTAATTCAAGATATTGTGAGAGGTTTGTCTAACCCTTTGTATATTGTTTCTTCTCCTTTACCTCTTATTGGTTTGAATGTATGTGCTTCGAGAATATTGTTGAATGACTTTGTTTCTCGATATCCGCCATTAGAGATACTTGATTCTCATACTATGCAGGATTGTGAACAAGAAACCGTGGAAGTACCCGACTCCTATATTCTTTATGCACTTCCAAGTGTGGACAAGAATAAGTATGGGGGAAGCTTTTATAGGTTAATAGCTTCGTCTCTGTTTTATATTACTAATATTTGTGCGAAGCTAGTGTTTGCAAAACAGGTGCTATGGGTGGATCCCCAACTATTCCGATTATTGGTGTATGGAGATTTCGTCTTGCATGTCGGGCTGACGACTTTAAACCAAACGCTAAATGGGAGGCAACCCACCGGTTTTGTGTATCTATCTCTATTTTTTTATATTTTTTTAGTCTTTTATTTTTATTTTCTTATTTTGGATATTTGCATATCAAAACTCAAACTTTTAGAGATTTTTGAACAATTTAGAATAAACACTAGCCTTTCTAAGTAGATGGAATTTTTTCTTAACGATAAGGTGTATATATTGGCTGAGTTGGGATTATATGCCAACTAAATAGCTTGTTTAGTGTTCATCCTCTATTGTTCCAAAATAGCTATGAGTTGGAGTAATGAGTTTTTATTATTCATTTTATTTTCATATTGTGTATATATATCATGTTATGGATTTCCCACCTTGACTTTCTTTGGACGATTCAATTTACATTGAGGACAATGTAAAGTTTAAGTGTGGGGGAGTGTTCTCATATAGAGTTTTTAGCCTAGTTAGTTTTCCCTTGTGTTCATATATAAAAAACAAAAACAAAAAAACTAGAAAAAAAATTGCTTTATAAACTCCGAAACCTAGAAACATGTGCCTTTAGGATGACACTATCAATCTAAATGGATGGAACCATCTTGGCTAGAGGAGTTGAGGAACCCATTAACTAAATGGACAGAATTATTCAAGTGTTAGAAATTATATGATAGTTGTTACCATATCTCGGAATATCACCACATCACGTTCTATTTTTATTTTTCCATATTTATCTATTGTTTTCTAAGTGATTTGGTGGGTCACTAGACATCGACTTGTTATTACTTCTAGGATCAAATAGAGTGATTGAATTGCTAAAAAAAACCCGATCAATTAGACCAATCGGAATAAAAATGATACTTGGATAGCAATATGTGTGTGTTCTCCCTGTCTCCGTCGCCTAAACAAGCGTGGAATGTAGGATCCAAGGGAACTATCATGTAATCTGCTGACAAGAATCATGCGCTTGGATCCAAAAGATCTAATCATGCTGTCTCAAAAATAAAAATAAAAAAATAAAGTGAAAAAATAAATAAAAGAAATATTATTATTGTGTTGAATAAAGTTGACTCCTGGTTCCCTTGTATATGCCGGTTGAGTTGATGTAGAATTAATATTGTTGACTGCTGGTTCCCTTGTATATGCCAGTGTGTTGACACTAGAATTCAGACCAGTAGATCAATCCAATAGGACGCATAGGTTCATCTTGGCTGTGACCTTCAGACAGATATGGGAAACACCGATCACTTGTTGACATTCGCAAACATCTACCTATATATCCATTTCCTTATTTTATTTATGTGTGATTATGGTTAGTAAGATTCCGAGTATTGTGGTTTGTTCAACTTTCTAAGTAGAGCTTAATTTATATGTATATTAATTTGGATTCGCATCAGGGTACCTCCTCCAATAGTCATTTTGGATTCGTTCATATTTTTGTCACAGGTAGCAGGAGTTGGAAATATAAGTTTTGTAGGTAGACCTCTTGTAAACCTTCACGAGACTATAACTCGTCCACTAGGGACACCTAGGGGTTCAAAGGCTTGTTATTTATGTTTAAATTGACCGTATCCTCGACGAGACGGAGTTGTATGTATGCTTTATAATTATTTTGTTTGATTTGCTCGAGGACTAGCAAAGTCTAAGTGTGGGGGAATTTGATAGGTGTCTAAAATACCTAATTTTATATCTAGTATTTATGATTTCTTTGCATGTTTTCTTGTAAATTATGGACCTTATGTTTTCTTTCGAGTCATTTAGGTGTTTTGGAGTCATTTGGAGAGAAATAAGGAGAAACCACTCATAAAGGGCCATTCACATGCGAGCTATACTTGGAGCAGGCTAAGGTGCGCGAGAAGGAGGTGAAGAGTGGACTGTCAGTTTCTCATAACTGACAGATGAGATGAATAGAGAATTAGACTGTCGGTTATTTGAAACCGACAAGCCATATATGAACCGTGGCAGCCCTTATCCAAGTCCCTAGGTGTCTTAATATCTCCCATGACTATAACCCTATACTAGGTCGAATTCTTTCAGAGACATTCATTCTCATTCCTCAAAATAGTGGTTGCTTTGTTGCAACCGATTGAGCCAGTTCTGTTAAGTATTGCCGCCGGCTAGTCATGAAGTTCGTGGGTCCAGAATTGTGCATTATCGAAACTGTAGGTACTGAATATCACAAGATAATAGTTCACGAGTATCGTAATAAATAAAGGAGAAAAGAGTTATAGAATGATACGATGATAGAAGTAGCGCGGAGAAATATGAAGTTTTGCGAGGATGGAATAATTTTGCGAGTATTAGTTGCGATACTTCGCAACTCATATACAGCTGTATAAGTTTTACTATAAATAGGAGTTCAAATGTAAAATTTGAGGGGTTCTTTTAGTGAGTGTAAGAAATTATCTTAGGAAAGAGAATAGGAAAAGTTGTAACTATTCTAGTTCCATTTTGATAATTCATGTAATCAATTAAGAGAATTAATAAGAAAGTTATCATTCACCATCAAGAACTTCTTGAGTTTTTACTAATTCTATTGAGGGTGTAGTTGTAGGTTATTCTGCAACTACATAATTGGCGCAAGAAACAAGGACTTGAGAATTGTGGTAGCCTAAATTTGAGGGAATTGTGGAAAACTTGAAGATCAAATGAAGTCAGTAGATGGAGATTGCGAAAAATAAGAATGTAATATGATCACAAAGACAATGATTGATGAATTTCATAGTAATATGAAGGGAAAAATATACAAGCGAGATTGTAGAGGAAGAAAAGATAACAACTTTAGAAGAATGGGAAAAGCAGAAAATCACATTTTCAGTAGCAGAAATTCCAAATGAAGACTTGAACCACACTTCACCATTGGTGATCACAATGTTGATCATGCTAGAAGATAAGAAAGCTGTAGAAAAATGGAAATTAAACCGAATTTTGGTTGATACAGGGAGTTCTGTTAATATCATATTCTATCATGCACTTAAGGGGATGGGAATTAAAGATGAAGAAATCACAAATTCAAAATGTCTTATTCATGGATTAGGAAAATCTACAACAAAATCTAAAGGAGAAATCGCGCTGCGAATATTACTAGGAGAAATCGAAACACATGTAATCTTGTGTGTGATAGATATGGAATCTCCATATAACATGCTGATAGGATGGCCGTGGATTCATGCGATCAAAGCTGTTGCTTCAACATTACATCAGAAAATCAAATTTCCTACACCAAATGGAATACAAGAAATAAAAGGAGAACTTGATAGTGCAAAATTTTGTTATCAAATTGAAGTAACGCAATGCGGAGGAAGAGCAAGAAATAAACAGCTTCGTAGGAAACTTGCGAAGGAAACAAAAAAGGAAGAAGAATTCCGAGTGTATACAGTAAGAGCAAAGGAAGGGAGAGGTATACCAAATGAGATTCCAGAAAAAGAAGGGGAACCAGCAAAAATAATCAAAGAACCAACACCTATGGGGGAGCAAAATCCAAGCTATGTTGCAGCTGAACCAACTAAAGAAATAAATATTGGAAGTAAAGAGGAGCCTTTATTCTTGCGAATTGGAACTAAGGTGGATGAAGAAGAAGAAAAAAGAACTATTGATCTTTTACGATAATATAAAGATATCTTCGCAGGAAGTGTAGATGAGATACCAGGAATTGATCCATCAGTGGCGTGTTATAGATTGAACATAGATAAAAATGTAAGACCATTCAAACAAAGAATAAGGAAGATATCACAAAATTATCATGTACAGATAGAAGAAGAATTACAAAAGATGTTGGATGCAGGGATCATAAGGGAAGCGAAATATCCAGAATGGATTGCGAATATGGTCATTGTTCCGAAAAAGAATAAAGGAATAAGAATTTGCATAGATTTCACTGATCTAAACAAGGCATGTCCCAAAGACAGTTTTCCATTACCAGATATACCACAAATGGTGGAATCAGCTGCAGGTCATGATAGAGTCACTTTACTTGATGGATACAAAGGGTATAATCAAATATCACTCGCAGAAGAAGATCAAGAACATACTGCCTTTTTTGCTCCAAGGGGTTTGTATTGTTTGTGAAGATGCCATTTGGTTTGCGGAATGCGGGTGCTACATATCAACGTATGGTTGAAAAAGTGTTCGCGAAATGGATACATAAAACTTTGGAGGTATATGTAGATGATATGTTGATAAAAATCAAGGAAGCTAAAGATCATGTGCAAGACTTGAAGGAAATATTTGAGCAAATGAGAAAGTTCAACATCAAATTAAATCCTAAGAAATGTATAATTGGGGTTTCATCTGGAAAATTCTTGGGATACATAGTATCAAAGGATGGAATACAAGTTGATCCAGAAAAGGTCCAAGCATTTCGTGACATCCCAACACCTGCAATGGTAAAAGAAGTACAAAAGCTAAATGGACTCTTAGCTTCACTTGGAAGATTTATTTCGCGAATGTCAGATAAGTGCAAGCATTTTTTCAACATACTTAAAAAGGGAGCAAAATTCAAGTGGACGGATGAATGTGAAAAAGCTTTTCAAGGAATCAAAGAATACCTCGCAAATACATTTATACTACAGAAACCAGAGAGAGACGAAGAATTATTGGTATACCTCGCAACAACTCCATATGCTCTAAGTGCAGTTCTGTTGCGAGCAGATGCAGGAGTAGAGAGGCCCATTTACTATATTAGTAAAACCTTTAATGCAGCAGAGAAGAATTATTCTAAAATGGAGAAGTTAATCTTAGCCCTGGTTTATGCATCATTCAAGTTACGAATATACTTTCAAGCACATGTGATAAAAGTGGTAACCAAAGTCCCAATTGAATCAACCATGAAGAACACAAAAAGGTCAGGAAGAATATAAAGGTGGAATGCACAAGTAAACCATTACAAGATAAAATATGAAGTATTGTCATCGCAAAAATCACAAGTTGTCGCAGATTTTTTGGCAGAATTTCCTTTGGAAGAAGATGAAGCAGTAGAGGAAATGATGGATGTTGAAGAAGAATTTGGAAATCCAAAAGACTTGTTAACAGAACAAGATAGATGGGAAATTCTAGTGGACGGATCATCCAATAGTGAGGGAAATGGAATTGGAGTCGTGTTTATTTCACCAGAAGGAGAAAGAACAACATTCTCATTCAGACTAGAATTTGCATCCACAAACAATGAAACAGAGTACGAAGCTGTAGTGCATGCATTAAAGATCGCAATAGAAAAAAAGCTCGAAAGTATAAGGATAACAAGTGATTCGCAGTTAGTGATTTGTCAAATTAAAGGGGAATATACCACAAATGAATCTTATTTGAAGAAATATAAGAAACTCGTTGAAGAATTATCTGCGAAGATACCAAAATTAAAATGAAGACATATATCTAGAAAATATAACCGTCTCGCTGATGCTTTTTCATTTATTCCAAGCATGATGACAAATCCAAATACAAGAAATATCCAAATACAGACAATTCAACACCCATCAGTGGACAAAGAAAAAGAAATTGAGGAAGCTGTTGAGATGGAAGTAGAAAGAGAGTTATCAAACAACATCGCAGATTGGAGAAAAGAAATTCATGCATATATCGCAACAGGAGAAATATCCAGGAACAGACTAGAAGCACATAAATTAAAGAGTCGTGCAACAAAATATGAGTTGCGAGAAGGAATTTTATATAGAAAATATTTTAATGGACCACCTCTCAGGTGCTTAACTCGCGAAAAAGGAGAAAAAATATTAAAGATGTTACATGGAGGAGAAGCTGGCAATCATAGTGGGGGAAGATCTCTAGCATATAGAGAAAAAAATACAAGGATATTACTGGCCTTATATGCATACAGACGCAAAACTGTTCGTACGAAGATGCAAGGAATGTCAACGACATGGTAAAAGAATTCATGCACCAGGGGCCACATTAACTTCTTCAACAAGCTGCTGGCCTTTTGGAAAATGGGGTTTGGATATTGTTGGACCATTTATACCTGGATCTGGACAAAGGCGATACTTGATTGTTGCAACAGATTATTTCACGAAGCTCATGAAGTAAAAGCGAGTACAACATATTCGTGATAAAGATGTTTTTACATTCATATTTGAGAACCTCATTTGCAGGTACGGGGTTCCAGCATAACTAGTATCTGATAATGGAAAACAATTTGAGGGGCAGAACATAGAGATGTTACTCAGTGCTTTTAGGATAAAATGTGGGAAGTCAACACCGTTATATCCACAAGCTAATGGACAGGCAGAAGAAACAAATAAAACAATCGCAGATACAATCAAAAAGAAATTAGAAGGACATCTCAAAGGGTGGTGCGAGCAAGTACCTAGCGCAGTTTGGGCATACAATACAACTAGAAGAGAAGCAACTGGAATGTCTCCTTATTGTCTAACATATGGAGTAGAAGCAGTATTACCCACAGAGTTTGTAATTCCGACAACAAAGAAAGAAGCTTGGGAAAGAAATTTAAGTGCGGGAGTAATATTAAGAGAATTGGATGATTTGGAAGAAAAAAGAGAAAAGGTGTTGCACCATATGAAGATTTATCAGGAACGATTAGCTCGAGAATACAACAAGTGAGTCATTGAACGTGAATATAAACCAGGTGATTTGGTCATGCGAGAAACACCTCGATATCAAAAAGAAAATGGAGGAAAATTAGCACCAAAATGGGATGGACCATATGTTATTAAACAAGTTGTAGGAAGTGGAGCTTATCGACTGATGGATCCAGAAGGGAGAGACATGGGTTTGAGGCTTGGTAGACCTTGGAACAGACTATATTTGAAAAGGTATTATCCATAAAATTCATGAATTTTTTTACGAATATTGGGAATTGTTTGCTCGCAGGAAATTGGGAAAAGTTACGAGTTTCAAAATTTATATTGCGATTAAAGTTTCATTAATTTGCGAATAAAAGACCGCAATCTGTGATCAGCCTCCAAAAAAGAAAGAGAGCCGCAGAAAATTTTATACAGGAAAACCTTTGTGGCGTACACCCTAGTTCGCGAAGCTGTATTTCGTAAGAGGCAAAGTCCTAAAGTACGTCATTTAAGGGGGTACCTATAAACGTGGTTAAGGGTAACCGGAACACCACCAAGGACCCTTAGTACATGGTAAAAATTTAGGGGTACAACCCAATAATGGGGTACCTATCCGGGTTAGACACCTTGGATTCTCACCTAATCTAGCGACATTACGCAATAAAATGCGGTGTAAGAGGATTTAGGTTGGGCGACTAAGGCATACTGTCTTTCCCAAGAAGTGCAGAAAACGATCAAGGCTCCGAGGTACACGGTTAAGTCAAGAGTGATGGGTGAGGTTGAACCACATCTGCCATTTTTGACAAGTCTTGGCAAATGATGCACTTGGCCCAAAGATACCCCATAGGGTGCAACCTCGTAACTATAAGCCCTATAGGCAAAAAGGATAAGAGGTTGCGATTTCAGATGGGAAGATCTAACCTTGTATGGTCGATGTACGCTTCCTTGAAGGGGCAACCAGGGGGAAGATAAAGGGCAGAACCATCCATTAGGGAGCTGATACATGCTATAAGACGCAAATGTCACGAGGCTTCTTGTTTGCGAAAACATAAAGGCTTGTCATATTTGTGCAAAAAATGATGTTCTGCGAGCATTCTAAAAATAAAAAAAGAAGAAGAAGGAAAGCATACAAAAAGAACTCGCAGAATGAAACAAAGAAGTTAAGATGAGATCAATGGGTTATTACATGAAAGTGTAAAAACGTCATGCGATTTCATCGCAAGACGATAATGTCACGAGGTTGTATATTCGCAAGAATGTACAGACTTGTCATATTATCGCAAATACAAAAATTTACTACAAAAGAGGTGGCAAAATAAGACCTTTACTTAGGAAGGCATAATAAGACCACAGAAATTAATGAATTTCATTACATCAAAACCATTGAAGAAATTATACAAGAATATACATTATGAAGATCTGAAAAGAAGACAACTTCGTCAATATCATTGAAGAAATTTTACAAGAATATACATCAAGAAGTTTTGAAGAGAAGACAGCTCTGTCAAAATCATTGAAGAATTTTTACAAGAAGTCCTATCAAATAAGACAACATCATTGAAGAATTTTAACAAAGACTTAACAAAAGATGCGATTTTGATAGCAATCAAATACAGATAAGTTCATATTCGTAAAAGTTTACGAGAATTACATACTTCTTATACTTCTCCATATATTGAATATTTCTCCAAAAGTTGAATACTTCTTATAATTCTTCAAGAATATCTCATATTTATTATACTTCTTCAACGGATATTTCATTTGGTGAAATTATACTTCGTCATATGTTACGTAATTATTCACAGATTGAATACTTCTTATATTTCTTCATTTGATGAATTGAGTACTTCTAATACTTCTTATATCTCTTCATTTAGTGGATCGAATACTTCTAATACTTCTTATATCTCCTCATTTGACGGATTTAGTACTTCTAATACTTCTTCAAAGGTATTGTATGTGTAGTATACTTATTAAGGATATTTCATATATTTTATAAAGGATTTCTTATTTACAATCGTAACAAGTTGAAACTTCGTAAGATAAATTGAGGCAGATATTCTAATACTTCAAACAACGTTTAATCATTTAAAGAGAAATAATAGGGGTGAAAAGGAGATACTAAGTTTTATCTGTGAGTTATATATTATTTCTCTTCATATGATCAAATGGGGCAAATTTAATTAAAGAAAGGTTAAATTATCTTCGCAAAATATCAGATATACTTCTTAAGAAAGGATAAATCATCTTCGCAAAATATCAGATGTACTTCTTAAAAAACAGAATTGTTCACAAAAAGAAAACCAACAGTAACTAAGGGAAGGAATTCAAAAGAAAGGAGGACAAGAGAGTCAATGATAAATTGAAATAAGAAAGAATGTTATCATGCTTCATCAACACTCTGTGCTGGATCTTTAAGATGAGTAGGGTCATTAGCAGCCTTCGACTTTTGCGAGATATCATCCTTTGAAGAATATGCAATAGGAACATCTCCTTGAGGACTAGATTCTTTCTCGTCATCAAGATCTTCATCATCACTCTCATAATCGAAATCACTATCAGGCTCACGAGCAACTTCATCGTCAGATATCTTCAGAGGAGTAATTTTCACAGGAGGCAAGGCTCTTGATAAGAGAATGTTATTCGTAAAGACTTGAGCTTTCAGATGACTTTCACGAAGTATATATTTTTGATGGTTGGTATCTTCGATATATTTGGAATAAGAAAGATAGTTGAATCTCCTAGTAGCACGATCACGAGAGTTGATTAAGCGGGTAGAAAGCAAAGGATTTTTCTTACGAAGCTCGGAACAAGAGGCTTCTAATCCAGCTTTCGCATCACGAAGGTTATTCTCAGATTCTGCAAATAAAACAAAATTCAAAGGATAAATTTTGCGAGTATAACGAAATCTAAAATATATACCAGAGGCAGTCAAATTTTAATGACTACCTTCTCTTTGCGAAGTAAGAGATTGAGATAAAGATAGACAACAGTTCTTCATCTGATTCATCGCATTATCAAAACCATCACCAACTAATCCTTTATATCGAGAACGAAGCTTTTGATCTTTAGAAAGAAGAAAATTTTTATCCTTCGCAAGTTTGGCATTAAGACTTTTTAATGACGAATAATCTTCTTCAAGTTGATTCTTCTTAGCACTCAAGACTATATTCTTATTTATAAGGGAATTCTTCTCAATAACAAAATAATTTCTTTCAGCATCTGAAGACTTCTTTAATTCCTCAAGTTCACCTTTCAACAAAGAAAGAAGATTTTCTTGATCGCAACATTTATTCTGAAGAGTCTTTAATTCTTGCGAAGAAACAATCATTGTATTCAAAAACGAACATTTCTCTTCTGATAAGGTTTTGTTCTCTTCTAATAAGGTTTCTATTCTCAAATTATCTTTAGTTAAGGAAGAAAAAAGTTGAGATATGTCATCATTCAAAAAATTTAGATCATATATTAGTTGAGTATTCTCTTGAAAAAGAGCGTCAGAGTTGTCAAGAGCACACGAGTAAAGATTAGATAAATGGGAGAATTGGTTTGAGAGGCTTTCATGCTTGGTTCGATATTCTGTTGCATCTGATTCATGGTGAAGTACCAATCTTCTACATTTCTGGATGGATTCTATAAAGGGGAATGGGTTTTAATGGATGTTTCAAGCATATGAAGAATATAAGTAAATAAAAGGGAAAATATGAAGACAGTAATCATACCTTTCAATTCATCATTTCTTTTGCGAAGAATCGCACAGTCGAGATAATTATTTTGAAGATGATAATTTTCTTTACGGAGATCCTCGCATTCTGCTTGAGAAGATTTCAGAGATTGACGAAGCGATTCAATTTCTTTTTCCAAGGATTGACGTGAAGAAGAAATGTCTGGATTGACGAAATTATTTAGAACTTCGCAAAACTCATATTGCGAACGAACATTAGTAGACTTCGCAGTATTGGTCAAAACCTCAGATAACATTCGGAAAGTTGAATAAATTCCATCTCGAATTTCCTGAGGAAGAGGAGAAGAATTTGAAGGAATAAGAGCAAGCTGCAAATTGTCTGGAGAAATAGCACTCAAAGGATTTGGGGACAAGATAGGTTTTTCAAGAGAAGAAGTTGAAGAAATATTTTGCGAAGGTTGTTTTTCAAGATAAGAGGTTGAAGAAATATTTTGTGAGGGTTGATCTTGAAGAAGTGTTGATAAATTGACACTGATGGGAGATTGAAAGGTAGGTAATGGAGTAGAGGCAGGAGTTTGTGAAGAAGAATTTTCACGAGGAGGAGAGGAAAATTCCTTATCAACTTCAGGAAGGAAATCATCAATCGGAATTAATGGTGTGGGTTTAGTTATTCGAGATCTCTTACCATGATTTGGTTTTTCGCCAACCTGCGAATCAAAATGTAGATTAAAAACTGAGGCAACAATATATTGTTCAGGAAAGAAGGCAAAGTATTTTAACTACCTTTTGATTCTCAGATTTTCTTCTTCGTGGATTAGGGCTTGAATTTTTTGGTTGAGGTTTCATCTAAGGAGTTATTTTGCTGAAATAAATCAAAATCAGATAACAAATTATACAGAAATTAAAGAGGAGAACAAATTAAATGTGCAGAGATAGAAGGAAATTACCTTGGAGAACTCATGAAGATATAATAGAAGAAAAAATTGCAGAGAAAATAGTAATAGAGAGTATGAGCAGAAGATAAAATTGCAGAAGTAAGAAGAAGAAAAGGAAGAGAATATAAAGGAGTTATATAATGGATTAACTAGAAAAGAACGGTTACAAAAGACGTGTCCAAATTCTAAAAGACTAAGTAACGGTTATGTTCTCACGATCATTTCTTCTTCGTAGAATTGACATGAGAAGAGGCAAGATGTAGGTACTGAATATCGCAAGATAATAGTTCACGAGTATCGTAATAAATAAAGGAGAAAAGAGTTATAGAATGATACGATGATAGAAGTAGCGCGGAGAAATATGAAGTTTTGCGAGGATGGAATAATTTTGCGAGTATTAGTTGCGATACTTCGCAACTCATATACAGCTATATAAGTTTTACTATAAATAGGAGTTCAAATGTAAAATTTGAGGGGTTCTTTTAGTGAGTGTATGAAATTATCTTAGGAAAGAGAATAGGAAAAGTTGTAACTATTCTAGTTCCATTTTGATAATTCATGTAATCAATTAAGAGAATTAATAAGAAAGTTATCATTCACCATCAAGAACTTCTTGAGTTTTTACTAATTCTATTGAGGGTGTAGTTGTAGGTTATTCTGCAACTACAGAAACTCAGACAAAGAAGAATCAAGTGGTACGAATTCTGATTAGAAGATGGGTTTGCTTTGGCTTGGAGTATGGACATAGTTCTGAACGAGAAAACAATTGAGCAAGAACTGTTGCTGCCTTGATTTGTCAATGAATATAATGTAATTGATGAGTCTTTAGAGCCCTTGGTGCAATTGGAATGATGGGTTGTGTATGAAATCGAAATTACAGGTTGCAAGAGAGCTGTTACAACATCAAAATCAGTTATCTCTCAGTTAGGAGTTTCACACACACAGGGTGTTTGTAGAAATGCTCGATCGTTTGAACCAAACTGTGCAGCTGCTATACGCAGTTCTGAGGGTTATCTTCAAGAGACTTTTCAAGAGACAAGAACAAGGGCTAGAATTAATAAATGAATGGTGTGTTGAATGATGCTGCAATTGAATGTGCCAGGGAGATTGCAGGTGGAAGTGATGATTTGCAAGGGCTTACTATATTGGAGATATGGTAGTTTAGATGGTGGTACAATTGTAGTCTCAGATTGTGCTGCTTATTAGAATTGGAGGTGGTTGTGCTGATGCTATAGAGAGGAGGAATAGATGATGTTTATGGATTGATATTGAGCTGCAGTTGAGGTTGTTGTTAGTGGTAAGTGGTGGTTTTGGTCTAAAGCTACATCACAGCTAGCAGTATGGGATGCAATGGATTGGCAGTTGCAAGTGTAGCAGCTGGGAATGGAGCAGCTGAAATGATGCTAAGATGTGTGCAGGTATGATAAGAAGGTGCTCGTGAATTGCGGATAAACTTAAATGAAGGGTTGTGACAGAATGGCGCTGCAATTGGAGTTGGTGAGAATGGCTAGGTATTGATGCAGTTTTGCAGGTGCATTGGTACAGTCACAGCTGGTGAATGCAAGGGTTACAAGGAACTGGTGGGTTCATGGAAGAGTATGGTATTCAAGATAGAAACTAAAACTACAAGTGGATTGAAATAAAAGAAAGGGAAGTTGGTACAGGTGATCGCATCAGGGAAGCTGGCTTGGTTATTTGCTGTGGTCCAGTGAAGGTGTGATTTTTCAGAAAAGCTATGTTGTTGACAATGCAAAAAGTGAGAAAGAACTGGCCAGCGCGATGATGGTAAGGAACTTATGGTGCTATTTCTTTTAGTGATGAGCTGCAGATGAAATACATAGTTGAACTGGAGATAGTTGGAAGTGTTGCTGCAATGGTATTGAGCTGAACTACTGGTGGATGCTGTGACTGGTTATGAGCTGGAACTGGAGGCTTAAGATGAATGAGATAGTTGTGCAAGAGTTGTAAATTTGGTACGAGGCAGTGGTACTGGCTGAAGCTGAGCTTGAAAGGATGTTGCTATTGTTTCAGATATGGAAATGAAATGGTGCAATGTGTAGCAGGGAGAATCTGGTGCTGTCAAGAAGGTGGATTATCAACTGGTGTTGATTGGTTGCTGCCAAAGGAAAGTCTATCGCGGTTGTAATTCAAGTGGTGATGTTTGAGGCTTTGAGATTATGCAGTACAACACTGAGTGATTTTAATAGATGAATGGTAGGATATTTACAGGGTTGGAATGGCCTGAATTTAGCCAGAACAGTCGAAACTCAGTAGGAATCGGTCATCGCTGAGTCGACTCAGTGGGTTATCCGAGTTGGCAGAGAATGACTTGGCCCTGTATTGAACGGGTTAGCTGCTAATGGGCTGGAAGATGGTGAGGCCTTGGTCGAGAAAAATGGAACCTACTCACACAACAGGAGGCTATATAAGTTCTATAAATCTTTTATATCTCATCTTCTACTTTTGTTCTAGGGTTTAGACATGGAAACTCTTCTCTTTATCCTTGTTATGAACTCCATGAGCATGAGCTAATCTTATTATTGGTGATGGATTACTTTGATTTCATATAACATGTTTCTTGTTTAATAAATTAGTTTTGTCTCATATTATCGATTATGATTCACTAGAAATATCGCCATGTATGATTGATTGTTAGTTTTGTCAAGTTGCAAATTGGTAGAACTCGTAATCATATCTATTGCTAGTTTAGGGTTCATTATACGTAAACGTGATATACCTTGAATACAAGTAGCATAATTGTGAATATTGCTTACATCTAGTAATCACAAGTGAATCGTGACCATTGTTAAATCGGATTAGTGCGTTTTCCAAGTTCGATTGCTTTGATTAGCCTGATTTCATAGAACTTAATGCATCTAGGGAATTAAACTTGATTAGTGCTTTTACACATTAGGTTGTTCTCTTAGATAGAACTCATACTCGCATCTTTTAATGTGTTTGTTGATGACAAAAGGAGAGTTGCTGGATATTCTCGCGGTCAAGGTATCCTAGGGATTTTTATAAAAGTTGAGATTAAATATCAATTCTACTTATTGTTTTGAAAGCATGTTAGTGAATGAAGATGAATCCTTAACCAATATCTCTTCTATTTGATTTGTTTGCTTTACTTTATTTGCTTTTATTTTATTTTACTTTACAAAAATCAGAAAACCCCCATTGGTATTTATAGGAAACCGAAAACATATTGACAACCTAGACCTCTCTGTGGGAACGATCCTTTCTTGCCCTTGCTATATTTATATTTTGAGTAGTAAGAAAGTGTAATTTATTTTTGACGCATACGACAGCGATCACTTATCTCCTTTCTAAAGAAGAAAATATAAAATCTTGCCTGAAGGGTATAATTGGAGATAAATTTGATGATGCCATGAACCAGTGGGAGAGTTGTATCTTATCATTAATTCAAAACTTATTTTCGCAAAGAGAAGGTAGTCATTTTGACTGCCTTAGTTGTTAGCTTTTCTGTTCAAATTTTTCTACTATATTTTTGCAAGATCTTCATCTGAATTCTTTTCTGGCTTATCTATTTTTCTCGCAGAATCTGAGAAAAGTCTTCAAACCACCATTTCTGACTTGGCTGGCAAACTGGCTTCAGTCCGCAAAGAAAATGGTGAACTTCTAGCCGATTATGTCAAATCTCGTGATCATGCAGAAAGAAGATATGACTATCTTGAATACTATAAGAACATGGAAATTAGGAATCGTGACAGAGGCTTCCTTCACAAAGTTCATCTCAGTGCTGAAGTTCTCGTGAATGATATCTTAATATCCAACGGTCTCTCCCCTGTATCAGTCGATCCGTTCCCAGTAGATGATGATGAAATTCCTCTTCCCATGGCTAGTGATCTGGAGTATGTAAGTGATGAAGAAGATGTTTCTCAAGAAAATTCAGTGGATAAAGAAAAATATCCCCCTACTAAAGTATCTACTGGCAATGGGACAACCGTTAATAAGTCACTAAATGAGGAAGAAACTCAAGATGATCATGAGAAGAATATTGGCGAGGCTAATAACTCTGGAAAAGATAATGCTTGAATTTTGTTTTTGCTTTCTTTTAGTACTCTTTCTTGCGAATGATGTAACCCTTTTCAATTTTAAAACTCATTCTGGAGCTCTGTTAAATTTCTGTCCTTTTCAATACTCTGCGAGAAAGATAATGATATTTTATTTATTAATTCCCATACTTGCCCCTCATTATCTTTCTTGGAATGAATAAATATTTCCTGCATCTTAGAAAAATGAAATAGTTAATGGGTATGATTATTCTTGTGGTCTAATTTTTCCTTCCTAATTAAAGGTCTTATTTCGCCACGTTTCTTTCTGCGACAAAATCGCAGGACGTCCTCACATTCATATGTAGAGACCCATTGATCTTGCCTTAGCTCTTGTATTTTATCAATTCTCTGCGACTATATGATAGGTCTAAATTACCTTGCGAGAACAAAGCCCCATGACATAGCCGTCTTGCGATGAAATCGCATGACGTCTTTACACTTTCATGTAAAAAGCCATTGATCTCATCTTAACTTTTTCTTATGGCTTGTTGCCTCTGTATTTGTCACGCGAAAATATGACAGGCCTAAATGTTCTTGCAAACATAAAGCCCCATGACATTGCCTTCTTAAGAAACTTATCATCTCCCTAATGGAGGGTGCCGCCCTTACTCCCCCATGGTTTCCCCTTCAAGGAGGGCACATCGTCCATACAAGACTAGCTCCTCCCATCCAGTCTTAACAACAACCAGTTATTTTCGCAGCCTCTTATCCTTTATGCCTTTATGGCTTATAGTTACAAGACTGCACCCTAAGTGGGGTTTTCTTGAGGCCGAGTGCATCATAGCCAAGACTTACCAAGAATGTCCAGGGTAGGTTCGTCCATCCCGGGCACCCTTGGCTCAACCGTGTACCTCGGCGCATTGGTCATACTCTGTACTCCTTAGAAGAGACCCTTGGTTGTCCAACCAGGGTATAACCTTATATAGTTGGAAATCCAAAGTATCTCTCCTGGATATGTATCTCAAAGAGATGGACCCAAGTCTCCGTGTCTCAGGTTCCAGCAGCGGTATAACCTTATCCCCGAGACACGCAAAGATATACCCCCTAATATGACGTACTTTAGGTCTTATATTTGCCTCTTGCGAAATTGTATTCGCGAACTAGGGTGTACACCATAAAGGTTTGTCCCGTTCTTTGTTTCTTTTGCGTATATCGCAATCTTTTATTCTTTATGTAATCTTGAATAATCTTGCGAATAAACTCGCAGCGGTAAAAATTTGTTTTACCCATTTCCTCTTTGTTGCATTAAAAATTTGTTACTGATATTATATTTTTAAATATAATCTGTTCCATGGTCTACCAAGTCTTTGACAAACATCTCTGCCTTCTGGGTCCACCAACCTGTATGCCCCTGTTCCAATTATCTCTTTAATGATATACGGTCCATCCCATTTTCTCGCCAACTTTCCACCACGTTCTCTCTGGGACTCTGGTGTTTCTCGCAGAACTAAATCGCCTGGTTGAAACTCACGTTTTTTGACTCGCTTGTTATATTCGCGATCCAACCTTCGCTGATAATTTTCCATATGTTGTAATGATTTTTCTCTCTTCTCTTCTAATTCATCAAGTTCTCTTAGAATCATGCTAGCATTAAGATTCTTCTCCCAAACCTCTTTTTTTTTTGTAGGATTAGCAACTTCTGTTGGTAGTACTTCTTCAACACCATATGTTAAACAAAAAGGTGACATCCCAGTTTCCTCTCTCCTGGTTGTGTTGTAAGCCGAAACTGCATTATGTACTTGTTCACACCATGCTCTATGGTACCCTTCTAATTTCTTTTTAAGATGTCTGCGATTGTCTTATTAGTTGCTTCAGCCTGACCATTAGCTTGTGGGTATAAAGGAGTAGATTTTCCACATCTTATCTTAAATGCATTGAGTAGAAATTCTATGTTTTTTCCTTCAAATTGTTTTCCATTATCAGAAACCAACTGTGCTGGGATTCCAAATCTGCAGATGATGTTTTCAAAGATGAATGTATATATATCTTTATCGCGAATGTGTTGTACTGCTTTTACTTCTTCCCACTTTGTGAAGTAATCTGTCGCGACAATTAAGTATCTCTTCTGCCCTGAACCTGGTATGGAGGATCCCACAATATCTAAACCCCATTTTCCAAAAGGCCACACACCTTTTGAAGATGATAATGGTGCCCCTGGTGCATGTATCCTCTTTCTATATCGCTGGCAATCTTCGCAATGTTTTGATAATTGTTTTGCATGCATATACGGCCATTAATATCCTTGCATTTTTGTTCTATAAGCCAAAGATATTCCTCCGATATGATTACCAGCATCTCCACTATGCAACATTTTTAACACTTTTTCTCCTTCTTCCCGTGTCAAACATCTAAGTAATGGGCCATTAAAAGATTTTCGATACAATACTCCGTCCCTTAAATCATAATTTGTTGCATGGCTATTTAATTTATTCGCCTCCAATCTATTTCTTGGTGTTTCACTTATCGCCAAGTATGCATGAAGTTCTGCTCTCCAATCTGCGATAATGTCGCTAGCTGGTTCTTCTGCGTCATTTTCTATTATCATTTCATCCGCCATTTCTTCTTCTTCTTTATTAATTGAAGGTGATACAAGCGTTTGAATTCTTATGCATCTCTCAGCTGGGTTTGTCATCATACTTGATATGAACGCAAAAGCATCTGCGAGTCTGTTATCTTTTATTGATATATGTCTCCATTTTATTTTTGGAATTTTCGCAGACAATTCTTCAACTAGTTTCTTGTATTTCTACAGAGATGGCTCATTTGTTGTGTATTCTCCTTTTATCTGGCGAATAACCAATTGCGAGTCACTGGTAATCCTTGCATTCTCCAACTTCATCTCTATGGCGAATTTTAGAGCATGCACCACAGCTTCATATTCTGTTTCATTATTAGTGGATGTGAATTCCAAACGAAATGAAAAAGCCATTTTTTCTCCTTCTGGCGAGATAAAGACCACTCCAATTCCATTTCCTTCCCCATTTGATGATCCATCCACCAATATTTCCCACATGTTGGGTTCTTTTAATAGATATTTTGGATCTCCAAGTTCTTCTTCTATGTTCATCATTTCTTCCACAGCTTCATCATCTTCTAGAGGAAATTCTGCTAAAACATCCGATACAACTTGTGATTTTGGCGAGGATAGAACTTCATATTTGATTTCAAAGTGCCCTACTTGCGCATTCCATCTCTCAACTCTTCCTGATATTTTTGAGTTCTTCATTACTGATTCAATGGGCACCTTTGTTAATACCTTTACTTTATATGCCTGAAAATATATGCAAAGTTTAATGGTTGCATAAACCAATGCCAGAATTAGCTTTTCAATTTTTGAATAATTTCTCTCTGCAGAATTAAACATTTTGCTGATGTAATAAATTGGTTTTTCTACCCCTGCATCTATTCGTAGTAACACTGCGCTTAATGCGTGCGATGTTGTCGCAAGATAAATCAATAATTCTTCTCCCGGCTCCGCCTTCTGTAAAATAGATATGTTCATTAGATATTCTTTAACTCCTTGAAAAACCTTCTCACATTCATCTGTCCATTTGAATTTTGTACCCTTCTTGAGTATATTAAAGAAATGTTTGCATTTATATGAAGACCGTGAGATAAATCTTCCTAGCGAGGCTAAGAGTCCATTCAATTTCTGTACATCTTTCACTATTGCTGGCGTTGGCATATCGCGAATTACCTATACTTTCTCTGGATCAACTTGAATTCCTTCTTTTGATACAATATAACCTAAAAATTCCCTGACGCTACTCCAAAAATGCATTTCTTAGGATTCACCTTGATGTTAAAGAGTCAAATTTTATCAAAAATCTCCTTCAAATCTTGCACATGGTTCTTAGCTTCTTTACTCTTTATTAACATGTCATCTACATATACCTCTAATGTTTTGTGTATCCATTTTGCGAAAACTTTTTCCACCACTCTTTGATATGTTGCACCAGCATTTCGTAACCAAAAAGGCATTTTTGTGTAACAATATAATCCTCTTGGAGAAAAAAATGCAGTGTGCTCTTGATCTTTTTCAGCGAGAGGAATCTAGTTATAACCTGTATACCCATCTAATGAAGATATTCTATCATTTCCTGCTGGTGATTCAACCATTTGAGGAATATCTGGTAATGGAAAACTATCTTTAGGGAAAGCTTTGTTTAAGTCAGTAAAGTCTATACAAATTCTGATCCCCTTATTTTTCTTTGGAACCACTACCATATTTGCAATCCATTCCGGGTATTTTGCTTGTCTTATAATTCTAGCATCAAGCATTTTCTGTAACTCTTCTTCTATTTTTGAGTGATAAGTTGTTGCGATTTTCCTTATCCTTTGCTTGAATGGTCTCACATATTTGTTAATCTCTAGCATATGACATGCAACTGAAGGATCTATTCCAGGCATCTCATCCATACTCCACGCGAAAATATCCTTATATTCTCGCAAGAGATTTATGGTTTGCTCTTCCTCATATACACCCATTTTACTTCAAATTTTCAGCATTTTAGGTTCTTCTTCACTTCCAACATTTACTTCCTTTGTTGGTTCTGCTGTGGTGTAGCTGGCCTCAGGTTCTCCCATTAGTGTTGGTGTTCCCATGACTCTCGCGGGCTTATCATCTTCTTGCGAGATCTCGCTGGATATTCCTTTTCCTTTTCTTGCTCTTATCATGTAAACTTTAAATTCTTCTTCCTTCTTTGCTTCTTTTGCCAATTTTCTGCGATCTTTTCGCAGTTTTGGAAGCTCTTCATAATTTCTTACTTCAATTCGATAACACAGCTTCGCAAGATCAGTATCTCCTCTAATTTCTCCAATTCCACTAGGCATAGGAAATTTGATGCATTGATGTAATGTTGATGCTACAGCCTTGATTGCATGTATCCATGGTCTCCCTAATATCATGTTATATGGTGCCTCCATATCCACCACACATAATATCACTTGTGTTTCAATCTCTCCTAGCGGAATTCGTACCATTATTTCGCCTTTAGGTTTTGTTATAGATTTTCCAAAACCATGAATATGATAATTTGAACAAGACATCTCTTCATACTTATATCCCATTTTCTTAAATGTATGATAGAATATAATTCTACAGAACTTCCTGCGTCCACCAAAGTTTTATTCACGACCCATTCTTCTGCAGATCTTGTTGATTTTTCCTTCTTCAATCGCACAGTAGATACCGTGATTACTAATGGAGATGTATGATCCAAATTTTATTTTGGTATTTCCGCTGCTGTAAATGTAATCTCCTGATTTTCCCAATCCTTCAGAGGTGATATTTTCTCCACCGTCATAATTCTTTTTCCTTCAAAATTTTGTTTATGAATCCTTCCTCTAATATTTTCATGGAATTGGTTGATCATTGTTTTTGTTATCATATTGCATTCCAACTTCCTATAATCCTCCTTTTCTTCAACTATTTTTTCTTCAAATGTTTCACCAATTTGTCCAATCATCTTCTTAACTCGAATACTGATATTTTTTCTTGCTTTTTCCTATAATTTTCAACTTTCAATCCCTGTTTCGGGCGCCAAAATATAGTTGCAGGAAATCCTACACTACACCCTTGATAAGAATTTACTGTAATTAAGACATATTTGAAGATTAAAAACAACACTTTATTATTTGATTCTCATAAGTGTTTACAAAAAGGGAAGAAACCAAGAATACAACCGCTCTCTTAAATTTTATCTCTCCTCAAGACTTTCTCAACACTCAAAAATACATCCTCCACTCTTTGAATTTACTGGGTCTCTTTATATAGGATATTTACATAGTGGATGACATCTGTCCTTTAATTTCGGATCTGACTCGCGATCTTATTGTAGTAGTTATAATATTCATTCTCGCAAGCGTCGTGACCATCACAGGATAATCACGCTCTTCCCGTGTTTCTTTATTCGTCAGCTATTACGTCATTCTTCAAATCATTCTGTGACACTCGTGAAGTGTTGTTGAAGAACTTGCGGTGATGTTCGCAGAAGCGTTGTTAATCTCGCAAGAATAATATCATGGCGATATTATGGTCCTATAATGGTGGTTGACTGCCATTCAATATTGAGTAGACCAGAGTCAGTGGTGATTGGAAGTGATAGAGCTCGAGATATTTCAGTCTAAAAAATGGAGTTGCTGCCAATGAACGGAGATTATGCATGGCAGTAAGATAAAGGTTGAATGGTCAGTGGCTGAGTACAGCTGATGACTGACGGGAGAAACGAGTTCAGATGCAACTGCTGATGTGAACGATCATGGCAGAGATATGGTGATCGATGAAATGGACATAGAAGAAATATGGGTCAGTGATGTTCTATCGGTAATGCCACGGTTATAGGGAACGAACTCAGGGAGATATTGACGGAAGTGATGATGAACTAGTGTTGTTGTTGCTGGTGAAGCCGGCGATGATGGGTTTAGCCGAGAAAATGGAAGTACAGATTGGAGTTTGACAATTCTAATACATACAGTCCGTGGTTGCGATAGACATTGGTGTATGGCCTGAGTCGAGAATGGGGAGACATTGTCGATGGTTAAGATGATGGAAATCGGCTGTCAGTTTCATAAAACTGACAAGCCAAGAACGACAGTTGGGCTTGGATGACAACATTGTGGGCTGAACTTTAGAGAAGCTATGAGAAATCCCCATAGTTGTGGCTGAAATTCTTTACATGACCAGACTTTGGACGTGTGATTTTGTCCAGAGTTTGGCAACCTTTTGGCATGGGGTGTGATGAACGGGATATAATTTTAAGGAGGTGCACTTTCCTATTTTTGGTAGGTTTTCTAGTTTCTTCAAGAAGAGGTTACAAAACTCTATATATAGAGAATCCTAGGCACAATTTAAGATATCTTATTTTCACCGTTTTTCTCCCCCTTAGGGGGGAGAACTATCTCTTTTCTATATTCATTTTATTGTAAGGATGGATTCAAAGTTCTAATTGTGAAGCCCTATTATTTACAAGTTTGTTTCAAGTTTTAAATTGATTCATTGTGGATTGTTTTTACTATATTGAAGGTTTATGATTGATTCTTAGATTGGTTTGGGTGCGCAACTAGATTAATCTATTAATCATTCTAATACTAGTAGAGAGGTGAGTCGATCCATAATTGTCTCTTATCTCCTACACAAGTAGAAATCGCAAGACCTTGCGGAGGGATTCTGTGGAGCAATTGCGAGTAAAGACAACACTAGTAAGTGGACCGAGCGTACCGAGTTTAACTGCTAGGATCAAACCTAAATTCACAAACCTTAATACGTTATGGGAATTACATCTTGTAAGTGAACCTCAAGGTGGTTCTTTTGAATAGAATCCGGTAGTCGAGCGCTCTCATATCCGGTGATACAAGGAGTTTTGGGGATAGCTAAGCGTACCTGCTTTCCTACGGTTGGTGATAATTGATTCTAACAAGAGAAAAATGGGTACATTGTTGAGTTAACGGTTAGTAACGGCGAAGGATTTCTTCATCATCTTTATCTTATTATTCTTTTTATCCTTCTTTTATATTTTCGCTGATTTAGACAACATATCAATTGCATTACTCTTCGTGGGAACGATCCTTACTACCGCTATATTATATTTCGTTAGTGGGAAATATCTTTTTATTTTTTTGAGTAAACGACGCTATCCAAAACCTTCAATACACCCACAATCCTCGATCATCACTGATCCCATACATTTCTCAGCCTCCCTCCTACAGATCAACTCATCTCCCTCTTTGCGACCAAATTGATGTTGGAACGACCATTGTCTTGGTTTAGGTAGGAGTCATACAGATTGATTTCCCGAATCTAAGCACCCCCTTTGCAGCGGTGCATATGTGTGAGGATTAACATCTTGCCCGGCTGAGGAGTCTCGACAACTCGCTCGACTCTCCACTTTCCCGAAAAACCGGCGACACGTTTTTTACCATCCACACTCGTGTCTAAATCTGATCCTGCAAAGTTTTTACTTTCAAAGTCGGTCCTGACTAGAAGGACAGGCAAATGGCTTCTCCAAATGTCAGAGATGGACATAACATGCGCATCACCTAGAGCTATTAAGGGTCAAGCAGTTGCAGACTTACTGGCAGCATTTCCTAGAGAAGGAACTACAGGGCTACACGAAGATCTTCCTGGAGAATTTCCAGACGTCTCTGTTTTGGAAGAATAAGTGTGGCTCCTGTATTTTGATGGCTCTCCTAACCCTAGCAGTAATACTGGAGGAGCGGGTGTGGTATTAGTATCTCCAACTGGGGAAGTATTCTCACATTCCTTCAAGCTGGACTTCGAATGAACCAACAACTCAGCAGAGTATGAAGCTTTCCTCATAGGGCAGTCAATAGTTAAGCAAGCAGGAGTCATGCGTTTGGAGATAAGAGGTGAATCCAAGTTACTGGTAAATCAGATGAATGGAGTATACGCATTGAAGGAAGTAACTCTAGATCCATACCGATCATAAGCGTAAAGGTTACTAAACTATTTTTCTGACGCAACCATAATCCATGTTGGTCACAGCAATAACAAACACGCCGATTGTCTGGCAACACTGGCTTCCAAATTGAAGTTCGAAGGTTCAGAAGAAACCCTGACAGTAAAGAGGAGAACCATAGAATCGACATGGCTATCACAATACAAAGACACCAAGACTAATGATTGGCGAACTTCGATCATTCAAGATCTCAACAGCTCACTCTCCCAAGGAAAGGTCAGCTTCAAAACCCTGCAGAACTTCTTCATGATTCATGGTATGCTGTATTATCGAATCCCGGATGGTTTTCTATCAAGATGCCTTGGAGATGACGAAGCACAACTACAGCTGAATCGTGTTCATAATGAAATTTGTGGACAATCACTGGTGATAAATCTTTACCGACGAGTCCAACGTCTGGGCTATTACTGGACGGAGATGGAGACTCAATCCAGACTACTTCAGAAGTCCTTCTCAAATTTCCAAGCACCGCCATACCAATTGGAAGTTTTTAGTGTGAACCACACTGGGGACTGGAGAGAGCCATACATCATCTATCTTCGTGATGGAGCAACTTCTTCCAATCAAAAGGATGCCATCAAGATAAATCAAAAGTCCAAGCGGTTCGTATTCCACGAAGGGATCCTGTACCGCAAGAGTTTCGGAGGTAATCTATTAAGATGCCTGGATGGGGTGGAAATTCCAGTCATTCTGAAAGAAACGCACGAAAGGGACATCAAGGGAAAAGGAAACTGTTTTTCCAGATACACGAGAAATAATTTTGGCCGACCATGGAGGATGATGCGGCCGCTTTTGTTCAAAGCTGTCACAAATGCCAAATTCAGGGGAACCTTGTTCACGCGCCTTCCACCCCTTAGCACTCGATAAGCAGTTCGTGGCCATTTTATAGAAGGGGACTGTACATTATCAGGAAAATCAAGCCGCCCTCATCGAAGAATCAAGAGTACATCATAACCGCTACAGAATACTTCACCAAATGGGTAGAAGCCATTCCCATGCGAGGAACTACATGAGCAACAATTGCGGCTTTCATTAAAGAACATATCATTTGTCGTTTTGGTGTACCTAAGCATATTATCACTGACAACGACACTCCCTTCGCCAATAAACATGTACGAGAGTTACATGAAGGATATGGCATTAAACATGTTTTCTCCACCATTTACTATCCTCAAGGGAACGGACAAGCTGAAAGTACTAACAAGACGCTGATCCAGATCATCAGTCGAACAGTACATGAAAATCCTAGGGAATGGCATGACCAGTTATCAATGGCGCTATGGGCATACCAGACGTCACCTAGAAGCTCCATTGGAGTTTCCCCATATTCACTTGTTTACGGAGCAAACGCAATTCTCCCGGAAGAGATCAAAATCCCATCAGCCAGGATTGCAGCAGCGACCGGGATCCACTGGGATGAGGATGAAGCCTCTTACTCTATAATAACGGAGTTAGACACTCTGGATTTCATAAGAAACAAAGCGTAAGAACGCACTCAAGTGTACAAGAATATAATTTCCAGGGCATATAACAAAACTGTGAAACCACGTGTTTTCAAAGTGGGAGATTTGGTCTTGAAAACGGCCAATCACATCCAGTAAGACATGCCCGCACCAAAATTCTCACCAAAATGGGAAGGTCCTTACACAGTCACCAAGGCTTATAAAACTGGTTACTACAAGATCATTAAGGTGGATGGAGGTAGGCTGGAAGCGGTCATCAATGGAAAATGGCTCAAAGTATATCATGCTTGACCATTGTCCACTCTGTCTCGTGACGCTACAATGCATGCATTTATTTTCATTACATGTTTGAATCATCAATTATATTCATAGATGCATTAATGAAAACCCGTTTCACCAATCAAAAACCAGTGCAATTTATTCTGCAAAGATGTTCAAAAGAAAAACTTTGACACAAACGTCATTAACAATAAGGGAATATAGCTGAATACGACTTAGAGGAAGCCATCTAGCAGATTATAGTTCCTTGAGAGCATCATCTCTAGTCTAGCTTGATACCTCTCTGTCCTTTTCTTCAAGTCCTGTACTGCCTGTTCCACCTTCTTTGATTCTGCATCCAGAGCCTTCTCCTCTTCCAAGATAGCTTTCGCAGCAGGAACAACATTTACGAGGATACCAGCTCGATCAACCTTGATGATATCAAGATGCTGCTGCAACCAACCCACGTTAAACTCCATGGATTCGCAGATATCTACCATATCCTCTCACTTTTCGAGGCTTGATTCGGCAACATTGCAGATAGAAATATTCTCCATCTCAGCAACCATGGGAAGAAGGAAGTTTACCATGGTGACCAAAGAAGGTGAACAGTGCCGGACCACATTCCTGGTTGCGATATGGATGTACTTTATCCATAACTTTGTGTATAAAGGTACAAACTCCTTCCACATTAAGAATCCACCAACGTCTCGGTAGCTGGAAGATAAACACTTCATGCGAACATCGAATGAAAGACCTGCATTGGGGTATTCATAAGATGAGATACCCAGATCAGCATCTTCGAGGTCCGCAGGGGTAGGCGTGTTTGAGTTTGAAGGAAGAGGACTGTTTAAGTCGTCATCAACGATAACTGTCACACATGTTCCGGTGGGGTATCTCTGCAAGATGGAGAGGATTATTCACCTGATTATTATGAGGAACAAGTGATAGATGCATTTATGTGTCTAATTTGTCCTCAATGTTTCATATTGTTAGTACTCGTTTTTGTCCTTATTATGATGTTTTGTGTGTTTGTAGGTATTTTTTGGGAAATAAATATTGTTAGAAAATTCGGCTCGAAAAGTTGCTCGGAACACCCCCGGAGGACATTTGTTATTCGGACTATCATTTTGGATAAGAGGAACCACAGGACACCCCTTAAGGAAGTTATTATTTGCACCCCCATCGCTGTTAGGGGGAGGTCATCCCCAACCTTTCAAATCTGATTTTTGGCGGGAAAATTGGTTCTTGAGCGGCCATAATTAGGGTTGAGAATTTGAAGAAGTTTTAATGAGATTCAACTGCCGAATTTGTTTGGGTATCTTCCTTTGCGCTTAACAGGCATGGTATGGGCTTTTGTTCGAATTAATTTTGGCTAGATAATCATGTGGGAGAAAACAGGGAGTACGTGGTCGGAAGTGATAATCATGGGATTACATCAAATTCAGACGTGTACTCACGTGTTTGGATGGAGATGGGTTACTTAAAGAAGCGTGTAGGAGTTAAATAAGGACATTTCAACAGCTGCAGACGCGTAGGAGAAAGATTTTAGGGAAGAAAATACCCCGAGAATATTTTCTCTCAATGCCGAGTAATGAAGATATTTTGGAGTTATTACGCGTGATTTCTTTGTCCTGTTGGATATAAAAGAGGATTAGGGGATGCGTACAAGGGGGACAGAGAGTTTGGGAGATAACAGAGCAAAAAAATTCAAGTTTCAGAGATCTGCTGCTGCTGCTGCCATTGAAGAAGAGCTCGAAGAACATTAGACGCAAATAAGCAGTCGTATTTCCTACAGTGAATGCGATAGTTTTGAAGACAGTCTTATATGCTACAGTGACACTATTAGTCTATTGTTCTCTGTAACAGATCGGTTTGTAACAAATATAACTGTTACAAACCCGGTTTTCGTTATATTTCTTTCAATTTCATCATTTTTAAACCCTTTGAGCAATAATAATTATTTTTGAGCGTGTTTCCAACATGATGAGCGGCTAATTCTCCCACACCCAAGGAAATAAGGAAACTATTTATGCATGAATAATTGGTAATTATTTATTTTCTCTAATTTATAATTTATAGTTCACCCAATCACTGCTTTTGCAGAGTTTTTAATTATTTGCAAAATTTTCTTCATTAGTTGTGATTCAATTAGATAGGTTATGCTTTGTTTAGATAATCTATGCTTAGAGTATACAATTAATTATTGAGAATTTGCCTGATTATTTGTGAATTAAAAACAAAGGACTTAAAAGATAATTAGAGTTTTTGTGTTATTTACCATAATTCATTCATGTGTAATAGGGGAATCAGTGTCTTGGTTATTCCTAATATCTTGAAATCAATTTTGCATTAAGTTTTCTTTACTTTTAAGTTTTATTACATCTAAAATCCATTGCTTTCACAAGTCTCAACGAACCTTTTTACTACAACATTATTGATTCACATCAAGTTTTGGCGCCGTCGACACAGACTTGTCTTTAGGCTAGAGTTTTTAGATTTTTATTCTTTTTTAGGTTTTTATTTGTTTTTATTTTATTTTATTTGTTCTTCTTTACGTTTTTGTTTTTTGTCTTTTCCTTACAGAATTTGGAATTTGGAGCGAAAGAATATTGTGCCAAAGCTTTTGGTAAATACTTAAAGACTTAGAGTAAAAGGCAAAGCGAAAGGAGCGAAAGAAGAAGATTTTTTTTATCATAAAAAAGAGAGGAAAAAAAAAGAGTTTTTTTTTTTTTTTTTTTTTTTAGAGTGTATTAGGATTTCTCTTATAATTTTCTTTTTCTTTTGCACTTTACTTTTTGGACTTTGGACTTGGACACTTGGACATTCTTTTATTTTTAAACCTTACGGAAGGGTAGTATTAAATATTAAACTGTTTGCATAGAAGGACGGTGATTACAATATCACCTCGGCCCCTCGGGTTCGTACATGACATAGGAGTCGTGGCCCGATTCGACCACAATGGTTCATCCCCCGTCTGAAACGGGAGGTAAGTTTGTCGAAACACTCGCGAATCCCCTGTCAGCGAGTTACTGTATTTCGTTTTCATATAGGTCGAGGAACTGAAAACGGCTGCTTTAAATTCCTAGTAAAGGGCAAGGACTGGCCATACAAGATAAGGGTTCGGATTTCATCACCGTTCTCTTCTTGCCCGCCTTAGGAAAACAATACTTAACGCAAAACTAAGCTTTAAAATTTGGAATATAACGAGATCGATAGAGTAACGAGCTTAGTAGGAAAGTCATTCGAAAACTATTGGTTACTCTTTTGAGCATACATCGAAGTTCATGATGGTTTCTGTAAGTTGAATGCATGACTGCGCCGCCTTGTAATGCGGTGAGGCCTTGGGTATCAAAGCTCCACACAAATTCCCTCGCCTCTATTCAACTTACTTAAACTCGGATTGATTCCAGAGGGGTTTGCTCAGATTGTAACGAATTCCCTTTCGAAGGATTAAAAGCTGGTCTAGAAAACAATCTAAGTGGAGCCATCATACTTTTTGTTTGCTAGAACTTTTTAGGTTTGCTTTGGTGGAGTCATCTTGCTTTGTGTTTTCTTATAACCTCCCTTCCTTTTAGGATTTTTCTTTTTTTTTTTCTTTTTTTTTATAGTGTATGCCCGAGGTCATTAGAGAACGGGCTTGGAAAAGAAATACTCTTGGTCGTTTGATTAGTGACAAACCTATTAGTTCTTCTTGTGAAGGAGGGGAGCTCGAAGACTCTTCTTTTGAGAGCCCCGTTTTTGGAAACTTCAATTTTGAGAATCTTTCTCTTTGTGAGGAAAGTACTCCTAGTACTTCAGTTGTGCCAGCCATGGCTACTTTGAAAGATTACATGTTCCCAACTAGGACCAACCGAGCTTCGTGCATTAAATTGCCAGCCAATATGGCTAATTTCGAGATAAAACCTAGTATTCTTCAGATGATCCCTATATTCTTAGGAAAAGACGATGAGAACCCTTATTTTCATATTAGGGACTTTGAAGAAATTTGTGGGACAGTTAGAATAAAAGACCTTACTGATGAAGTCCTGAAACTTAAGATGTTTCCCTTTTCTATGAGAGATACAGCCAAGACCTGGCTGAATAACCTACCATCTGAATCCATTGAAACATGGCAGGAGCTTATTGCTGCTTTCTATATGAAATTCTACCTTAAGCATAAAACTGCAGCTGTTAGGCAGAAAATTAGTGCTAGTGTGCAACAAGAGGGAGAGTCTCTTTATAGGTTTTTAGAGAGATTCAATGATCTCCTATCACAGTGTCCTCACCATGGATTTGAGAACATGAAACTCATAGATATTATTTATGATGGTTAGACTATTTGACCAAAGCCATGGTCGAGTCTATGTGCGCTGGTGAGTTCACTAGTAAAAATTCTGAGGATGCCTTTACCTTCTTAGGAGTTGTTGCTGAGAAATCCCAACAGTGGGAGTCTTCTGTTGAACCCCCTAAAAGACTCTTAGTTAATAGAAGTAGCACCAATATGGTAGATACGAGTTTTGTGTCAGATGCTAAGTTTGCTGCTTTGTCTAGAAGGTTAGAAGCTTTGGAAATGGGTCAGTATAAAAATAGGTCCCTTGTTGAACCTAATAGAACCTCTCAAGTCTTTAGTTGTGGAATAGAGCCCGATAACTCATTTTGGGAAAGTCATGCTAGTGAAGAGAAAGATCATGCTGTCTATAACAATGCTAGGTTTGAGAACCGTCAGAAGTTTGACCCATAATCATAGACCTATAATCATGTTTAGAGAAATCATCCTAATGTTTCTTGTTCTAAGGGCCAGAATCAAGGTCAGTCTAGTAATTCTCAGCCTCCCCCGGGTTTTGGTTATGTTAATAACTCTTCAGATCAACCCTAGTTCCAGAACCATTCAGATAAAAAGATCACAAGTTTAGAGGAGACTCTCGCCTCGTTTATTAAAAGCTCTGAAAAGATCAACCAAATGGTTGCGCAAGGGATAAAAGAAAGTAAGAGTATAGGTTATGCTAACTCTCAGGCTATTCCAAGTTGAAAACCTAGGTTAGTCATACAAATGAGTCTTTGAGGGAAAAAGGTAAGTTTCCTAGTCAAACTCAACCCAATCCTAGAGGAGTTCATGAAGTAGGTGGAAGACCATTAGAACATGTGAATGCTATTAAAAACCTTAGGAGTGGTAGAGTGGTAGACAACAAGGTAACCATGCTTGATAGTGAACACATTGTAGTTCACCCTTCTGAGCCAGAAAATGATGGGGAGACTGATAGAGTCTCTAAAGAGACCAATGAGGGTCATATTAAGCCAGACTTTGTTCCTAGAGCCCCGTTCCCCAAGATGCTAGTTCCAACTAAGAGGGAGTCCAACTTTAATGATATATTGGAGGTTTTTAAGCAGGTTACTATCAACCTCCCATTATTATATGCGATTAAGCAGATTCCCGCTTATGCCAAGTTTCTTAAGGACTTGTGTACACGAAAGCGTAAGCTAAGTGTTCAAAAGAAAGCCTTCCTATCTAGTCACGTGAGTTCTATTATTCAGAATACCACTACTCCTAAGTACAGAGACCCAGGGTTCCCTACCATTGCTTGCACGATAGGTAAATACCGTGTTGATAAAGTGTTGCTCGACTTAGGGGCCAGTGTGAACTTATCCCCATACCATGTGTACGTTAGATTAGGACTTGGTGAGATGAAACCTACCCAGGTGACTCTTCAGTTAGCTGATAGGTCCGTTATAATTCCTCGTGGTATGATCGATGATGTTCTTATAGAGGTCGACAAGTTTATTTATCCAGTGGATTTTGTTATCCTAGATACCCAACCTGTCCCTGACCTAGAGAACTAGATACTTTTAATTTTAGGTCGCCCGTTTTTAGCTACATCCAATGCGATCATTAAATGTCGAACTGGTATTATGAATTTATCTTTTAGTAATATGACTATTGAGTTGAACGTCTTTCATTTTAGTAATCTACCCTTTGAACTAGATGACTCGAGCATAGAAGAGGTGAACATGATAGGAACATTAGTCGAGGAGTCATTTGATAGGTGTGATAAACACCTAATTTTATTATCTAGTATTTATGCTTTCTTTGCTATTTATTTTGTGAATTATGTATCTTATGTATGAATTTGAGTAAATTAGGTGCAATGGAGTCCGTTGGAGAAAAAGAAAGAGGAAAGCGTTCATTTGGACCGTAAAAGGGAAAAGCGGTCAATTCACAGGTGATCTATACTTGGAGCGGGCTAAGGAGTGCAAGAAGGAAATGAAGAATGAAGTGTCAGTTTTGCATAACTGACAGTTGAGTCGAATTGAGTTGTCGGTTAGCTGAAACCGACAAAAATTGTATGGGTTGGTTGACCCTTATCCCCTCCACCTGGGTGGATATATCCACTTCCCTTATTTCCTACACAACCTAAAATTGAGAGAAGGGTCGTATGTTTTTTTTTTCTGTCTGGAATTGAGTGAAATCATGGAGGCAGTGTCTAAAACCTTTCCTTCTGAAATCTATGAACACAGAGAAGGAAAGTAGGGTTTTGCTGGTTTGTTGTTAAGGGAAAAATTCAAGAATGGGCTTGTCTAAATTTACTGTTGAGATCGGAGAGGAATTTTAGCACCTGCTGATGATTTTGAGCGTATGGGATCATTCTTTGTTGTTGGTAATTTAAAATAGTTACAGATGGTGCAATTGCTAGCAGGGTTGTAAATGGGAATTGCAGGTGTATGTTGCAGTTGCTGGAGGTGTCTGAAATTGTGGAACTGGGGTTCAGATTAAGTCTGAGTTGAGGGTGTTTGAAAAGAAGGTAAAGATGGGTTTTGATTGGAATCGAGAAGATGGAGAACCATAGATTGAGGGAAGTAGAAATAAGACGGTGGTTTTGTTTCCATGAGGTTGGATCAAGAAAGAATTGTTGCTGTTGTTCAAGGATTAGAAATGAAATCTAGGGTTTGCTTGAATTGAAAATTTGAGTGACAGAATTGCAGTGGTTGAGTTTGAATTAGAGAATAATCAATCAGTTAACATGGGTTTTTGGATATGAATCATAGCTGGGTTTTATTCGAAAATCAAAGAAGATGGGAGAGTTATGAGCTCAGATTTGAACCTGAGAATCTGAGAAGATGTTGTGATGTTTATGGAAGTTGGTGTTGACGGCGATCTGTTGAAGGGGTTTGAAGACTCAAATGAAGTTGGATCATGAATATGGGTTTGTTGTTACCATGAAATGGAGTCTGTAATGAATATGATGGGTTGAGCCACAGTTGATGCTGTCAACTATTGGCAGTGAAGAATTTGTGGAGCTGAGAAATATGGTGGAAGTGGTCAAGGGTATTGATGAGTTTTTGAAGACAAGGATGAACTCAGGGAGCTGATTGAGATACAGTGAACTCAAAGAATGGCTTGTTTTTGGCATAATGAGATGAATTTTAGGTTTGAAGTTGCAATGGCAATATGAAATTGAGACACTTGAGTTGCAGGTCAGAGGCTTTGAAGCTGGGAAGTAGTTGGAGCTACAAAAAATCTGGTGAGCTGTGAAGTGGGTGATGGCATTGCAAGTTGGGAGAAGTTGAGCATAGAAGCTGATGTTGGGATTTTTGCAGTTCAGATGGAAGTTTAGAGCCACAGTTCAGGCTGATGATGGCGGGTGTGGTTCTAAGGCAGTGAGAATGAGTGATGTAGTAGGAATGGAGCTGCAATAGCTGGAGTGTTGTGTGGGATTTTGAAGTGAGATGCAGCTGCAATAAGGCAATGGAGAAGCTCCAGAAAGTGCAAATAATGAGCAGTTCAGGTGGTTAAGTTCCAATGGCTAGGTTTGAGGCAGTGATGGCAAGAGTTACAAGCATGAATTAAAGCTCAATTTCAGCTAAAATATAATGCTTCTATGATGGATTTTGTGTCTAGTTGCAGGTGGTTCTGGTCTGGAGCAAATGGTAGGAGCTGTAGGTGTTTGAAATCAGTTTACAAGGGAAGAAGGTTCACTACTGGTGACATGGAATGTTGCAGGAATTGCAGTTGAACTAAAGTTGGTGCATTTGAGCTATAGTTGGAGCTTGGCAGTAGCGTAATTGAGGTGATAGATGAAATGGAGACAGTTCTGGTGCTCAGATTATGGTGATAGATGGGATTTTTTTTTGCTAAACAAAGAAATATATTGATACCAAAGAGGATTACAAAAAATTCAGCTCAATGAGCCCCAGAACAAAGCCTAAAGAAAAATAAAAGAAAATAAAAAAAGATTTACAAAAGCCCACTAGCCCAAAAGCTTTATCAGAACCTTAACAAAATCTATAATAAGCCTTATTTGGCCATTCCATGTTGTTAAGGAAGTCAGGTTTAGTAAGGTAAATCCTCTTCTCTCCTCTTGCAAGATTAGTTCCCTTTTTTGCTAGACCATCTGCAGAGACATTTACTTCCCTGTAACTATAAATGAAAGACCATGATGAAAGATTAGAGCAGATTTTCTCCCATCTATGAATGGAAAACCAAGGGAACTTTCCTTGTTGAAAAGCAAGAATTGCTGCACAAGAGTCAGATCTGATCCATATATCTCTATGCCCCTTACTAACTGCCCATTCACCAGCATTCAAAATAGCTAAAATTTCAGCATAGAAATTAGTTGAAATTCCCAAACCACCTGAAACAGCATACAAGAGCTCACCTGAACTTGATCTGATAATAAAACCATATCCTGAGAGGCCTGGATTGCCTTTTGAAGCACCATCACAGCAAAGAAGAACTTTATTTGGAGGGGGCAATTGGAAATAAACTTCTTTAACAGTAGTGCCTTTAACTGATCTACACTTAAGCTCAAATGTTTTTAGAACCTGAAGATCATAAGGAGTATTCCACATTGTTGATGTCATTCTAATTTCACTCTCCTTTGTAAACTTCAGAATCTTCTTCTTAATCACTTCCATAGAGAAACTTTCTTCTTCATATATAATTTTATTTCTGATAAACCAAAGTTCTCTCATCAGACAGAAAGAAGCTATTCTCCAAATTTCTTTCACTGCAGGGATTTTACCATTTGCTAGTTTCAACAAATCTTCAAAAGAGCTAGGATTTATAAATTGGAATATATTACCTAGCCAATTCCACATGATCTCACTGAAGTCACAAAACCACAGTAAGTGCTCTTTATTTTCTTCATCTTTCTTGCAGAAGCAACACCTTGAAGCTAAGTTGACTTTTCTTTTTCTTAGATTTTCATCAGTTGCACAAATGTTTCTTGCTAGTTTCCAAATATTACTAGACAAATTAGGATGAATAGAAGAATGACATACCTGATTTGTCCATTGCATTTTGGGGAACTTATCTCTTATATCTTCTGCAGCAGATGACACTGTAAAAACCCATGTAATAGTATAAGACCAAACTCTTTTATCTGCTCCTCTAGTTATTACAGGTAGCTCAGTAACTTCAATCATATCCAACATTTCCTCAAGAATCACCCATTCACCTTCCAGGATAATATCTTCCACTTTCAAGTCTGGATATTGGTGCATAAAAGAATTATCTGGAAAAGACTCTGCCAAAGTATTTTCATGAATCCACTTATCATTCCACACAGAGATAGTTCCACCATTTCCAACTAGACACCTTGTACCTTCATGTACATCATGCATCACCCATTTTAAGCCTTGCCATATGGAAGATTTTTTATAATATGAAATCCATACTCCATTTTTATTCTTGAATTTTGCTTGAAAGAATTTTGCCATTTCATCTGACCCAAACTGGATCCTCCAACATAGCTTCATTAATAAGGCTTTATTCACCACTTCCAGTCTCTTTATTCCCAATCCACCTTCTGTTAATGGAGAACAGACCTTATTCCATTTTAGGGTAACCTGTTTCCTTTGAGAATGATCTCCAGTCCATAAGAAGTTCCTGATAACTCTTTCACATTCATTCACAACTCTCTTTGGCCATCTGTATACTGACACAGTGTATACATGTAAGCTACTTAGAACAAATTTGACTAGTGTGAGTCTTTCCTGAAAATAGGGAATTTTCCACTTCCAACCAGCAAGAATATCCTGCATATGTTCAACCCCCTGCCAAACATGGTAAGATTTAACACTTCCTGAAAATAGCTGAACACCTAAGTATTTATCTGGAAAGACAGCTAGAGGGATTCCACAGACTTCAGATATTTGAATTCTCCTATTTTCAGTTGTACCCCCTATAAAGCATTTACTTTTTTCCATACTTATTTGCTGTCCAGAAGCACTTTGATATTCTTTCAGGACCTCCATGAGTTTTTTAACATTCCTTATATCTCCATTACAAAACAGAAAAACATCATATGCAAATAATATGTGAGATGGTTTCACACCATTTCTGTTCACCATTTCCTTAATACTTCCTTCCTGAATCTTCATGGTGATGTTTTTACTGAGAGCATATTCTGCTAACACAAATAATAATGGAGACAGAGGGTCTCCTTGCCTCAACCCCCTCTCCACTTTAAAATAACCCCCAGGACCTCCATTTAGTAAAACAGAAATTCTGGCTGATTTGAGCAGCACCTGAAGCCAATGAATTGCAGTATCTGAAATACCAAAATTACTCATAACTTGAAACAAAAAATTCCAGCTTAAGGAATCATAAGCCTGTGTTATATCTATTTTAAGACCAAAATTGCCACCTCTTCTTTTGATATCCAATTCATTCACCATCTCAGAAGCTAAAGCTATTTGATCTTGGATTGATCTCCCTTTTATAAAAGCTCCTTGCTGAGGAGAAATCATCTTATGAATTATCTTCCCCAGTCTATTTTCCCATATTTTGGTAAAAATCTTGAAACTAAAGTTCATCAAACCAATAGGTCTGTATTGTTTTGCTTTTTTTGCATTTCTCACCTTTGGAATAAGTTTGAGAAAGTTAGAGTTAAGACCCTCTGGAATAAATCCTCTCCTCCAGCAGTACTGAATAGCATTTGTGAAATCATATTCTAACACTTCCCAAGCAAATCTATAAAACCAACCTGCAAGTCCATCAGGGCCAGGAGCACTATCTGGATTGAGATCAAAAACAGCCCTTTTAATTTCTTCAGAAGAAGGAATTGATTCCAACATTGAATTGTCTTCCTCATATATTACTTTAGGAATGACCTTAAGGAAAGATTGGTTCACATTAACCTCCTGGAATTTGAATTTATTTTCAAAGTGATGAACAAGGTGATCAGCTATCTCCCTATGTGATGTAATTATATTGCTATCATCATCATCCAATTCAATAATCAAATTTTGAGCTTGTCTAACCTTCATACTGACATGAAAGAAATTAGAATTTGAAGATTCATCTTTCATCCACATTACTCTAGATTTTTGCTGCAAAATCTCTCTCTGTTGTTGGTTTAACACTTCCAACTTCCCCCTAGATGTTACTAGATTATTCAAGAGGATAGTGTTATCTAGTTCCTTGTCTGAAATATTTGCTGCAAGCATAACATCCTTTTCAGCTAACTGGATCTTCTTATTTACATCACCAAAGACAGACCAGTTCCATTTCTTAATATCACTCTTCAATCTTTTTGTTTTATACATAAAGATGTAAATTGGATTTCCTAGTACTTGCTGACTCCAAGAGTCTTTAATTAGAGGGAGGAATCCAGAGTGACTTTTCCACACTTTAAGAGCTCTAAAAGGTACATTTTTTGGCTTAGGGATAGAAGTATTTCCCCCCAAAATTGTACCATGATCTGAGATACCTCTTGCACCTACTTTATATACCCAATTAGGGTACATTTCCAACCATTTGTCATTATAGACAACTCTATCTAGGTTACAAACAATTCTTTTCTTCCCATCCCTGTTATTACACCAAGAAAACTCCAACCCAGAATGAGGATCTTCAATTAAACCACAAGAGTGTAAGCAATTGTTAAACTCAAGCATAGATATTCTCAAGGGTCTAAGGCCACCTTTTTTCTCTGACTCTCTAAGAACTGAATTATAGTCACCAATAGAAAGCCAAGGTTTCTTTAGAGTGCTTAAAAACTCCATCTCACTCCATAACTTCCTTCTATGCACTGTTAAATAATTAGCATGGATACCTGTGATAATTGCACCTCCCACCTCCACTGAAATTGATTGCTCTGTAATTAACACTATTGTTGGTTTTTGAATAAAAGAGCTCCATAAAATCCAGATATTACCTCTTCTTGTATCAGTAGAATTGTGAATAGCTTCATAATGCATACCATTGAGTCTTAATTTCTTGATAAATTCAGAAGAATAATGAACCTTTGGTTCTGCAAGAATAACTAAAGAGGGATTATGATGAAACACTAAATTTCTCAGTTTATTTCTGGCCTTAGATCTCCTAAGACCCCTGAGATTCCAGAAAATTATCTTCATTGTTTAGGATTTTGAGAAGGATTCTTCCCTCTCATTTTCCCAGCTTGAGGTTCATTAATCACTAAACTTGAAACCTGATTTCTTGTTTTAATAATACTTATATGTTTTGGTTCTTTCTGTTTCCCTTTAGGTGCTTCAACATGTACCACTTATTTTTATATTTGAGGAACAACATGCACTACTTCATTAATTGATGCTGCACTTGAACTTGACTTAAGAATTTTCTCAACAGTTAACACAAGGAAAGCTTCATGAGAATTAAGAATATCTTCACTCATATCCTGAAGGACTTGGAATTTACCTGAATTAACTTGACTAGTTGAAGCTTCAGTATTTGAAATTGGAGGAATAATATAATCCACATCTTCATCACTATTCAACACATTCTCCTCAACTATATCTTCAATTGAAGAAAATATATCAAAACTACTCTTCTTTGGAGAAATTTTTTTCTTTGTTTCAACTTTCCTCCAAGTCTTCTTACCAAAATTGTTGCTAACATCATTTTCTGAAGAATTTTTCTTCTCTCTATTCTTATTTCTACATTCACCAACATGATGACCAATATTTTGACAGTGAAAACAGAACTTAGGCAAGTTAGGAATTGAAATTGTTTGTTCAAAACTCCCATATTTAGATTCAACCCATATTGTACTAGGAATGTAAAGAGATAGATCGATCTCCACTAGGACACTAGCATAGAAACCAGCTACCTTCTTCAATGTGTTTTCATCTACCTTGATTGGTTTACCCAATTTTCCTCCCATTTGCATCATTATCTCCTCTTTCCAGTACTCAATGTTAAGGCCAGGAAAATTTACCCAGACAAATGCTGAAGTAGTTTTTTGTGCTGCTGGGTTAAAATTAGGTTCCCAGTTTCTCAGAGAAAGTTTCTGTGTTTCAACAATCCAAATACCAGAAATTATATAGCACTTATCTTCTTCATTATCCAATTTGATTATAAAATATCCTTTTCCCAGAGGAATAAACTGAACAGAACCCTTTAATTTCCATAATCTTATAAGAGTTGATTCTGCAATTTTAAATTTGACAGCAACAAGACCCAATCTACCAATTAAAATAAATTTACATTCATCAACGCTATCCTCAATAAGATCATCAGGAATAAAAATAGAAGGAGAGTTACCACGAGAGCTCTCTGAGAATTCAGGAACCATTTTTGGATTTTCACTAAAATTAGCTTCAACAAGTTTTTCTTGATGTATCGAAGCAGAACTTGAATCCGCCATCTTATTAATGATTTAATCTATCTAATCATAAAAAACTACTATCACCAATCATTGAAACAGCCTGAAAAAACTACCTGAATTAAATTGTCTTACCAGAAACGATGAAGATCGAGAATCTAATGATCGAGTTACAAAAATGAGTCAACAAGTTTTTCGCCCGATTCACGTGCTCTGTTCTCTCTCCTCAAAGTTAACTTCGCTCCCCTTGGTTTCAAGGTGACCTGTGATAGATGGGATTGGTTTGTGCTATAGCTGGAGATTGCGGAGATTGAAGTGACAGTGATGTTGAATGTATTGCAGCTGCAGCTGAGTGCTTGAGAATTGAGAAGTAATCGCATTTGATGGTGGTGCACAAGAAGCAGATGAAATTGGTGATAATGGAGATGGTTGTGTTACAGGGAAGAAATGCCGCAGAACTGTCAAGGAGGAGCTGTGTGATGCCTGAGTTTGAGCAGGAGTTGCAGCTGGTGGTTTGGTGTGAAGTAGTGAAATTGGTGGTCTTAAATAGGTGATAAATGACCAAGGAAAATGAGTTGCAGTTGTGTAAACCAATGCACTAATGGAATCGGAGCTACAAGGAAGTCGTGGCTAGAAGACAATGGAGTGTGGGTTGTGACACAAAGTTAGTACATGGATGAATTTGTGGAATTGGCCTGAGTTGTGCAGTGAAGGTTATAATGCTTCAACAGAGGAGTACACTGTCAGTTCCAGTTGAACCGAGTTGACTCAATCTAGTGAAAAGGCGAGCTGACTCAGACCAGTTGGACTATTCTAACTGGGCTTCATTCATGGGATGTCAGAGAATCAATTTGTTAGTGGGCTAACTTGTTACGGGAATTAAATGAAAAGAGGAAGTCTACAAAAGGGAGGTTATTCTCTATTCTTTTGGAGATCTATCTTTTTCATATCTTTTTATCTTGTACTTTGGCTTAGGGTTTAGACATGGAAACCCTTCTTTTTATCCTTGTTATGAACTCCATGAGCATGAGCTAATTTTATTATTGGTGATGGATTGATTTGATTTCACATAACATGTTTCTTGTTCAATAAATTAGTTTTGTCTCATATTATCGTTTATGATTCACCATTAATATTATTGCATGATTGAATGTTAGTTTTGTCAAGTTGCAAATTGGTAGAACTCACATGCACATCTTTTGCTAGATTAGGGTTATTATACGCAAAAGTGATAATTCCTGATTGCAAGTAGCATAAATATGGTTATTGCTTGTAGTGATATATCCTAGTAACCATATGTGAACCATAACCTTTGTTAAATCGGATTAGTGCTTTTACATGTTCGATTGCTTTGATTAACCTGATTTCATAGAACTTAATGCATCTCGGGAATTAAACTTGATTAGTGCTTTTACACGTTAGGTTATTCTTTTAGATAGAACTCATACTCGCATCTTTTGATGTGTTTGTTGATGACAAAAGGAAATTAGCGGGATATTCTTGCGATCAAGGTATTCTAGGGCCATTGATAAAATAGAGATTAAATATCAATTATAATTATTGTTTTGAAAGCATGTTTGTGAATGAAGATGAATCCTTAACCAATATATTTTCTACTTGATTTATTTATTTGCTTTAAGTTTATTTTACTTTATTAAAAATCAGAAAAATCCCCCCTTGTGACTTTTAGGAAACCGAAACATATTGACAACGAAAGCCTCTATGTGGATACGAACTCTTTCTTATCACTACTAAATTTATTTTAGTTGAGTGAGGAAGTGAAATTATATTTGTGTCGGCTGACAACCGATCAGATTTTGGCGCCGTTGCCGGGGAGGCAACGGTTGTCACTAGTTTTTGGTTTCTTATTTTTTGTTTTGTTTTTCTTTTATTTTCTGGTTTTTAACCTTGATTTGAGAATCGTGTTTCAGGTACTTATTTCTCATGGATGGAGCATATTAGAACAATGAATACGATTTCCAATAATCTCAACAACATGACAACTTCCAACCATTCTATGGGTATAATCAGAACCAATTTATTGGCTATGATAAATATCCTACGGAATATTGTGGTCCTCATACGTATCAACAACCTTATGGAGGGTACATGAGTGAACAACCACAAGGATTGGAAGATTCTTATGCTCGTGAACAAGAAGTCTCTAACTTGTTAGACAACTTTTCCAATTTTGTACGGCAAGAGTTTCAAAAAGATAAAGAGGCTACAGACGAGCAACTCCAAGAACTCCGTGAAGGTATTGCTAACCTACAAAGAGATATTGATCAATACAAAGAAGAAATGTATGAAGAATAATTTTGTTTTCAAAACAATAACTATTCTAATGTGCATGTGGTTTGTGATGGATAATTGATTGATGCTAATGTTGAAAAAGGCCAACCTTTGGGGTCTTTCGTTGATAATTGTGTAGTTAACTCAACTCTTGATCTTAATAATGATCATTCACCTATTCAAAAGGATGAGTTTGAGACTAGCAACACTAAATTCAGCTACGACCAACTTTATGTTAACTATGAAAGTGAAGATGATTATGAAGATACATCACTTGAACCAACTCATGGTGACATTTCCCAAAGGAGTACAGCGTAATCTTTTTGGGATCAAGATGAAGATGAAGAGGACTATGATGACACTTATGTAGATAACTCAAGCATTGATCTTAATAATGATCAAGAGCCTATTCAAAGGGTGGAGCTTGAGGATGATGCATTTTTGAGTGTTCTAAAGGAATTCCTCATAGTGAAATTTGGATTCGCAGTACAGCATGTGCCTAATAACGAAGAGGAGAATGTTGAGAATGTAACCGATTTGACCAATATTGTGGAAGACCCAATTGAGCATGCAAAAGATTGTAATGAAGATGTTGATGTCGAGACTTTGGTCAAGGCAGAAATGAATGAAGAATTGTTGCAAGTTTCAATAGAGGACCACGATGTGCAAGAGTTAAGTAATTCACTTGAAGTTTCTAAGGATGAAGAGGATACTATAATACAAGAGTTGCAGGGTTTGTCTAACCCTTTGACTATTTATCCTTCTCCTTTACCTCTTATTGACTTGAATATATGTGCTTCGAGAATATTGTTAAATGACTTTGTTTCTCGATATCCACCATTAGAAACTTTTGATTCTCATACTATGAATGTTTGCAAAGAAGAAACCATAGAAGTCCCTGATTTTTATGTTCTTTATACACTTCCAAGTGTAGAAAAGAATAAGTGTGGGGGAAACTTCTATGGGGCGATAGCTTCAATTCTATTTTCTTGTACTAATATTTGTGTGAAGCTAATATTTGCAAAACAGGTTACATGGAAGGATCCCCAACTTTTCAGATTATTGGTATATGGGGAATTCGTCTTGCACGTCGGGCTGACGACTTTAAACCAAGCGCTAAGTGGGAGGCAACCCACCGGTTTTGTATCTTTACCTTTATCTTTTTATTCCTTAAGCATTTTATCTTTATTTTCTTTGTTTTTTCTTTTCATTTGCGAAATTTCCCACCTTGAACTTTCTTTGGATGATTCAATTTTACATTGAGGGCAATGTAAATTTTAAGTGTGAGGGAGCATTTATATGTTTGTATAGTTTGTTTTATGTCTCAATAAAAAAAAATCAGAAAAATAGAAAAACCAAGAAAAAATTGTGCTTTTTGAACTCCGAAATCTAGAAACTTGTGCCTTTAGGATGACACCATTAGTGGATGGAACCATTTTGATTGCAGGAATTGAGGAACTAATTAACTAAAAGGGACGAACATAACTCAGAAATCATAAATACCATGATAGTTGTTACCATATCTCGGAATATCACCATATCATGTTCTACTTTTATTTTTCCATATTTATCTATTGTTCTCTAAGTGCTTTGGTGGGTCACTAAAAATCGAGTTGTTATTACTTCTAGGATGAAATAGAGAGATTGAGTTGCTTAAAGAAAAAAAAAAAAAAAAAAAGACCGACCAATTTGACCAAACGGAATAAAAATGACACTTGGGAATAGCAGTATGTGTGAAACGTAGTCCCTGTCTCCGTCGCCTAAAAAAGCGTGGAATGCAGGATCCAAGGCAACTATCACGTACTTGCTGACAAGAAGCATGCGCTTTGATCCAAAAGATCTAATCATGCAGTCTAAAAAAAACAAAAAGAAAAAATAAATATTATTGTTGAATAAAGTCACTCCTGGTTCCCTTGTATATGCCAGTGAGTTGATGTAGAAATAAGTTTGTTGACCACTGGTTCCCTTGTATATGCCAGTGTGTTGACACTAGAATTGACCAGTAGCTCAATCCAATAGGATGCATAGGTTCATCTTGGTGGTGGCCTTCAGACAGATATGGGAAACATCGATCACTTGTGAACATTCGCCAACATCTACATCTATATCCATCTTCTTTATCTTTTCATTGTGATTGTGGTTAGTCAGATTCCGAGTATTGTGGTTTGTTCGACTTTCTAAGAAAACTTTATTTACTAATATATGAATTGAATTTGTGCAAGGTACCTCCTCCTGTAATCATTTTGGATTCGTTCATTGATTTCTCACAAATAGACGGAGTTGGAAATATAGGTTTTGTAGGTAGACCTCTTGTAAACCTTCACGAGACTAAAACTCGTCCACTAGGGACACCTAGGGGTTCAAAGACTTGTTATTTATTCTTAGAGTAATCGTAGCCTCGACGAGACGGAGTTGTATGTATTTGTTTTAGAATTATTTTGTTTGATTTGCTCGAGGACTAGCAAAGTCTAAGTGTGGGGGAATTTGATAGGTGTGATAAACACCTAATTTTATTATCTAGTATTTATACTTTCTTTGCTATTTATTTTGTGAATTATGTATCTTATGTGTGAATTTGAGTTAATTAGGTGCAATGGAGTCCGTTGGAGCAAAAGAAAGAGGAAAGCATTCATTTGGAGCGTAAAATGGCAAAGCGGTCAATTCACAGGCGATCTATACTTGGAGCGGGCTAAGGAGTGCAAGAAGGAAATGAAGAATGAAGTGTCAGTTTCGCATAACTGACAGTTGAGTCGAATTGAGTTGTCGGTTAGCTGAAACCGACAAACATTGTATGGGTTGGTTGACCCTTATCCCCTCCACCTGGGTGGATATATCCACTTCCCTTATTTCCTACACAACCTAAAATTGAGAGAAGGATTGTATGTTTTGTTTTTCTGTCTGGAATTGAGTGAAATCATGGAGGCAGTGTCTGAAACCTTTCCTTCTGAAATCTATGAACACAGAGAAGGAAAGTAGGGTTTTGCTGGTTTGTTGTTAAGGGAAAATTCAAGAATGGGTTTGTCTAAATTTGCTGTTGAGATCGGAGAGGAATTTTAGCACCTGCTGATGATTTTGAGCGTATGGGATCATTGCTGTTGTTGGTAATTTAAACCAGTTACAGATGGTGCAGTTGCTAGCAGGGTTGTAAATGGGAATTGCAGGTGTATGTTGCAGTTGCTGGAGTTTTCTGAAATTGTGGAACTGGGGTTCAGATTAAGTCTGAGTTGAGGGTGTTTGAAAAGAAGGTAAAGATGGGTTTTGATTGGAATCGAGAAGATAGAGAACCAGAGATTGAGGGCAGTAGAAATAAGACGGTGGTTCTGTTGCCATGAGGTTGGATCAAGAAAGAATTGTTGCTGTTGTTCAAGGATTAGAAATGAAATCTAGGGTTTGCTTGAATTGAAAATTTGAGTGACAGAATTGCAGTGGTTGAGTTTGAATTAGAGAATAATCAATCAGTTAACATGGGTTTTTGGATATGAATCATAGCTGGGTTTTATTCGAAAATCAAAGCAGATGGGAGAGTTATGAGCTCAGATTTGAACCTGAGAATCTGAGAAGATGCTGTGATGTTTATGGAAGTTGGTGTTGATGGCCATCTGTTGAAGGGGTTTGAAGACTCAAATAAAGTTGGATCATGAAGATGGGTTTGTTGTTACCATGAAATGAAGTCTGTAATGAATATGATGGGTTGAGCCACAGTTGATGCTGTCAACTGTTGGCAGTGAAGAATTTGTGGAGCTGAGAAATATGGTGGAAGTGGTCAAGGGTATTGATGAGTTTTTGAAGCCAAGGATGAACTCAGGGATCTGATTGAGATACAGTGAACTCAAAGAATGTCTTGTTTTTGGCATAATGAGATGAATGTTAGGTTTGAAGTTGCAATGGCAATATGAAATTAAGACACTTGAGCTGCAGGTCAGAGGCTTTGAAGCTGGGAAGTAGTTGGAGATACAAAAAATCTGGTGAGCTGTGAAGTGGGTGATGGCATTGCAAGTTGGGAGCAGTTGAGCATAGAAGCTGATTCTGGGATTTTTGCAGTTCAGATGGAAGTTTAGAGCCGCAGTTCAGGCTGATGATGGCGGGTGTGGTTCTGAGGCAGTGAGAATGAGTGATGTAGTAGGAATGGAGCTGCAATAGCTGGAGTGTTGTGTGGGATTTTGAAGTGAGATGCAGCTGCAATAAGGCAATGGATAAGCTCCAGAAAGTGCAAATAATGAGCAGTTCAGGTGGTTAAGTTCCAATGGCTAGGTTGGAGGCAGTGATGGCAAGAGTTACAAGCATGAATTAAAGCTCAATTTCATCTAAAATATAATGCTTCTATGATGGATTTTGTGTCTTGTTGCAGGTGGTTCTGGTCTGGAGCAAATGGTAGGAGCCGTAGGTGTTTGAAATCAGTTTACAAGGGAAGAAGGTTCACTACTGGTGACAGGGAATGCTGCAGGAATTGCAGTTGAACTAAAGTTGGTGCATTTGAGCTACAGTTGGAGCTTGGCAGTAGCGCAATTGAGGTGATAGCTGAAATGGAGATAGTTCTGGTGCTCAGATTATGGTGATAGATGGGATTGGTTTGTGCTATAGCTGGAGATTGCGGAGATTGAAGTGACAGTGATGTTGAATGTATTGCAGCTGTAGCTGAGTGCTTGAGAATTGAGCAGGAATCGCAGTTGATGGTAGTGCACAAGAAGCAGATGAAATTGGTGATAATGGAGATGGCTGTGTTACAGGGAAGAAATGCCGCAGAACTGTCAAGGAGGAGCTGTGTGATGCCTGAGTTTGAGCAGGAGTTGCAGCTGGTGGTTTGGTGTGAAGCAGTGAAATTGGTGGACTTAAACAGGTGATAAATGAACAAGGAAAATGAGTTGCAGTTGTGTAAACCAATGCACTGGTGGAATCGGAGCTACAAGGAAGTCGTGGCGAGAAGACAATGGAGTGTGGGTTGTGACACAAAGTTAGTACATGGATGAATTTGTGGAATTGGCCTGAGTTGTGCAGTGAAGGTTAGAATGCTTCAACAGAGGAGTACACTGTCAGTTCCAGTTGAACCGAGTTGACTCAATCTAGTGAAAAGGTGAGCTGACTCAGACCCAGTTGGACTATTCTAACTGGGCTTCATTCATGGGCTGTCAGAGAATCAATTTGTTAGTGGGCTAACTTGTTACGGGAATTAAATGAGAAGAGGAAGTCTACAAAAGGGAGGCTATTCTCTATTCTTTTGGAGATCTATCTTTTTATCTTCTACTTTGGGTTAGGGTTTAGACATGGAAACCCTTCTTTTTATCCTTGTTATGAACTCCATGAGCATGAGCTAATTTTATTATTGGTGATGGATTGATTTGATTTCACATAACATGTTTCTTGTTCAATAAATTAGTTTTGTCTCATATTATCGTTTATGATTCACCATTAATATTGTTGCATGATTGAATGTTAGTTTTGTCAAGTTTCAAATTGGTAGAACTCACATGCACATCTTTTGCTAGATTAGGGTTATTATACGCAAAAGTGATAATTCCTGATTGCAAGTAGCATAAATATGGTTATTGCTTGTAGTGATATATCCTAGTAACCATATGTGAACCATAACCTTTGTTAAATCGGATTAGTGCTTTTACATGTTTGATTGCTTTGATTGGCTTGATTTCATAGAACTTAATGCATCTCGGGAATTAAACTTGATTAGTGCTTTTACACGTTAGGTTGTTCTTTTAGATAGAACTCATACTCGCATCTTTTAATGTGTTTGTTGATGACAAAAGGAAATTAGCGGGATATTCTTGCGATCAAGGTATTCTAGGGCCATTGATAAAATAGAGATTAAATATCAATTCTAATTATTGTTTTGAAAGCATGATTGTGAATGAAGATGAATCCTTAACCAATATATTTTCTACTTGATTTATTTGTTTATTTATTTATTTGCTTTAAGTTTATTTTACTTTATTAAAAATCAGAAAAACCCCCCCTTGTGACTTTTAGGAAACCGAAACATATTGACAACGAAAGCCTCTTTGTGGATACGAACTCTTTCTTATCACTACTACATTTATTTTAGTTGAGTGAGGAAGTGAAATTATATTTGTGTCGGCTGACAACCGATCATCATTACCAAACACTTTGTTAGAAGATCCATTAGAGAAATGCCTAGCTCACTTTGGGATTGATTTTGATGATGATGATGTGATGAATGAGGTGAATGCTTTGTTAGATTAAACCCCTTTGATAGACACTAGTAATAGCTGGAAACCTAATTTCGAACCTCTACCCTTTTATAAGTCTACCCTAGTTCCTTCGTTAGAAAATCCTCCTAAGTTGGACCTAAAACCATTGCCAGATTCCCTAAAGTATGTGTTTTTAGGCCCGTCTGAAATTTTACCTGTGATTATTGCTTTTGACTTGGATAGTGATCAGGAAAGTAGGATAGTGACCGTCCTTTAAAACAACAAGGAAGCTTTAGGGTGGACCATAGCAGTATAAGTCATACTATTTGTGTGCATCAGATCTATTTAGAGGAAGATACCAAACCTTTTAGGGAGATGCAACGTCGACGGAACCCTAATATGAAAGAAGTAGTTCGAACCGAGGTTCTGAAGTTGTTAGGTGCATGCATTATCTACCCCATTTCAGACAATAAGTGGGTCATCTCCGTTCAAGTTGTTCCCAAGAAATCCGGTATTACTGTAGTCCAGAATGATAACAATAAGTTAATCCCAGCTCAAATGACCACGTGTTGGCGTGTCTCTATTGACTATAGAAAATTGAACAAGGTCACCAGGAAGGACCACTTTCCCCTTCCCTTCATCGACCAAATGCTAGAAAGATTAGCTAGACGTAGCCATTTTTGCTTTTTAGATGGATACTGCGATTATAATCAGGTTCCTATTGCCCCAGAAGACTAAGACAAAACCACTTTTACCTGTCCCTTTGGTACCTTTGCGTATAAAAGCATTCCTTTCGGGCTATGTAATGCCCCTGCGACCTTTCAACATTGTATATTGAACATATTTTATAACATGGTAGAACGGTTCTTAGAGGTCTTTATGGATGATTTTTCAGTGTTTGGTTCGTCTTTCGATGAGTGCTTGCATCATTTGTCATTAGTTTTTGACTAGGTGTAAGGAAAAGAATTTAGTGCTTAATTGGGAGAAATGTCATTTCATGGTTTGTTCAGGAATCGTTCTAGGGCATATCGTATCTTCGAAGGGTATAAAGATAGATAGAGCCAAAGTTGACCTTATTAAAACTTTACCGGTCCCAAAAACCGTAAAATATATTAGGTCATTCTTATGGCATGCAGGTTTTTATCGTCAATTCATTAAGGATTTTAGCTTGATTTCTAGACCTCTTTGCAATTTGCTTGCAAAAGATGCTAAGTTTGTCTTTGATGATGCTTGTTTAGAGGCTTTTGAGAAGATTAAGACTTTACTCACTGCCGCCCACATAGTCCATGCACCCAACTGGAACCTACCCTTTGAGATCATGTGCGATGCTTCATATTATGCTATTGGTGTTGTTTTAGGTCAGCGAGAAAACAAATTACTTCATGTGATTTACTATGCTAGCAAAACTCTGAATGATGCCCAGTTGAACTATACCACCATAGAGAAGGAACTGTTGTCCACTGTGTTTGCCTTAGACAAGTTTAGACCATATCTCTTAGGTTCTAAGATCGTAATCTATACTGATCATGCTGCTTTGAAATACCTTTTGTCTAAGAAGGATACCAAACCTATATTGATTAGATGGATCCTTTTATTACAAGAATTTTTTCCAGACATTAGAGACCAAAAGGGTGCAGAAAATGTAGTAGCAGACCACTTGTCTAGGCTAGTTGTTAGTTCCCCTAATGACTTCCTTCATATAAGGGATAGCTTTCCTGATGAACTATTGTTCTTTGTTTCCCAATCACCTTGGTATGCAAATATAGTGAATTATCTTGTTACTGGTCGAATGCCCCAACATTGGGGTAAACAAGATCGTTCTAGGTATTTAGCCGAGGTTAAACACTTCTTTTGGGATGATCCTTATTTATTTAAGTATTGTCCAGACCAGATTATTAGGATATGTATACCTGAGAGTGACCAGTCCAGTATTATTTCCTTTTGTCATGATCATGCTTGTGGGGGTCACTTTAGTGCTAAGAAGACTGCTGATAAGATATTCCAGTGTGGATTATATTGGCCTTCGTTGTTTAAAGACTCCCATAGTTACTGTGTTACTTGTGAACGTTGCCAGAAATTAGGAACCATTTCCCGTAGGAATATGATTCCCTTGAACCCGATTTTAATTGTTGAGGTCTTTGATGTGTGGGGTATTGACTCTATGGGTCAATTTCCTAATTATTTTGGTAACCTATACATCCTTGTCGCCGTAGACTATGTCTCTAAGTGGATTGAGGCGGTTGCGTGTTAAACCAATGACCATAGGGTTGTGATTGAGTTCTTGAAAAATAATATACTTACACGTTTTGGTACACCGCGAACTATAATTAGTGATGGAGGGTCGCACTTTTTTAATGGACCTTTTAAGCTTTTTATGAAGAAATATGGTATTACACATAAGGTATCCATCTCGTATCATCCACATACTAGTGGTCAGGTAGAGGTTTCCAATAGGCAGATAAAATGTATATTAGAGAAAATAGTTAATCCTAATCGGAAAGACTGGTCGTCTAGGCTCACTGATGCCTTATGGGCTTACCGTACTGCGTTTAAGACCCCCATTGGAATGTCGCCTTACCGGCTTGTGTATGGAAAGGCATGTCATTTACCTGTTTAGTTAGAACATAAAGCTTATTGGGCTGTTAAGCAGATGAATTTTTCACTTGACAAGGCAGGAGCCCATAGGAAACTCCAGCTCAATGAGTTGGACGAGATTCGTATAGATTCTTACGATAGTTCGAAGGAGTATAAGAACAGAATGAAACTTGTGCATGATATAAATATTTTATGGAAGTCATTTTCTCTAGGTCAAAAAGTTCTTCTGTATGATACCCGCTTGCATCTTTTCCCTGGGAAGTTACGTTCTCGGTGGACGGGTTCTTTTATTGTTCGCACTGTCTTTCCTCATGGAGCTATTGAAATTGAGACACCGGATGGTAGTAGTTCTTCGAAGGTTAACGGTCAGAGATTGAAACCCTTTTTAGAGCCCTTTCTTACAAGTGATGTTGAGGAGGTCCCTTTAGAGGACCCTGTTTACCCTTGATTGACCATCGAGGCAGTTGTATGTTGTATATTAGTTTTGATTTTCTCTCTCTTCACCCAGGTACTATCACTACAACTTCTCCTAGTGTGTTTTTACTTTTGGTATTGCTCTTTCATTAGAAACATTGAGGACAATGTTAGATTTAAGTTTGGGGGTGGGGAAGAACTTTTTAGTTGCACTTTTGAAACTTCTAGCATCACATGGTATCCGGTTAGCTAAGTTTACATACTGTTTCTCACCGAAAAGATAGAAATTGGAATGCTAGGGATAAAAACCTATTGAGACATTAGAGAAAAAGACATTGAGATCCTTTAAATTTAGGAGAGAACTTGTTCCTTTTAGAGGGTAACCGTGATGGACCTAACCATCCATGATGGAAATGCAAGTAGGTCAGGAAATGCCAGAAAGACAAAGCAAACTCATAATGTATTCTTAGTTACTGGATTACAACTCTCTCTATGTAGAAACTTATCATCATCAACAAGCGGAGCGACATCAAAATCTATGAAGAAAGTTGAAGACGTTTAAGGTTTAGAAGCAACAATAGAAAAGAATAATTCAAAAATCAAAGTTGAAGACTATAAGAGCAGATGATATAAGTTGTTGAAGTTCATGATACTAAGACAAATTGCAAAGATCCAAGTGTTAAATTCCTTCTATGATGGCCATGTAAATTTTGTCTTGTTTTTACTCAAAAAAAAAAATAATGAAAAATACAAAGTTTAAATTTTAAATTTTAAATTTTGTTCAATAAGGCCTTAGGGAAGTAGAAATTTTTAGGTCAAGCAAGAAATTGAAGAGAAGAGTTAATTGTCAAGGTTCTATGAGGTTCGAGAGTTTATCATCAACTGTTGAAGACCGAAGAAGACGTTGTTTTCTACTGAGCACTATGAAAGAGTCGAAGAAATATACATTTGGTTGCTTTGTTAGTCCGCTTTCAATCTGGCACAAGATGTTTCTAGCACTGGTTTAACTCATCACACGTAATTAGTCCAGCTGTGTAGCAGATGTCCCTTTCATCTTTTTCTCTCTGCTAGTCTGATCCAGTTGTAAATCAGTGGACGCATCTTATAATGTTTATCTAGATATGTAGCGAATATCTCTTTATCTAGCAGTGTTGCTGATATGTCTCCCCTTTTCTTCAGTCAGCTTTAGAGCTGACACCTTTAATTTCTATGGCATTCTAGTCACTTGGATATAGGTTGAGAATTTGTATGTCCTCATAGCTCTTTGGATACTTGTGACCAATTAGAAGTACATGTTTTGTGGGTACACCTATGGTAAACCCTCCGGAGACAACACTCCGCCACTAGGGCCACCTAGCGGTTTAACGGCTTGCTGCACGTGCTAAGTGTAGTCATTTTATTTTCTAGATTATATTTGCTCGGGACTAGTGACGAGGTGTCAACTCGCAAATAATATTTCTCTACTTTTATTTACACTAGCAAGTAGTATAATGTAAGCAGGATCGTCCCAAGGGAGGTATGAGGAAAAAGTTGTTATACAAATATTCCTAGCAAAGATGATTGCGTTGTAGAAAATCTGAAAATTGTAAATTGTAAATTGTAAATTGTAAATTGTAAATTGTATTCAAATATGAGATGTGATTGATTAAAGGTTCATTCTAGACCACGGAATAAAAACCAAATTTATATATATAGCCAAGTTCTTCACATTATCTCGTTACTAACAACCCTAGAATAATTAGTTCGCTCAACTATTCCGTTATTATCTCCTAAGCTCACCGGATACGGGATCGCTCGACTACCGGTTTCTACTTGCCAAGTTTCCTAGTGATACGCTTACTAGGTGTGACTTAAGCAAATGCTCTAAGTTCTGTGAGATAAGGTTGCTCCTAGTGATGAACTCAAAAGCATGAATCACCAACTAGTGTTGATTTCTACATATGGGTACTTAACAAAGTCCCATCATCATTACCCACATATTGCTACTTGTGTTTATCTTCTCTAAACAATTATGGGTCGAAGAAAATATAAACTAGAAATAAGATTAAGAATTAATGATTCAATTTTGAACTTAAACCCTTAACAAATAATCCAAAAACAATATTAGCATGGTAGAAATCAATCAATAACATAAATAAATGCAAGAGAACAAGTTATTTCATATCAATCATAGGTTCATATTTCGGGCCTTGAAATCGCCCTTAATCAAAAAGAGTTTTAGCTACTCATAAATATGGAGTTCATCATCAAATAATAAATTGAAATAAAGTTAAGAAGATGAATATAAAAACGGAAGCAAACCCTAGTGCGGCTCCCTGCAAAAACTCCAAGAAGAATACGTGATCATAGAGTTGTGGAAATCCTCCCTTTTATGTCTCTTCTTAGGTCAAGTCTTCAAAGGTCCAATAGATAAAAGTCTTCCAAGCCCAAGTGTGAGAAAAAACCAAGTACAAACTATGCCCAAAAAGTGCCGCCGGAAAACTGGTGAATATGCCGGAACTTGGCCGGAATAGTCGCCAGAAAATATCTCAGGTGACCGGAAAATGCCACCCGGTCACCGGTCAAACATAACAGTCAACCGTTAAAACTAACGACTGACTAACGGTATAACTGAGTTAAGATCAAGTCAGCTCACTGACTGGTCTAACTGTTCATGGCCTTGGCCATTTTGCAGGCCATCTTGATGCACCATCATTATGCTCCATTACAGCCATAATAGCCCTGCTTCATCCTACAGGCTGTAACAATACTAAGCCACCTACTTCAGTTCTTCCTCTCTCCAGCTGCAATGCCTCTCAAGTTGCTTCATTAGATGCTTCATTAGCAGCTCCAATAGCTCAACATCCAACCATCAAAACATCACCGATCCACCAGTAGATATTCTCATGCTAACAGCTCAACTCTGCATTGCAGCATCAACAAAGCTTCACCTGCAATTTCCAAACATTCCATCTCCATACTCAGTTGCACCAGTCCTGCAACACCGCTTCTTTTGTAATCTTAGTACCACAAATTCCTCCATCCGAGCTGCAACCTCAGTCTTGCAGAGTCCAACAAACTCAACACATACAATCACCACCATGAACAACATCAAAGCATCCATTCAGTTCGACTTTGTAATTCCGCTACCATCTCAGTCAGTCCTGCGATACTAGACCCAGCACCTTCACTGCAACACCCTGTTATAGCCATTATTCTCTTATGCTATTCCCTGACCATGGAAGCAACATCTCAATACAGCACCAGCTGTAACTTTATCTCAGTCCTGTAATTTCCTGTAATACTCCATCCGAGCTGCAATTTCAATATGTTACAGAGACCTAGCATTCAATTACACAAACTCAAGTCATCCCTGCACTGCTAACTCAACTCCAACATCAACAACTCTCAAGTTAGGTCAATTACAACAGCTCAATTCATTGCAACATAGCTCCATCTAGCCAACATCAACCCCATACTATCATTCTCTAACAGCAGTTCAAATCTCAGTAGCGACAACACCATTAGGTCCAGGCTTCTATCTCCTTCACAGAGGAAACACCAACTCTCAGTAGTAGCATTAGTTCAGATCCATCAAACCTTGCCAGTCCAACCTGCAGTTCCATTCAATGGAGTAACCAGCTCAATCCACAGACTCCACCATTTGCTCGGTCCATGTGCTTCACTGAGACAATCAACACAAACCATTAACAGCTACTGCAGATCTAAACTCCTCAAGCTAACTGCAACCATCAGAGCCTGTGCTTAAGACCCATCTCCTCAAACCTCCATTCCTGTGACTTGTACTAATCACCAACAACAACAAAAACACATTCTTCACATTCAAACTCAGATTCAAGGGAAACCCACTTTATAGATTCATTAAAGCAACCGCAATTCATCCTCAAATTCGAGCATCATGAAGCCATAGTAATTACCAGAAACTACAGCTGCTGCCTCTTTCTTTAGCTTTAACCATTCAATATCACCATAGACCAAACACCAGAGTCATTTCATACCCATCTCTAATTTCATTAAACCCTAATCAGATTCAGAAATTTGAATCCATATGCTGCCATCTTTCTTAAATATTCTTAACACCACAGACTCATCTTCTAAATCACACCAAGACTCATACTGTACTTGAATTCTTCTTGTTCTTCCCTGTTCAGCCAATACACCACCAGAATCGATTACTTTCACTGCCAGTTCTTATCTCAGTTTCATAACATCGTACGTTGAACCACAACATCAAATCCCTTTTCTCCAACTCAAAACCCTTGATTTCAGTTTCTGTAAATCCCAAATTTCTTCATTAATCTTCATCAAAGTAGCATATTCAAACACACATATCCGATTTACAATATTCTAGTAACTCAACAGCAACCAATTCGATTTATCCCCATCGTGTTATTCTTTAATTCATCTTCTCTGAATTCTCATGATGCCGCCTTTCTCCTTCTCGATTTTAGACAGTGGAAGAGAAATAAAAACCAATGATTTCTCAGAGTTTTAGGTAATGTGTAGGAGTAGGAATTGATATAGACACCCGGCGCTTTAGGATAAGGGCCGCAGAGTGATGTTTGGCCTGTCAGTTTCAGCAAACTGACTGCCTATTCTTTGCCTACGACTTGATCTTTTTGCTCCTTTTTGCTCCAAATGAGCGCCTTCTTCATCCTCGAAATCTTCCACCAGCAACAGCGGTCTTTTACTCCTCATATTCACTTCTTCTCTTCAATGAGAGTCATCACTAAAGTTGTCGTGCTTTTTAGACAGAAAATTTGCATCACTAAAGCTGACATACTTTTCAGACAGAGATGAAGAAATAAAAGCAAATAATGAGAAATAGTTAGTCTCCAACAGCAGTTGCACATGAAATGACACTTCTGTGCTGTTTCTTATTCTTTTGTTCCAAATGACTCCAAAGTACCTAAATACTCAAAAACAAAACATAAGATACATAATTTACAAGAGAACTAGCAGAGAAAGCATAAACAATAGATAAATATTAAGGTGTTTTATACACCTATCAAATTCCCCCACACTTAGACTTTGCTAGTCCTCGAGCAAATCAAACAAAATAATTATAAAACATACATACAACTCCGTGTCATCGAGGCTACGGTCACTTTTAGCATAAATAACAAGCCTTTGAACCCCTAGGTGTCCCTAGTAGACGAGTTTTAGTCTCTTGAAGGTTTACGAGAGGTCTAACTACAAAACCTATTACTCCAAATTCCAACTACCTGTGATGAATCTATGAACAAATCCAAAATGATTACAGGAGAAGGTACCTTGATTCAAATCCAATTCATATATAAGTAATTAAAGCTCTAATCAGAAAGTCGAATAGACCACAATACTAGGAAACTGACTAACCACAATCACACATGAATAGATTAAGAAGATGGATATAGAGGTAGATGTTTGCGAATGTTTACAAGTGATCGTTGTTTCCCATATCTGTCTGAAGGTCACCGCCAAGATGAAACTATGCATCCTATTGGATTGAGCTACTGGTATGAATTCTAGTGTCAACACACTGGAATATACAAGGGAACCAGTGATCAACAATCTTAATTCTACATTAACTCAACTGGCATATACAAGGGAACCATGAGTCGACTTTATTCAACAATAGTAATATTTTTCTTTTCTTTTCTTTTTTTCTTTTGCACTTTTTTTTGTTAGACATCATGATTAGATCTTTTGGATCCAAGCGCATGCTTCTTGTCAGCAGATTACATGATAGTTCCCTTGGATCCTGCGTTCCACGCTTTTTTAGGCGACGGAGACAGGGAGAACACACACATATTGCTATCCAAGTGTCATTTTTATTCCGATTGGTCTAATTGGTCGGTTTTTTTTTTTTTTTTTTTTTTTTTTTTTTTTTTAGCAACTCAATCACTCTATTTCATCCTAGAAGTAATAACAAGTCGATGTTTAGTGACCCACCAAAGCACTTGGAGAACAATAGATAAATATGGAAAAATAAAAATAGAATGTGATATGGTGATATTCCGAGATATGGTAACGACTATCATGTTATTTGTGATTTCTGAGCTATGTTCGTCCCTTTAGTTAATTGGTTCCTCAACTCCTGCAATCACAATGGTTCCATCCATTAATATTGGTAGTGTCATCCTAAAGGCACAAGTTTTTAGATTTCGGAGTTTATAAAGCAATTTTTTTCTCTTGTTTTTCTATTTTTCTGATTTTTTTTCTTTTTCTAAAGGCATAAAACAAACTATACAAACATAAAACAACTATACAAACATATAAATGCTCCCCCACACTTAAACTTTACATTGTTCTCAATGTAAAATTGAATCGTCCAAAGAAAGTTCAAGGTGGGAAATTCCGCAAATGATATGCAAAAACAAGAAAATCAAGATAAAATGCCTAAAAATAAAAAGATAAGGATAAAGATACAAAACCGGTGGGTTGCGTCCCACTCAGCGCTTGGTTTAAAGTCGTCAGCCCGACTTCCAGCTCCAATTACTCCTCCAGAGGGAGTGGATCACTCAATGTGATCATATCCTGATTCTCCGTCACAAACTGCTCATAGTATGGTTTCAAACGATGGCCGTTGACCTTGGAAACCAGCCCTGTTTTGGGACTAGTAATTTCAACTGCACCATGCGCAAACACATTAGTAACAACAAATGGTCCAATCCATCTGGACCTAAGTTTACCCGGAAACAATTTAAGACGAGAATGGAATAAAAGAACTTTCTGTCCTACTTCAAAACTTTTTCGGGAAATCATTTTATCATGGAAAGTCTTGGTCTTTTCTTTGTAAATGTGTGAAATTTCATATGCATCATTTCGTATCTCTTCTAACTCATTGAGTTGAAGTTTCATATGTTCACCATCTGCATCTAATTCCATATTACATACCTTGATAGCCCAATAAGCTTTGTGTTCAAGTTCGACGGGAAGATGGCAAGGTTTTCCGTAGACAAGCCTAAAAGGAGACATACCGATTGGTGTCTTGTAAGTTGTCCTATACGCCCACAAAGCGTCATTGAGTCTATAAATCCAATCCTTCCTTGTAACGTTCACCGTTTTCTCTAAGATGGACTTAATCTCCCGGTTGGAAATTTCAGTTTGACCGCTCGTTTTTGGATGATACGGTGTGCCAACTTTATGAAAAATGTTATACTTCTTTAGAAGAGCATGAAAGGATCTCTTGAAGTGCGAACCTCCATCACTAATCACCACTCGAGGTGTTCCAAACCTAGAAAAGATATGTTCCTTCACAAACTCACAAACAACATGAGAATCATTGGTAGGAGTGGCTTTAGATCCCACCCACTTAGAAACATAATCTACATCAAGAAGTATATAAAATTTCACATTGGAATTCACAAAAGGCCCCATAAAATCGATACCCCAAACATCAAAAATCTCAACAACGAGAATTGGTTTTTGCGGCATTTGGTTTCTAGCACCAAGGTTGCCTGTCCTTTGACACCTATCACAAGCCTTGAAAAATAAATATGCATCCTTAAACAATGTAGGCCAATAAAAACCACTTTCGAGAACCTTGAGGGATTTCCTCTTGGCTCAGAAATGGCCACCACAAGCATATGAGTGACAAAAATTCAGAATTGATTGGAACTCGGATTCGAGTACGCACCTGCGGATCATTTGATCGAAGAAATGCTTCCACAAATAAGGTTCATCCCATATATATTTCTTGGTAATCTTCTTGAGCTTGTGTTTTTGGAATGTAGACATGGAACTAGGTACTTGTCCCGTCACCAAAAAGTTAACAATATCAGCGTACCATGGAGTTGTGACACCAACCGCAAAGAGTTGCTCATCCGGGAAGCTATTATGAAAAGGAATCGCTTCTTTGGACACAACCAATCTGCTTAGATGATACGCTACGGTATTCTCACTTCCCTTCTTGTCCTTGATTTGCATGTTGAATTCTTGAAGAAGGAGTATCCACTTTATGAGCCTTGGCTTAGCATCTTTCTTTGTGAGCAAGTACCGAAGTGCAGCATGGTCGGAGAAAAAAAACACCTTTGTACCCACTAAATAAGATCTAAACTTCTCTAGTGCAAACACTATGGCCAAAAGCTCATTTTCAGTAGTGGAGTAGTTGATTTGTGCTCTGTTTAGAGTTCTATAAGCATAATAAATAGCATATGGAACTTTACCATCTCGCTGTCCCAACACGGCTCCAACGGCATAATTACTTGCATCGCACATCAACTCAAATGGCTTGCTCCAGTCGGGTGGTTTGATAATTGGTGCGGTAGTTAACAACTCTTTCAAGGTGTCAAAATCTTCCTTGCATTCCTTGTCACAATCAAAGGCCACATCTTTCTGCAAAATTCTACACATGGGCATTGCAATCTTGGAGAAATCCTTGATGAATCTCCTATAAAAACCTGCATGACCAAGAAAAGAGCGAACCTCCCTCACAGTTGTGGGGTATTGTAAGTTCCGAATCAAATCTATCTTAGCCTTGTCCACTTTTAACCCCTTAGAGGATACAACATGGCCTAGCACAATCCCATGATTCACCATAAAGTGACACTTTTCCCAATTAAGCACAAGATTAGTCTCTATGCATCGTTTAAGAATAAGTGAAAGGTTATCTAAGCACTTTTCAAAAGAATCACCATACACGCTAAAATCAACCATAAACACTTCTATGATGCTTTCCACATAATCTATACAACGTTGAAAAGTGGCTGGTGCATTGCACAAGCAAAATGGCATACGTCTATACGCAAAAGTGCCAAAAGGACAAGTAAACGTCATTTTTTCTTGATCTTCCGGAGCTATTACAATCTGGTTATAACCTGAAAAACCATCAAGGAAGCAATAGTAAGCGTGTCTAGCCAACCTTCCAAGCATTTGATCAATGAATGGTAAAGGAAAATGGTCCTTTCGGGTGGTAGAGTTGAGCTTTCGGTAGTCAATGCAAACTCTCCAACCGGTCTGGATTCTAGTTGGAACCAGGTCATTATCTTCATTTTTCACCACCTTGATTCCGGACTTCTTTGGAACGACTTGAATCGGGCTCACCCATTTGATATCGGATATGGGGTAGATAACCCCGACATCCAACAACTTCAGGATTTCTTTCTTGACTACTTCCATCATTGGAGGGTTCAAGCGACGTTGAGCTTCTCTTGTTGGTTTTGCCCCCTCCTCAAGAAGTATTCGGTGCGTACATGTGGAAGGACTAATTCCTTTGATATCGGCAATAGTCCACCCAATGGCAGACTTGTACTCTCTTAGCACTCGAACAAGTTTCTCCTCTTGCACCTTAGTAAGGTTGTTGGCAATGATCACCGGTAACTCTTCCTTGTCACCTAAATATATATATTTAAGGTGATACGGAAGAGGTTTCAACTCAAGAATAGGTGCCTGCACAATCGACGGTAAACTTTTCTCATTAGTAAGCGGCAAAGAAACATAAGACGCATTATACTTTTGTGGAACTTCTTGTAATGAGTTAAGAGATAAAAAAACCTCTTTAAGCTCATCACAAATAGACAATTCACTTTCAAGGTCTTTGTATTTTCCATAACCTAAACCTTCCACTATGGTGTTTTCTAAAGCATCATCACCATTTAATTCAAACATCTGTTGAGCTAGAGAATCAATAATATCAATAGAAAAACATGAATGCACATCACTGGGATATCTCATAGCCTCAAAGATAGTGAAACTTATGATCTCATCATCAAATTCCATAGTTAAAGCGCCCTTGAAGACATCAATCTTCGTTCTAGCGATTCTCATGAATGGTATACCCAACAGAAAGGGGGTAGTCGATAGTGAATCTCCATCCATCATGTCAAGAACATAGAAATCTGTCGGAAATATGAGTTGATTAACCTGCACCAAAACATCTTCAATAACCCCTTTCGGGTAAGTGTTAGACCTATCAGCAAGTTGTATAACAATACCGGTATTCTTAAGAGGTCCAAGATTCAAGGATTCATAAACGTAGGCAGGCATAACATTAATGGATGCTCCTAAATCTAGCAAAGCACGTTCAAACTTGATTTTACCAATAGTACATGGTATGGTGAAACTACCAGGATATTTCAACTTAGGTGGGAGTTTCTTTTGAAAATATTCCGAAGCATTTTCCCCCACACTCATTACCTCATTACCGGTCAATTTGTGCTTGTTAGTGCATAATTCCTTCAAGAACTTTGCCCATCTTGGAACCTTCCTTATCGCCTCAATGAGTGGAATGTTCACTTCAATCTTCTTAAATATTTCCCAAAGCTCTTGGTACAATGTCTCCTTGTTCGACTTTGCAAACCTTCTAGGAAAAGGAGTAGGAGTAGCATAAGTAGAAACACGAGTTGTGGAGTTAGAATTTGTTACCGGGTCAACCTTTTTAGGGGTTGTTTCACCCTCTTCTTTCTCCAAATTAGGTTCTTGGGACACATGTGATGTTGCCGGTTTCTCTACTTGCTTCCCACTTCGTAGCTCAATAGCATTGGCATTCTCCTTGTGATTTAATGTTTGCGAAGGAAGTTTTCCAGCTGCTTGTGCTTCCAATTTGCTCACGGTAGTAGCTAGTTGACCCATTTGTGTTCGGATATCCTTCATATCCATCTCTGCCTTTTGCTTATCTTGCACCATTGTGTTGAGAATGAGATTCAACTTGTTATCTATACTCGTGCCTTGAGTTTCTTAACGTGGCTTTTGCAAGAAGTGGTATCCACCTTGTTGATTGAAAGGCGGATTGGGAACTGCAGCTTGCTTGTTGGCATAGCTGAAATTGGGATGATTTCGCCAACACGGATTGTATGTGCTAGAGTATGGATCATATCTTGGCCTTTGCTGATTTTGGTACATGACACTTGCTTGCTCAACATCTTCGGTATATGATGATGGTATGATAACCGCAACTATTTGATGCATCATCCTCTCCATGTTACCCATCCTTTGTTCCATGTGTGAAGAATTGCCAACTTCATTCACCTTCCTGTAGGAAGAACTGAAGCAGGTGGCTTAGTATTGTTACAGCCTATGAAGCACGGATAATGATACGGTGATACGGATACGGGGATTCATCGATTTTCAAAAAATGAGGATACGGGATACGTAACGATACGTGTATTTATTAAAAATATTTAATATAATAATAATTTATTTTAGCAAAAAAAATCACATAATATTAAAAAAAAAATACTATCAGAAATATTAAAAAATATAGATAAACCTTATCTAACATCCTGCTCACCTATCACTCGTCAATATAGTCTTCATCAAAGAGCACCGCTTCTAGTTCTGGCTCGTCAAGTGAAAGATTTGCAACTTCAAATTCTCCCACACCGTATAGTGGATCAAATGCTCCACTGATATCCCACATTCTACTTTCACCTTTCGTATAATTTCACTTTTTTCGTGATAGGAGACGAAGATTACTATGAACAAATTTTGAAGGCGTCCCCAAGTATCCCAAAGTATCCGACATTGATAAGGCATCCGATACGGATACGTCACCAATTTTTAAGTATCCGTGCTTTATAGGTTACAACCTGTAGGATGACGCAAGGCTATTATGGATGGTAATGGAGCGTAATGATGGTGCAGCAAGATGGCCTGCAAAATGGCCAAGGCCATGACCAGTTAGACCAGTCAGTGAGCTGACATGATCTTAACTCAGTTATACCGTTAGTCAGTCGTTAGTTTTAACGGTTGACTGTTATGTTTTACCGGTGACCGGGTGGCCTTTGTCGGTCACCTGAGACATTTTTATGGCAACTATTCCGGCCAACTTCCGGCTCATTAACCAGTTTTCAGGCGACACTTTTTGGGCATAGTTTGTACATGGGTTTTTCTCACACATGGGCTTGGAAGACTTCTATCTATTGGAACTTTGAAGACTTGACCTAAGAAGAGACATAAAAGGGAGGATTTCCACAACTCTATGATCACGTATTCTTCTTGGAGTTTTTGCAGGGAGACGCACTATGGTTTGCTTCCGTTTTTATATTCATCTTCTTAACTTTATTTCAATTTATTATTTGATGATGAACTCCATATTTATGAGTAGCTAAAACTCTTTTTGATTAAAGGTTCATTCTAGACCACGTAATACAAATCAAATTGATATATATAGCCAAGTTCTTCACATTATCTCGTTACTAACAACCCTAGAATAATTAGTACGCTTAACTACTCCGTTATTATCTCCTAAGCTCACCGGATACGGAAACACCCGACTACCGGTTTCTACTTGCCAAGTTTCCTAGTGATACGCTTACTAGGTGTGACTTAAGCAAATGCTCTAAGTTCTGTGAGATAAGGTTGCTCCTAGTGATGAACTCAAAAGCATGAATCACCAACTAGTGTTGATTTTTACAAATGGGTACTTAACAAAGTCCCATCATCATTACCCACATATTGCTACTTGTGTTTATCTTCTCTAAACAATTACGGGTCGAAGAAAATCTAAACTAGCAATAAGATTAAGAATTAATGATTCAATTTCGACCTTAAACCCTTAACAAATAATCCATAAAAAATATTAGCATGGTAGAAATCAATCAATAACATAAATAAATGCAAGAGAACAAGTTATTTCATATCAATCATAGGTTCATATTTCGGGCCTTAAAATCGCCCTTAATCAAAAATAGTTTTAGCTACTCATAAATATGGAGTTCATCATCAAATAATAAATTGAAATAAAGTTAAGAAGATGAATATAAAAACGGAAGAAAACCCTAGTGCGGCTCCCTGCAAAAACTCCAAGAAGAATACGTGATCATAGAGCTGTGGAAATCTTCCCTTTTATGTCTCTTCTTAGGTCAAGTCTTCAAAGGTCCAATAGATAGAAGTCTTCCAAGCCCATGTGTGAGAAAAACCCATGTACAAACTATGCCCAAAAAGTGTCGCAGGAAAACTGGTTAATGAGTCGGAAGTTTGCCGGAATAGTCGCCAGAAAAATGTTTCAGGTGACCGGCAAAGGCCACCCGGTCACCGGTAAAACATAATAGTCAACCGTTAAAACTAACGACTGACTAACGGTATAACTGTGTTAAGATCAATTCAGCTCACTGACTGGTCTAACTGGTCATGGCCTTGGCCATTTTGCAGGCCATCTTGCTGCACCATCATTACGCTCCATTACCAGCCATAATATCCCTGATTCATCCTACAGGCTGTAACAATACTAAGCCACCTGCTTCAGTTCTTCCTCTCTCCATCTGCAATGCCTCTCAATTTGCTTCATTAGCAGCTCCAATAGCTCAACATCCAACCATCAGAATATCACCAATCCACCAATAGATATTCTCATGATAACAGCTCAACTCTGCATTGCAGCATCAACAAAGCTGCACCTGCAATTTCCAAACATTCCATCTGCATACTCAGGTGCACCAGTCTTGCAACACTGCTTCTTTTGTAATCTTAGTACCACCAATTCCTCCATCCGAGCTGCAACCTCAGTCTTGCAGAGGCCAACAAACTCAACACATACAATCACCACCATGAACAGCATCAAAGCATCCATTTAGTTCGACTTTGTAATTCCGCTACCATCTCAGTCAGTCCTGCGATACCAGACCCAGCACATTCACTGCAACACCCTGTTATAGCCATTGTTCTCTTCTACTATTCCCTGACCATGGCAGCAACATCTCAATACATCACCAGCTGTAACTTTATCTCAGTCCTGGAATTGCCTGTAATACTCCATCCGAGCTGCAATTTCAATCTGTTACAGAGACCTAGCATTCATCTACACAAACTCAAGTCTTCCCTGCACTGCTAACTCAAATCCAACATCAAAAAATCTCAAGTTAGGTCAATAACAGCAGCTCAATTCACTAAAAGAGAGCTCCATGTGGCCAACATCAACCCCATACTGACATTCTCTAACAGCAGTTCAAATCTCAGTAGCGAAAACACCATTAGGTCCAGGCTTCTATCTCCTTCACAGGAGCAACACCAGCTCTCAGTAGAAGCATTAGTTCAGCTCCATCAAACCTTGCCAGTCGAACCTGTAGTTCCCTTCAATGGAGTAACCAGCTCAAGCCACAGACTCCACCATTTTCTCAGTCCCTGTGCTTCACTAAGACAATCAACACAAACCATTAACATCTACTGCAGCTCTAAACTCCTCAAGCTAAATGCAACCATCAGAGCCTGTGCTTAAGACCCATCTCCTCAAACCTCCATTCCTATGACTTGTACTAATCACCAACAACAGCAAAACCATATTCTTCACATTCAAACTCAGATTCAAGGGAAACCCACTTTATAGATTCATCAACGCAACCGCAATTCATCCTCAAATCCGAGCATCACTAAGCCATAGTAATCACCTGAAACTACAGCTGCTGCCTCTTTCTTTAGATTTAACCATTCAATATCACCACAGACCAAACACCAGAGTCATTTCATACCCATCTCTAATTTCATCAAACCCTAACAAGATTCAGAAATTTGAATCCATATGCTGCCATCTTTCTTAAATCTTCTTAACACCACAGACTCGTCTTCTAAATCACACCAAGACTCATACTATGATTGAATTCTTCTTGTTCTTCCCTGTTCAGCCAATACACCACCAAAATCGATTACTTTCACTTCCGGTTCTTATCTCAGTTTCATAACATCGTCCGTCGAACCACAACATCAGATCCCTTTTCTCCAACTCCAAACCCTTGATTTCAGTTTTTGTAAATCCCAAATTTCTTCATTAATCTTCATCACAGTAGCATATTCAAACACACATCTCCGATTCACAATCTTCTAGTAACTCAACAACAACCAATTCGATCTATCCCCATCGTGTTATTCTTCAATTCATCTTCTCTGAATTCTCATGATGCCGCATTTCTCCTTCTCGATTTTAGACAGTGGAAGAGAAATAAAAATCAATGATTTCTCAGAGTTTTAGGTAATGTGTAGGAGTAATAATTGATATAGACACCCTGCGCTTTAGGATAAGGGCCGCATAGTGATGTTTGGCCTGTTAGTTTGCGCAAACTGACTGCCTATTCTTTGCCTGCGACTTGATCTTTTTGCTCATTTTCACTCCAAATGAGCGCCTTCTTCGTCCTCGAAATCTTCCACCAGTAATAGCGGTCTTTTACTCCTCATATTCACTTCTTCTCTTCAATGAGAGTCATCATTAAAGTTGTCGTGCTTTTCAGACAGAAAATTTGCATCACTAAAGCCGACATACTTTTCAGACAGAGATGAAGAAATAAAAGCAAATAATGAGAAATGGTTAGTCTCCAACAGCAGTTGCACATGAAATGACACTTTTGCGCTGTTTCTTCTTCTTTTGTTCCAAATGACTCCAAAGTACCTAAATACTCAAAAACAAAACATAAGATACATAATTTACAAGAAAACTAGCAGAGAAAGCATAAACAATAGATACATATGAAGGTGTTTTAGACACCTATCAACTAGCAAATAATAAGTTTGGGGGTATTTGATAGACGCATTTATGTGTCTAATTTGTCCTCAATGTTTCGTATTGTTAGTACTCGTTTTTGTCCTTATGATGGTGTTTTGTGTGTTTGTAGGTATTTTTTTGGAAATAAAGATTGTTGGAAAATTCGGCTCGAAAAGTTGCTCGGAACACCCCCAGAGGACATTTGCTATTCGGACTCTCATTTTGGATAAGGGGCACCCCATGACACCCCTTAAGAAATCTGCTATTCGCACCCCCATCGCTGTTAGGGGGAGGTCATCCCCAAACTTTCAAATATGGTTTTTGGCGGGAAAATTGGTTCTTGAGCGTCCAGAATTAGGGTTGAGAATTTGAAGAAGTTTTAATGAGATTCAACTGCCGAATTTGTTTGGGTATCTTCCTTTGAGCTTAACAGGCATGGTATGGGCTTTTGTTCGAATTAATTTTGGCTAGATAATCGTGTGGGAGAAAACAGGTAGTACGTGGTCGGAAGTGATAATCACAGGATTACAACAAATTCAGACGTGTAATCACTTGTTTGGATGGAGCTGGGTTACTTAAAGAAGCGTGTAGGAGTTAAATAAGGACATTTCAACAGCTGCATACGCGTAGGAGAAAGATTTCAGGGAAGAAAATACCCCGAGAATATTTTATCTCAATGCCGAGTAATGAAGATATTTTGGAGTTATTACGCGTGATTTCTTTGTCTTGTTGGGTATAAAAAAGGAGTAGGGGATGCGTACAAGGGGGACGGAGAGTTTGGGAGATAACAGAGCAAAGAAATTCAAGTTTCAGAGATCTGCTGCTGCTGCCATTGAAGAAGATCTCGGAGAACGTTAGACGCAAGGAAGCATTCGTATTTCCTACATTGAATGCGACAGTTTTGAAGACAGTCTTATATGCTATAGTGACAGCAATACTCTTGGTTTATCGTTCTCTGTAACAGATCGGGTTGTAACAAATATAACTGTTACAAACCCGGTTTTCGTTATATTTCTTTCAATTTCATCATTTGTAAACCCTTTGAGCAATAATAATGATTTTTGATCGTGTTTCCAACATGATGAGCGACTAATTCTCCCACACCCAAGGCAATGAGGAAGATATTTACGCATGAATAATTGGTATTTATTTATTTTCTCTAATTTATAATTTATAGTTCACTCAATCACTGCTTTTGCAGAGTTTTTAATTGTTTGCAAAATTTTCTTCATTAGTTGTGATTCAATTAGATAGGTTATGTTTTGTTTAGATAATCTATGCTTAGGGGATACAATTAATTATTGAGAATTTTCCTGATTATTTGTGAATTAAGAAACAAAGGACTTAAAAGATAATTAGAGTTTTTTTGTTATTTACCATAATTCATTCATGTGTAATAGTGGAATCAGTGTCTTGGTTATTCCTAATATCTTGAAATCAATTTTGCATTAAGTTTTCTTTACTTTTAAGTTTTATTAAATCTAAAATCCATTGCTTTCACAAGTCTCAATGAACCTTTTTACTACAACATTATTGATTCACATCAACAAGCAATTGATATGAAAAGGAAAAGAAAACGAACCGGTATGATCTTCTTGACTCGGATAAAACGAGCCGGGGATTCATCATGAAGCTCAGACGTAGGTCGCGCACGCTTGACAGAAGATCCTGGGTGATACGAAGAAGACGATCTACTGTTGCTCGACATGTTGGAGAGATAGAGTTTTCTGCAGAAAAGAAAATTTTATCGGCAGTTTTAAACCCCGCATACATACTAAAGGAAACCCTAAGGGATACCGGATCAACTACAACGGAAACTCGTCTGATGAATGAGGTCTCAACGTCGACCAGGTCGTGCTTCTCCTCCAAACCCTAATCAGGACTCCCAGGGAAATGCCTGACGATGTCGACCTATCCGGTAAATATTCATTCACTTTAGCTTGGTCATTTTAGTATAAAAATTTGTCACCATCTCATTCCTACCCCACAATAGTGTAACCATTATGTGCTAGGCAGGGGACTTAATGTTGATGATGGATTTTCATTTAAGGATAAAATTGTAAAAGCCAAAAAATTATGCACTAACATCTTGTAAAAGATAAAGCCATTAATAAGTGTTGAATACTTCTTCACTTTAATAATTCACCTAGAATGGAGCATGTGGCAACAATCCCAGTCTGTGAATTAAATACAACATTATTAATTAATACATAACCAGCCTTGTATTTCCTGTACTCATTATCAGTGCGGCATGACGACTGAGTGTTGCTCCCAGCAGAGCAATACGAAACTCCAAGCATTATAATAAAAGAATGTACGAAATACCCGTACAGGATGTCACTCTCGGTGTGCTATACTAGCCCGATTGAGCAACTATCGGTGTGTTATACTAGCCCGATTAAGCATCCGGACTGTCTGTATCAGTCTGGAAATGATCACGACCATCCAACTCCACCAGCATGATTGGATGGTCCAGATCGATTCCATAACCCCCGAGCAGGTATGGAATATCCGTTGCCGAACCAACGCGAGCCCCGCATGGTCGTCCTTCCAAAAAGGTTGGCATAACTTGCCAAAGCGTCCAAACCAAAGTAGTATGGACAAAAAACCCTAAATTAGGGTTTGCGGCACATTACAAGTGTCGCAAAACAGTCTCAACCATACATCTTCGCAAGAATATATGGAGGGTGTAGATGTAGATTCAGAGGGCCCAGAGCATGTCAAAACAACCACCGTGGGCCCATATGCATACCTGACTGATCGGTCAGGACCAACTATAGTTGGTCACCTTGATTCATGCGCTCCAAACCAGGTGTGACACACGGCCGGCAATACCCTAACTAGGGTTTGTCTCGCGATCACGAGCGTCCATCTTCTCTTGATCGGATGGAGGGTCCAGGAATAGGCTAAGCAGGTTCAGTAAGTATCAACACGATCACTGCGGGCCCACCTATATCCACACCCAACCGTCCAAGACCGAACTTGGCCACTCGATTTCCCCGGACAAATTGAGTGGCTTAGATCATGTTTCTATGGGATGTTAGGGTATGGGCGTGAACACCAGCCTACCACCCACACACCAAACCAATCAGCCAGGACCGACCAAGCTTGGTTGTCCTGAAACGCGCGCCTGTAGTTGGCATGATGAGTGGATTTTGCGGCACCAGATTTCTGTCGCAAATTGATCTCGACCACTCAACTTCGCCGGATAAATTGAGTGGCCCAAATCACACTTCCACGAGACAGTGAGGTATGAACATGTATACCGGCATGCCGTCAACATACATGATCGACCGGCCATACCAAAACCATGTCCCAAGCTTGGATTCGACCAAGTTGAAAAGTGGTGTTTGTGCACTTTTTTCCAAAAACCTAATTTCACCAATGGTCGCAGATGAGTGTCTCAAAGATCATCTCGTCCGTCCAACTTCACCGGATTGGTTATACAGCCCTGGTCAGGAGTTAATTGGTCAGTTCGGAGTCATGGTGATCATCATCCGTCACTCTACCACACCATGTGGTCGGTCGAGGAAGGACTTGCTGGCGCAACCTCCAAACCATAACATGAAGTAGGCAGGATATGAGGCTATTTTGAGACGCTCAAACAATGATGTTTCATACATACTGGATGCACTCGATGTAGTACCTGCATAGAATACGCATGATACTTCACAAGTATCGACTTCCTGAATAGCGCAGTTATATAATCTAGCATTACATGCTATTTTCTGTGGGTCATGTAGTTGCAGGAAATCCCACACTACACCCTTGTTATGATTTTTCTATATTTAACTCACAATTAAAGATTAAAAATGACACTTTATTATTTTATTCTCAGAAGTGTTTACAGAAATGGAAGAATTCAAGATTACAACTATTCTCTTGAAGTTTCTCTCTCCTCAAGACTTTCTTAACTCTCCAAAAATACATCATCCTCTTCTGGACATATTGGGTCTCTATTTATAGGGTAGTTACATAATGGATGACAGCTAAGTTTTCCTCTTATCTCGGTTTTGTTCTGCGATTGTACCACGATATTTACGATGTTTATTCTCGCAAGTTTTGTAACCATCGCGGGACAAACATTCTTTTCTCATGTTTTCTTCAATCGTCAGTTTTATTCTGACACTCGCAAAATTTTGTAACCGGTGATGCGGGACAAACATTCTTTTCTCATTTTTTCTTATTCTTGAATCGTCATGTTATTACATATTCACTCTTTTGACTACTTTTTTAGTGCATTCATCTTCTTCAGAAATTTCTTCTTCTATAAATACTCCTTTCATTCTTTTCTTTTTCTCTTTTTAAATGTAAGTTGAAGATCTTGCTAAAAATTTAGTTGTTTTGGTGAAATGCGAGAAAAACTCAAATGAGGTTTATCTTTGTCTCGATTCCAAATCAAAGGAATGCTTTCCATCAAATTGTTAATCATCCATGTTCTCGTGAGAAAGTTATAGCGATATCGCTAGGTCAACATCTTGATCCCTCCCCTTCTCATGATCTCGCTACCCTTATGCTGCGAATAATCCTCAATTCAAAGATGTTCCAATCATTTTGGATAATTTCTTCATCAACTATGACATAATCCCCATGAAGAGAGATCGCACTTGTTGGGGTGTCCGTTTGCAAAAGAAAGATAAGATTCTTTGAAGATAAAGCTCTTATGCTAGATATAGATTGGCATACAAATACTAATCAAGGTCCTCTCCATTCTAGCGATGACAAGATTTTAGATCATTTTGGCGCTCGTGCCTTGCTTGCAAATCTCGTGGAATACCAACCATGGATGTTCTATTGGCCGAAGAAAGATAAAGAAGTATGTCTTCCTTAATTCTTCACATAATAAGTTATTTTTATTATTTTCCTTTGATTTTCACATTTTTAAGCTCTTCGCTGATTATGAATTTTGAGAAAATGAAATATTTTCTTTATAAATCTTAACAACTAGGTGAAATCTTTATCTCTTGATGATTTTCTGAGTCTGTAATGGCTTAACTATCCAAAATTTTGGCAGTAATACTTTTGGTATCCCAAATGAGTATAGAGATGAAGCTATTAATGGAATATCCTAGTCCCTCGCCAAAGTCTGCGATGCTCCCATATTAGCTGATAGTGATTCCCTTCGCAGGGTTTCAAGAACGCTGACTCCAAGTCTCTTAAATTCACTTGGCAGCCTGGTATGTTTCTACCTGTTCATCTTTTTTATGTATCTATTAATATTTTTGCCAGATTTTGATTTATATAGTTCTCGAGGTTATGAATTTTCTCAACAGAAGAATGTTGTTCTTTGCCAAAAGAATGAAGAACTAAAATCTGAATCTTCTAATCTTCGCGAGAAAAATGAACAAATTGAAGTTGAATTTTATAATCTTTGCTAGAAAAATAAAGAACTTGAGAATAATCTTCTTCAACAATCGCTCAAAGTATCCAATCTTGATACTGTTAATAAACAACTCTTAGGTATTTTCTATGTTTCACTATCTTTTCTTACTTGATTTATCATTCTCGCAGATTCGCTCTTTTCCTGAACCAATAGACAATGATACTCTTCTAGAACTTCTTAATAATTCTTTAAATAATCCTTCCAATGTTAATTCCCTTTCCATAGATGAACTCAGATCTAAGTTTTGCCTCTTAGAAATTATTCTCTCCTCTAATGCCGGGACTAATTTAGGTGTAGATGTCTAGTCTTCATGTTGAACAAGCATCTTTGATTAAGGACATGAACTAAATTATTTTCTAATTGAATCATTTATTTGCTCGTCCAAAAGAACTATCGCGTGAAGATTTGATGAGTTGGAAGAAGAAAAAGCCAACTATTCTGGAAATCTATCTTCTCGCATTGAAAAGTATTCTAGATTGAAGGAAAAATTGAAAATCTCATCTTCGAATTTTAGTAACGCCCTTATCCGTGTTCGTAATAACGATGTTAAACTAGTCTGTGATGATCATGGTATTCCTCACTCTACATATCCCGATCTCGAAAAGGAAATTCCAGCTGATTCCCCAAATCTAGTTATCTCTGATAGTGAAGCTGAGGAATCTAGCGAAGATGATAATGATAAAGAACTATCTGGCGAATAAGATAAATCTGATGTAGATAGAGATAATAATGATAATGATGAAGAAGAGAAATATAGTAATGAGGAGAAATCTGAAAAAGAAAAGAGCTCTGATGAAGGTGGTGATGGATCTACTTAGTCCTGTTTCTTCTCTTTTTCTTCCTTGTAAATTTTGTACATTTATTTTTTGCTTCTCGTAACATTGTTGCGAGTTTCCCCAACTTGATGTGTAAACTTCTTTTGCTTTTATCTGTACGAATTAGAAAATAATTATTTTTCTGCAACATAATCAATCAATCATAATTATTATCCTTTAATTATTTGTAAAAATGTATCATCTATGCAATTTTATCATATGATGGATGAATAATAATTTCATTATTCTATGAATTCCCATACTTGCCTCTATTATTCATCTGAAATATGAAAAAATTGAGTAGGGATTAGATATTAGTTATGAATCAAATTAAATTTGCCTCAATATAGGCGATGCTATCGCTAGCAACAATTGCATAACTTTATGATCTATGCGTAAAATCGCAAATCTCATAAATTCTGCGAGCATTATCGCAATAATCTTATGGTCTTATTTGCCACATTTTTTCCTTCTGCGACAAAATCGCATGACGTCTTTACATTTGCATGTATTGACCCATTGATCTTGTCTTATCAAAAAAAAATTTTCAACATCTCTACGACAATATGATAAGTATAAACTCTCTTGCAATAATTAAACCTTATGACATTGCCGTCTTGCGATGAAATCGCAGGACGTCTTTACACTTTCATGTAAAAACCCATTGATCTCATCTTAACTTTTCTCTTTTGGCTTGTTGCCTTTGTATAACTTTCGTCACGCGACAATATGACATGCCTAAATGTTCTTGCGATCATAAAGCCCCATGACATTGCCGTCTTTAGACACTTATCAGCTCCCTAATGGAGGGTGCCTCCCTTATCTTTCCCCTGGTTTCCCCTTTAAGGAGGGAACATCGGCCCATCATCTCTCCTCTAGTTATTTTGAGCCACTTGTCCTTTATGCCTAATGGCTTATTTAGTGGGTTTTTCTTTGGAAGTCCAAGATCTCTCTGCCTTAGGATAGGTTTTATTTAACTCCTGGATAGGTTTTATTTAACCCCAACATCTGCATGACTCAGGTTCCAACAACGGTATAACCTTATCCCTGAGTCATGTAAAGAGATACCCCCTTATATGACGCACTATTAGGTCTTACATTTGCCTCTTGCGAAATTGTATCCGCGAACTAAGGTGCACGCCATAAAGGTTCGGCCCATTCTATTAATCTTTGAGAAATTTATTCGCGCTTCTCGCGAGTATTGTAACTCTGATAAAATTTCATTTCTTTGATCTTCTTGTAAAATTTTGCAATTCTTTCAAACAGAGTACTCTTTTCAATTGCATTTTCTTCAAACAAATTTTGCGTAAGATTCTTTAAATTTCATCATTTTACCTTTCTACTTACTATTTTCTGGTTCTGCTTTTCTGTTACGTTTTCCTATTTTTCCTTATCTGTGAGCCGCTTATCATCATCTTCCTCTCGTTGCTCTATTGAATCAATCATCAATCTTTCACATCTCTGTTGTTGCTTGATGTTGTACTTCCAATTGCTCTTCTTCTCAGCTCTTTCCTCGCAAGATTTTATATCAATCTCATAACATTTCTTGTTTTCTCCCCAATCTCCCTTAATAACTCCAACACCATTAGGATGAGGAAATTTAACATACTGCTGGAAAGTAGATGCTACACCTAATATCCCATGTAGCCAAGGTCGACCAATCAGGGCATTATAAGGTGATTCAATGTCAACAACACAGAACAAGATCTTGGAAGTTATCCCCTTTAATGGAATCCGCATTTAAATTTCCCCTTTGGGTTTATTGGAAGTACCATTAAAACCATAGATTTTATATGTTGATGGTATTATATCTTCGTCTCTTCCACCCATGGTCTTGTAGGTATGATAAAATAATATGTCAACTAAGCTGCCTGTGTCTATTAGAACTCTATTAATGGCCCAAGAATCTTCATTTTTGTTATAATTTTATTCATCTTCCTCTTCTACTTTCTTGGGGTTTATTTCCAACCTTACTACCAATGGGTTATCATGCTGCTCACCAGGCTCTGGTATTTCTTGTGCAATGAAAGATATAGTTTGTTTTTGCCATTATTTTAATGGCGAGACTCTCGCGATATTCATTATCTCCCTTCTATCTGTATCTCTCGCGAAGACTCTGCTCAGAACATTATCATGGAAATCCTCAATAGTTTTGTGTGAATGTACAATGGAATTACAAAACAAATTTTTTGCTTTAGCCCCAACTTCTATTACGAATGATTCTGCTCCTTTTACAGTATTTACCCTACGAATTTCTGGTGCTGGAGGCAATCGCTGAGATTGTGGATGTCCTATTAAAAAGTGGTTTAGCTTTCCTTGGTCAATCATCCTTAAAATTATTCTCTTTACATTCCTGCAGTCATTTACTGTATGACCATGAAAGTGATGGTAAGGACGAAATTCTTGACTATGATTATTAGGATGTGGTTCTTTTCACATATTCCATGGTGATGGTATATTTTCCATCAAAATGATAGCTTCCCAGATTTTTTCTATACTAGCATTTAGAGGTGGCATCTTAATTTCTTCCCATATTATCTTCTGGTTACCTTGGCTTCTAAAATTGTTTTGCCTCTGTCCACCATAAATTTCTTACGGCTGATCAAGCCTTTGAATCTTATTATTACCACCGCGATTGTAATAATTCTTCTCCCTTTCATATTCTTCTTGACCTCGACTTCCCATAGCTACCAACTTCTGCTATTTATCAATTTCCACTTTCTCTTGCTGTGTTTGCGAGCTGCTCGCCACATTGTTAATCATTATAGGAAGTAAACTCCCATTTGCTGATACTGAATTAGTATTCGCAATTGGATATGATTCCATCTCATTTTGTTTCTCCTCCAAAGCAATGTTTTCTTCTTGTAGTTCTCGTAGTTCAGTCATAGTGATTGTATTCTTGACTCTGAAAATTTGTATGTACAACAGATTGGTCGCGAACATTGCATTGATAAAAGACAAGATAAGATATCTCTCGTCTACTCTTCCTGCCATCTCACTACACATTGTCTTCCATCTTATGGTTAAATGTTTCAGACTCTCGCCAACCCTCTGCTTTAACCCAAACACATCTTCAATACCTGGCCGCGATGAATTGTTGCTTATATATGCTCCTAGAAATGTAGCTTGTAAATGATCAAAAGAAGTTATAGTATTTTTTGGAAATCCCTCAAACCATTTTAGCGCCTACTTGATTAAGCTAGATGCAAAATACTTGCACAATAGAAAATCATGATTCTCCCATTGCAGCATACACCTAACATAAGCCTTAACATGTTGTATGGAACAGGTAGTTCCATCAAAAATGCTGGTTAATGCTGGTAAATTTCACTTTGGAGGTATTCCTCTTAACTATACTTCTTGAGTGAATGGATTTCTTGCATCTTCTTCAATAGATTCATCAAGTTGCCTTCTACCTCCTTCTCTTCTGTTATTTATTATTCCCCTCATCTCTGCTAATTCTCTCAAAATTTTCTCATTCGCCGTTGAATTTGGTTTCATCGGTCTTTTTAATGCAGCTTCCCTTCTCCTGCGTTCATGTACCTCTTGTCTTGCGAGATTTTGTGTGTCTTCATCTACACCCACATTCCTTCTTCTGCGATCTTCTGCTTCACCTTATTCTTGCAATCGCAGCTGTACTTCTCTGCAAATTTCTTCATTTCTCATCATTTCTCCTCGATGTCTTTCTATTCTCCTTTGTATTCTATCATACTCTTCCTGAATATTATTATTATAACGATTTTGTGTACGTCTTCTTTCTCGATTTTCATGGTTATTATGTCGTACTGCCTCTTGGAATTCTTGTTCTTCTACTTCTGCCCTTAATCTTTCTCTCTTGCAAGCTAGTCGTGCTTGTTCAGCATAATGTCTCTCAATTTCTTCCTCAATTATTCTTCGATTTCTCTGGATCTCTCGCCCCTGTAATATCCTCTTACCTTCTTCTGGATTATTTTCATCATTTTGGTTGTCTCTTCCCTCTTGATTTCTGTTGTTAAGTCTATTATCCAAATTTTCTCCACGCGGATCATGACGATCTTCTATTACCTCTTCTTCTCTATGACGTTGCTCTTCATTTAGATTTTGCATTTCCTCTTGGATATTTCCTCTAGCATTTCTTATTGGGGAATTTTGCCTTAATTCTTCTCTTAATGATCTTGAATTTGATCTAACAGTACTTCTTGATCTTCTATTTTGTAACCTCAAATTCTGCATTATCAACTCGTGATTTTGTCTTATTAAATTTTCACGCTCTTCCGCCTCTAATCTTCTTTCCTCTTGTATTATTTTTCTTGGATCATCTGATGTTTCATTTTCGCCTTCTCTATGAATTAATCCTTCAATCACTACTTGATTTCTTTCTTCTCTTCTTCCGTCTCTTAATTGTTGATCTTCTACATCTTCCATAAAATCCGATCTCCAAGTATGCACACTCACTCTATCATAATCCACATTTCTATTTTGTATCGGTGTTTGTTGATTCGGTTGTGGAATTTTATCTTCTCCTTCAATCCTTGTTCTATTTATTCTTGTTCTTATCCTTGAAGATTCTCCTAATTCATTTGTTTCTCCTCCTGCAAGTCTTTTACTCCTCCTTACAGTTGTTTGTGGTTCTGATGTATTTTTTCTTCTTCTAGCCATTTCTTCAACTCTAACAATTTCTTCAAATCTTCAAATTGTAATTAGAGATTTTTTAGCTTGATTCTCCCTATTTCGGGCGCCAAAATGTAGTTGCAGGAAATCCCACACTACACCCTTGTTATGATTTTTCTATATTCAACTCACAATTGAAGATTAAAAATGACACTTTATTATTTTTTTCTCAGAAGTGTTTATAGAAATGGAATAATTCAAGATTACAACTATTCTCTTGAACTTTCTCTCTCCTCAAGACTTTCTTAACTCTCCAAAAATACATCATCCTCTTCTGGACATATTGGGTCTCTATTTATAGGATAGTTACATAATGGATGACAGCTAAGTTTTCCTCTTATCTCGGATTTGTTCTGCGATTGTACCACGATAGTTACGATGTTCATTCTCGCAAGCTTTGTAACCATCGCGGGACAAACATGCTTTTCTCATGTTTTCTTCAATTGTTAGTTATTACGTCACTCTTTTGACTGCTTTTGTGACACTCGCAAAGTGTATTTGAAGATATTGCGGTGATGCTCGCCGGGAAGTGTTGTTAATCTCGCAGAGAAGTGTTGTGGCGATATTCTAGTCCTACAGGTCCCAGGATCCACACACTTGAGACATCAATCATGTCACAAACTGGGGGATACATACTGGGGTATTGGTCTGGTGGTTTACAGCGTGCAGCGCACAACGCCCCATCACAAGAACGTTTCAGGAAATCATGGACGGTTAGTGATGATGGGAGAAGTGGACAAGCCTTGTCGTGTGACACTAACACATTATTCCACTACTCCATCACTCCACTTTATCCACTTCCTACGAGATACGAGGGTTAGGCTAAAAGACTTGTATAAATAGGTTCTCCATCTTATTCTTCAAATAAGACAAGACAACAGAGGCAAGTGTTGATACAATCGTATTCAAACACCGGAACTGATAATTTACATCCTGCGAGCCAGTTCATATTTCTGATACAAGTCATACATAGCCAACACTTTCAAAATCTCAACACCTTCTTCGCTTCCCTCCCTAAGATCAACCCCATCTCTTTCACTTTGTGACCGAAACAAGTCTGAAACGACTATTTCTTGGTTTAGGCCAGACATGCACAGATTCATCTCCTGAATCTACAAGCACTCACTGCGCAGTGCATTTATTTAGGGTTTAGATTCATTCCTCGTCCACACACCCCAAATTACCAAAACCGGCAGGAGTAGTTTTCACCCATAAATACCGACGAATATTCTTCCATTGACATGCCTACATTTGAAGTGTTGAGACAAACTCGTGTTTCTATGAAGAACTCGAAGACATATCGACATCTACATACACATGCTTGTGTTCGAGGTTAGTAATACAAACTTGAATTATTTCCATTTATACCTACGTTTCTTTCAATTCATTTAGATTGAAAACATAACATACGAAGTATATTTATATATCTCTAGTATTGGAGACTTGATCATTATATTATGATCAAAGTGTCAAGTAACTATATACTAGTTATTTCATATATTTTTGGTGTATTATATTGTGAAGTATAACGTTTATCTTTTGAACTTCGTAACATTGACATAAAACTATTTGGTAATTAGTTACTAGTTTGACGTGTTGAACTTTGGATTGATTCCATACCTAGAAAACTATGTTTAACTAGATGATTTTAAGAAAGTATACTTTCAAAACTTATTTCGTATTTGAACGAATTTAAAGGATCTAGTCTAGGACTGATCCCAGGGATCTATACCAATATCGATACCTACCTGGGGATCTATAGAAGAACCGATCCCTTACTTGGGGATCTATTGCAGGAGCGATCCCTATTGGATTAAATGATTAAAAATGTGTTTCCGATTTGCCTTTTACTTTAGGGTTTGCATGGATATCAGAATATGTTTTGGTTAACATGGAAAGTTTATTAATGTCGACACAATATTTTGAACATGTGTTAAACTCTTATTAATTAATGTTCAAGTATTTCCCTTGATGCTCAAGGTGAGATCCGAAATTGAAATATTCCATAATATCTCTTATAGTATTCAGAATTTATAGGTCTTTGATTTCCCAATAATTAAAGCATATCTCTAGATATTATATTAGTAAAGAATACTTGTGAAAAAGCGGGGGTCTAACAACCACACCAATATTTCGTTCGGCAATATATATGGAATAATTCCAATATAATTCCAAATGAATCAACTAGACAGTTAGACTCAATCAGGGAAAGATATCCAAGAGTTGTATCTCTTTTTCAAATCAATCAGAACATCAACATAATGGAATCCGTAAACTGATTGGTATGAGAATAACTTGGACGGTATCAAAAACCAATGTCTAAGCGTCAATCAATTTCCACCCAACAAACAAGGTCGGATTTACCAATTGATTGAACTACGTGCAACCTGTGATATTTAAATTATATAAACAAATATAATACGGAAAAGAAATAACACAGACACCAGATGTTTTGTTAACGAGGAAACCACAAATACATAAAAACCCCGGTACCTAGTCCAGTTTTGAACACCACAATGTATTAAGCCGCTACAGACACTAGCCTACTTCAAGTTAACTTCGGACCTAAATGTAGTTGATCCCTAACCAAGCCTCACACCGATTAAGGTACAGTTGCGTTCCTTACCTCTGAATCCCAATAGGACTCTATGCACTTTATTCCCTTAGTTGATGTCACCCACAACTAAGAATTGTTACGGCCCAAAGTCGAAGACTTATAAACAAATTTGTCTCCCACATATGGGTATATTTTGATAGATAAATCTGTCTCCCACATACTTACCTATGAAGTTTTTGTTCCGTCTTTTGATAAATCAAGGTGAACATGAACCAATTGATAACCCGGTCTTATATTCCCAAAGAACAGCCTTGTAGTTGCAGAATAACCTACAACTACACCCTCAGTAGAATTTGTAAAACTTAAGAAGTTCTTGATGATGAATGACAATTTTCTTATTAATTCTCTCAATTGATTACATAAAGATATCTAAATGGAACTAGAATAGTTACAACTTTCTCTATTCTCTTTCCTAAGATATATTCTGACACTCACTAAAAGAACCTCTTGAATTTTACATTTGAACTCCTATTTATAGTGAAATTTGTACAGCTATATATGCATTGCGAAGTATCGCAATACATCTTCGTAAGATTATTCTATCTTCGTAAATATTCATACTTCCCCGTGCTTCCTCTACCATCGCATCGTTTTGTAACTCTTTCCTCTTATATTTATTACGATGTTCGTAAGCTAATATCTTGCGATATTCGGTACCTACATCTTGCCTCTTCTCATGTCAATTCTGCGAAGAAGAAATGATCGTGAGAACATAACCATTACTTATTCTTTTAGAATGTGGACATGTCTTTCGTAACCATCCTTTTCCAGCTATTCCCTTATATAAAATCTTTTACATTCTCTTCCTTATCTTTTTCTTACTTTCTATTTTTACTTCTGCAATTTTATCTTCTTATCGTACTCTCCATTACCATTTTTCTCTTCCTGTTTATATCATCATGAGTTCTCCGAGGTAATTTTCTTCTATCTTCCGCGTCTTTCACTTGTTTTCCTCTTTGATTTTTGTATAATTTATTATTTGATTTTGGTTTGTTTCAGCAAAACTATTCCTCAGGTGAAACCTCCAACCAGAAACCCAAGCCCTAATCTTCGAAGAAGGAAATCCGAGAATCAAAAGGTAGTTAAAATACTCTGTCTTATTTTCTAAACAATATATTGTTGCCTCAGTTTTTTAATCTATATTTTGATTCGTAGGTTGGCGAAAAATTAAACCCCAATAAGAGATCTCGAGTGACTAAACCCACCCCAATAATTTCAATTGATGACTTCCTTCCTGAGGTTGATAAGGAATTTCCCTCTCCTCCTCGTGAAAGAACTTTTTTGCAAACTCCTGCCTCTACTCCATTACCCAGTCTTCAGTCTCCCACCAATGTCAATTTATCAACACTTCTTCAGGATCAACCTTCGCAAAATACTTTTTCAACCTCTTCTCTTGAAAAACCTATCTTAACTACCAATCCTTTGAGTGTTGTTGCCCCAGACAATTTACAACTTGCTCTTATTCCTTAAAATTCTTCTCCTCTTCCTCAAGAAATTCGAGATGGAATTTACTCAACTTTCCGAATGTTATCTGAAGTTTTGAATAGTACTGCGAAGTCTACTAATGTTCGTTCGCAGTATGAGTTTTGCGAAGCACTAAATAGTTTCATCAATCCTGATATTTCAATTTCACGTCAATCCTTGGAAAGAGAAGTTGAATTACTTCGCCAATCTTTGAAGTCTTCAAGAGAAGAATGTGAGAATCTTCGTAAAGAGAATCATCAGCTTCAAAACGATTCTCTTGATTGTGCGATCCTTCGCAAAAGGAATGATGAATTGAAAGGTATGGTTATTATCTTCATATTTTCCCCTTTTGTTTACTTATATTCTTCATATGTTTGAAACACCCATTAAAACCCATTCCCCTTTATAGAATCCATCCGGAAATGTAGAATGTTGGTACTTCGCCATGAATCAGATGCATCAGAATATCAAGCCAAGCATGCAATCCTCTTGAACCAATTCTCCTACTTATCTGATCTTCATTCGTGTGCTCTTGATAATTTTGATGCTCTTTTCCAAGAGAATACCCAACTGATTTATGACCGGAAATTTTTGAATGATGATATATCTCAACTTACTTCTTCTTTAACTAAAGCCAGCTTGAGAATTGAAACCTTATTAGGAGAGAACAAAACCTTATCAGAAGAGAAATGCTCGTATTTGAATACAATGACCATTTCTTCGCAACAATTAAACACTCTTCAAAATAAATGTTGCGATCAAGAAAATCTTCTTTCTTTGTTAAAAGGTGAACTTGAGGAATTAAAGAAGTCTTCAGATGCATAGAGAAGTTCTTTTGCCGTTGAGAAGAAGTCCCTTATTAATAAGAATATAATCTTAAGTACCAAAAAGAATCAACTTGAAGAAGATTACTCTGAACTAGAAAGTCTTAATGCCAAACTTGCGAAGGATAAAAATTTTCTTCTTTCTAAAGACCAAAAGCTTCAATCTAGACTTAAAGGATTAGTTGGTGATGGTTTTGATAATGCGATGGATCAGATGAAGAATTGTTGTCTATCTTTAGCTCAATTTCTTACTTCGCAAAGAGAAGGTAGTCATTAAAATTTGACTGCCTCTGATGTATCTTTAAATTTTGTTATATTCGCAAATTTAACTCTTTGAATTTTGTTTTATTCGCAGAATCTGAGAATAACCTTCGCAATGCTAAGGTTGGACTAGAAGCCTCCTGTTCTGAGCTTCTCAAGAAAAATGCTTTGCTTTCTACTCGCTTAATCAACTCTCGTGATCATGCCACTCGGAGATTCAACTATCTTGCTTATTCCAAAGATATCGAAGATACCAACCATCAGAAAGCTATACTTCGTGAAAGTCATCTGAAAGCCCAAGTCTTTGTGAATAACATTCTCTTATCAAGATCCTTGCCTCCTGTGAAGATTACTCCTCTGGGAATATCTGATGATGAAGTTGTTCGTGATCCTGATAGTGATTTTGATTATGAGAGTGATGATGAAGGACTTGATGGTGAAAAGGAATCTGTTCCTCAAAGAGATGTTCCTGTTGCAGACTCTACAAAGGATGATATTTCGCAAAAGTCGAATGCTGCTAATGACCCTACTCATCTTAAAGACCCAGCACAGAGTGTTGATGAAGCATAATAATATTCTTTCTCAAATTATCATTGATTCTCTTGTTTTCCTTTCCTTTGAACTCTTTCTCTTGTCTACTGTTGGTTCTCTTTTTGCAAACAACTCTGCCTACTGTTTTTTGTTCTTTTAAGAAGTACATTTGATATTTTGCGAAGATGATTTGACCTTTCTTAAATTGAATGCTTTCCTTCTTTGCATCATTTGATCATATGAAGAGAAATAATATAACTTAAAGACTTAACTTAGTATCTCCTTTTCCCCTATTATTGCTCTTTAGATGATTAAACCTTGTTGGAAGTATTTGAATATCTGCCCCAATTTAACTTTCGAAGTTTCAGCTTGTTGCGATTGTGAATAAGAAATCCTCCTTTTGAAATACAAGAATAGATTCTTATGAAATATCCTTAAGAAGTATAAGAAGTATAAAATATCTTTGAAGAAGTATTAGAAGTATTCAATCCGTGAAGAATTATTCAATATATGACGAAGTATAGGAATTATTCAATTCGCGAAGAATTATTCAATGTATGAAGAAGTATAACAAGTATTTAACCTTTGCAAAATTTACTAAATATGAAATATCGGTTATAGAAATATAATAAGTATGAGACGTTTTTGAAGAAGTATTCAAACTATGGAGAAATATTCAATGTATGAAGAATTATAAGAAGTATGTAATCCTCGTAAAATTTAATGAATACGAACTATCTGTTTTTGATTGCGAATAAAATCGCATATTTTGTTATGTCTTCGTGATATATATATTCTTGTAAAAATTCTTCAATGATATTGATGGAATTGTCTTCTTTGTCAGGACTTCATGATATATATTCTTGTAAAAATTCTTCAATGATATTGACGGAATTGCCTTTTTTGTCAGAACTTCATGATATATATTCTTGTAAAAATTCTTCAATGATATTGATGGAATAAATTTCATTAATTGATGTGGTCTTATCATGCCTTCCTAAGTAAAGGTCTTATTTTGCCACCTCTTTTGTGATAATATTTTTGTATTTGCGACAATATGACAAGCTTGAACATTCTTGCGAATATACAACCTCGTGACATTATCGTCTTGCGATGAAATAGCAGGACGTTTTTACACTTTCATGTAATAACCCATTGATCTCATCTTAACTTCTTTGTTATGTTCTGCGAGTTCTCTTTTTCTGTATATATATTTTTTTATTTTTTTATTTTTTCAGAATGCTCGCAGAAATTCAGTTGTTGCACAAATATGACAAGCCTTTATGTTTTCGCAAACAAAAAGCCTCGTGACATTTGCGTCTTATAGCACGTATCAGCTCCCTAATGGAGGGTGCTTCCCTTTATCTTCCCCTTGGTTGCCCCTTCAAGGAAGCGTACATCGACCATACAAGGTTAGATCTTCCCATCCGGTTCTGCCAACAACCAGCTTTTGATCGCAACCTCTTATCCTTTTTGCCTATAGGGCTTATAGTTACGAGGTTGCACCCTATGGGGTATCTTTGGGCCAAGTGCATCATTTGCCAAGACTTGTAAAAAATGGCAGATGTGCTTCAAGCCCACCCGACACTCTTGACTCAACCGTGTACCTCGGCGCCTTGATCGTTTTCTGCACTTCTTGGGAAAGACAGTATGCCTTAGTCGCCCAACCTAAATCATGTTACATCGCATAATATTGCGTAATTTCGCAAGATTAGGTGAGAATCCAAGGTGTCTAAACCGGATAGGTACCCCGTTATTGGGGTGTACCCCGTAAAGTTCCATGTACTCAGGTTCCTTGGTGGTGTTCCGGTGTCCCTAAGCCATGCTTATAGGTACCCCCTTAAATGACGCACTTTAGGACTTTGCCTCTTACGAAATGTTTCTTCGCGAACTAGGGTGTACGCCACAAAGGTTTGCCTGTGTAATATTTCTGCGGCTTTCTTTCTTTTTTGAAAGCTGATCACAGATTGCGGTTTTTTATTCTCAAATTGATGTGTGCATCTTTCTTTAATGAAAGTTAATCGCAATAAAAATTTTGAAATTCGTAACTTTTGCAAATTTCCTGCGAGCAAACAATATTCGTAAAATTTATCATGAGTTTTATGGATAATACCTTTTCAAATACAGTCTATTCCAAGGTTTACCAAGTCTCAAACCCATGTCTCTCCCTTCTGGATCCATCAGTCGATAAGCTCCACTTCCCACAACCTCTTTGATAACATATGGTCCATCCCATTTTGGTGCTAATTTTCCTCCATTTTCTTTCTGATATGGAGGTGTTTCTCGCATGACCAAATCACCTGGTTGATATTCACGTTCAATGACTCTCTTGTTATACTCTCGATCTAATCGTTCCTGATAAATTTTTATATGGTGCAACACCTTTTCTCTTTTTTCTTCCAAATCATCCAGTTCACTTAATATCACCCCTGCACTTAAATTTCTTTCCCAAGCTTCTTTCTTTGTTGTCGGAATTACAACCTCTGTTGGTAATACTGCTTCTACTCCATATGTTAAGCAATAAGGAGACATTCCAGTTGCCTCTCTTCTAGTTGTATTGTATGCCCAAACTGCACTAGGTACTTGCTCGCAACACCTTTTGAGATGTCCTTCTAATTTCTTTTTGATTGTATCTGTGATTGTTTTATTTGTTGCCTCTGCCTGTCCATTAGCTTGTGGATATAATGGAGTTGACTTCCCACATTTTATCCTAAAAGCACTGAGTAGCATCTCTATATTCTGCCCTTCAAATTGTTTTCCATTATCAGATACTAACTGTGCTGGAACTCCGTACCTGCAAATGATGTTCTCAAATATGAACGTAAAAACATCTTTATCACGAATATGCTGTACTGCTTTTACTTCTGCGAGCTTCGTGAAATAATCTGTTGCGACTATCAAGTATCGTCTTTGTCCGGATCCAGGTAAAAATGGTCCAACAATATCCAACCCCCATTTCCCAAAAGGCCAGCAGCTTGTTGAAGAAGTTAATGTTTCCCCTGGTGCATGAATTCTTTTACCATGTCGTTGACATTCCTTGCATCTTCATACGAACAATTTTGCGTCTGTATGCATATAAGGCCAGTAATATCCTTGTATCTTTGCTCTATACGCTAGAGACCTTCCCCCACTATGATTACCAGCTTCTCCTCCATGTAACATCTTTAATATTTTTTCTCCTTCTTCACGAGTTAAACACCTAAGAGGTGGTCCACGGAAAGATTTTCTGTATAAAATTCCTTCTCGCAACTCATAGTTTGTTGCACGACTCTTTAACTTATGTGCTTCTAGTCTGTTCCTGGATATTTCTCCCGTTGCGAGATATGCATGAATTTCCTTTCTCCAATCTGCGATGTTGTTTGGTAATTCCCTTTCTACTTCCATCGCAACTGCCTCCTGAATTTCTTTTTCTTTATCCACTGATGGGTGTTGAATTGTATGGATTTTGATATTTCTTGTATTAGGATTTGTCATCATACTTGGAATGAATGCAAAAGCATCTGCGAGTCGATTGTATTTCCTTGTTATATGTCTCCATTTTAATTTTGGTATCTTCGCAGATAATTCATCAACGAGTTTCTTGTATTTCTTCAAAGAAGACTCATTTGTGGTATAATCTCCTTTAATTTGACAAATTACCAGCTGCGAATCACTTGTTATCCTTATACTTTTAAGCTTCTTTTCTATTGCGATCTTCAATGCATGCACTACATATTCGTACTCTGTTTCATTGTTCGTGGATGCAAATTCTAGTCTGAATGAGAATGCTGTTCTTTCTCCTTCTGGTGAAATCAACACAACTCCTATTCCATTCACCTCGCTGTTGGATGATCCATCTACTAAAATTTCCCATCTATTTGGTTCTGTTAACAAATCTTTTGGATTCCCAAATTCTTCTTCAACATCCATCATTTCTTCTACTACTTCATCTTCTTCCAAAGGAAATTCCGCCAAGAAATCTGCGACGACTTGTGATTTTTGCGATGATAATACTTCGTATTTTATCTTGTAATGGTTTACTTGGGCATTCCACCTTTCTATTCTTCCTGACCTTTTTGCGTTCTTCATGATTGATTCAATTGGGACTTTGGTTACCACTTTTATCACATGTGCTTGGAAGTATATTCGTAACTTGAATGATGCATAAACCAGGGCTAAGATTAACTTCTCCATTTTAGAATAATTTTTCTCTGCTGCGTTAAAAGTTTTACTAATGTAGTAAATAGGCCTTTCTATTCCTGTGTCTGCTCGCAACAGAACTGCGCTTAGAGCGTATGGAGTTGTTGCGAGGTATACCAATAATTATTTGTCTTTCTCTGGTTTCTGTAATATGGATGTATTTGTGATATATTCTTTGATTCCTTAAAAAGCTTTTTCACATTCATCAGTCCACTTGAATTTTTCTCCCTTCTTAAGTATGTTGAAAAAATGTTTGCACTTATCTGAAATTCGCGAAATAAATCTTCCAAGTGAAGCCAAGAGCCCGTTTAGCTTTTGTACTTCCTTTACCGTTGCAGGTGTTGGCATGTCACGAACTTCTTGTACTTTTTCTGGATCAACTTGTATTCCCTCCTTTGATACTATATATCCCAAGAATTTCCCAGACGCAACTCCAATTATACATTTTTCAGGATTTAATTTGATGTTGAACTTTCTCATTTGTTCAAATATTTCCTTCAAATCTTGCACATGATCTTTGGTTTCTTTGATTTTTATCAACATATCATCTACATATACTTCCAAAGTTTTATGTATCCACTTTGCGAACACCTTTTCAACCATTCGTTGATATGTAGCACCCGTATTTCGCAAACCAAATGGCATCTTCACATAACAATATAAACCTCTTGGAGCAAAAAAGGCAGTATGTTCCTGATCTTCTTCTGCAAGTGATATTTGATTATACCCTTTATATCCATCAAGTGAAGTGACTCTATCATGTCCTGCAGCTGATTCCACCATTTGTGGTATGTCTGGTAATAGGAAACTGTCTTTGGGACATGCTTTGTTTAGATCTGTGAAATCTATACAAATTCTTATCCCTTTATTCTTTTTCGGAACAATGACCATATTCGCAATCCATTCTGGGTATTTCGCTTCCCTTATGATTCCTGCATCCAGCATCTTTTGTAATTCTTCTTCTATCTGTGCATGATAACTTTGTGAGATCTTCCTTATTCTTTGTTTGAATGGTCTTATATTTTTATCTATGTTCAATCTATGACACGCCACTGATGGATCAATTCCTGGTATCTCATCTACACTTCCTGCGAATATATATTTATATTCTCGCAAGAGATCAATAGTTCTCTTTTCTTCTTCTTCATCCATCTTAGTTCCAATTCGCAAGAATAAAGGCTCCTCTTTACTTCCAATATTTACTTCTTTGGTTGGTTCAGCTGCAACATAGCTAGGACTTTGCTCCCCCATAGGTGTTGGTTCTTTGATTATTTTCACTAGTTCCCCTTCTTTTTCTGGAATCTCACTTGGTATTCCTCTTCCTTCCTTTGCCCTTATTGTATACACTCTGAATTCTTATTCCTTTTTTGCCTCCTTCGCAAGTTTTCTACGAAACTGTTTCTTTCTTGCTCTCCCTCCACACTATTTTACTTCAATCTGATAACAAAATTTTGCACTATCAAGATCTCCTTTTAATTCCTGTATTCCATTTGGCGTGGGAAATTTGATTTTCTGATGTAACGTTCAAGTAACAGCTTTGATCGCATGAATCCACGGCCTTCCTATCAGCATATTATATGGAGATTCCATATCTATCACACATAAGACTATATGTGTTTCGATTTCTCCTAGCAATATTCGCAGCGCTATTTCCCCTTTAGATTTTGTTGTAGATTTTCCTAATCCATGAATAAGACATTTTGAATTTGTGATTTCTTCATCTTTAATTCCCATCCCCTTAAGTGCATGATAGAATATGATATGAACAGAACTCCCTGTATCGATCAAAATTCGGTTTAATTTCCATTTTTCTATAGCTTTCTTCTCTTCTCGCATGATCGAAATTGTGACCAGCAATAGTGAAGTGTGGTTCAAGTCTTCATTTGGAATCTCTGATACTGAAAATGTGATTTTATGTTTTTCCCATTCTTCCAAAGTTGTTATTTTCTCCACCTCCATGATGTTTCTTCCTCTACAATCTCGCTTGTATATCTTTCCCTTCATGTTATTATGAAATTCATCAATCATTGTCTTTGTGATCATATTACATTCTTCTCTTTTGCAATCTTCATCTACTGAATCCATTTGATCTTCAAATTTTCCACAATTCCTTCAAATTTCGGCTATCACAATCCCTGTTTCTAGCGCTAATTATGTAGTTGCAGAATAACCTACAACTACACCCTCAGTAGAATTTGTAAAACTTAAGAAGTTCTTGATGATGAATGACAATTTTCTTATTAATTCTCTCAATTGATTACATAAAGATATCTAAATGGAACTAGAATAGTTACAACTTTCTCTATTCTCTTTCCTAAGATATATTCTGACACTCACTAAAAGAACCTCTTGAATTTTACATTTGAACTCCTATTTATAGTGAAATTTGTACAACTATATATGTATTGCGAAGTATCGCAATACATCTTCGTAAGATTATTCTATCTTCGCAAATCTTCATACTTCCCCGTGCTTCCTCTACCATTGCATCATTTTGTAACTCTTTCCTCTTATATTTATTACGATGTTCGTAAGCTAATATCTTGCGATATTCAGTACCTACAAGCCTATAAATATCAATCACCTCACAATAACTTAACTATATGGTAGTAGAAAAAGTTATTGTGGAATCACAAAGAATGAGTCGAAGAGTTTTGTGATTAATTTTTATATCTTACCTATCGGAGATAAATCTCGAGCAAATCTTAGAGAAAATAGTACTCAATACGATAAAACAAGTAAGATCATAACATGCAACTACAGAGAAAATAGTTGGGTCTGGCTTCACGAATCCCAAATGAAGTATTCAAGTCGTTAACCTATAATGGTTTTGGAAAAACCTAGGTTAAAGGAGAATCGACTATAGCCACAACTAGGACACATGAAAGTGTCGGGATTAGGTTTTCCAGTTGCTAGATTTCTCCCTTATATAGTCTTTCAAATCAGGGTTTGCTTATAATCAAAGATAAGTTAGCTTAAAAATAGATAAGCGAGTTAAACTCAGCTCGAAATATCAAATGTTTATAATATAAAAGTCTATATAGCTATATGACTTAGTCTTATTATGAGATATAATGGAATAAACTTCTGAGTGATAGATAAGTTTTAGTCTCCATATACCTTTTGTTGATGAAGTTTCTCCAAGCTTTCCTCAATATATCTTCGCCTTCAATCGATGAACGTCGTGAAGTCTAAATCTCAACTACACATTTTATCATAATCTGAGACATAGCTATAAGTAGACTAGAAATCAAGACTTATAGTTTTGATCACCTGAACTTGACAAACAAGCTTGAAATAGCAATGCTTGAAAGTTCGACCAAGCAATGTTCTAGCAATCTCCCCTTTTGTCAATTTTAGCAACAAAACTATCAATACATATGGATTACAAAATAAATAAACTTTGTAGCTTCTTATCCAACATGCTTGATTTCCTTGGTTCTTCAACATTCCTTGAATTCTTCGTTACTTCAAGTACTCCAACGATTCTGAATATGTTCAACTCAGCATCATTGTTGTTGAAGATCCGTAGACATAACAATAAGAAAATAGTTGTTCTCAATTATTGTTATACAATGTCATAGTATTATTACACGACATCAAAGTTCAATTGTATCATAACTTTGACAATAATACTATGGTGATATGTATCACTCCTTCTTAGTCAATACTTCATCACACAATTGAAAACCACACTCCCTTACATAATGATCCATAAACCATATGTCTATAGTGTGAACTACAAAATAATTCTCCCCGTTTTTATCAATATAAATTGGAAAAGGTATGAAAACTAATGGGATCATAATGAAATTCCCAAAGAGATAATTCATGACTAAAAGAGAACATATCAACTTTGTATCGATGATTTCACATAGTCGAAACTTAGTGTATTCATCAAAGAGTTTATAAAGATACAAGATAACTCCTACAATATTCCACAACCAAACTCCTCACAAAGATTTGGCAACTAAGCACAACTTAAATTAAGAACTCTTCCCCATAAAATTTCATTCCCGAAAGAATAACAAGAGAGGCCTTATTTTACAAGAAAAAATGGATTTCTTTGAACATTAACAAATTACATGAAACGTGAATTTGTATCCAGAAAACTCGAATAAATTAACCACAAGAAGACCTTATTGATTAATTTAATCAGAAATGCTCAACATAAGAAAACTTACGGAGAAATACATTACTTTCACATGGAAGTGGATCAGGGAAAGATAAATATTGCGGAATATTCAAAAGTTTATTCTATCTTTTATCAATATTTGCATAATGAGATATATAAATACAAGAAGTTGGCAAACCAATTCGCAAACTGCAAGTTCAGTTGGGAAAAATTCACGAACCCGGTTGTCGAACCATGGTGAGCTGATGAATTTATAAGTTGGATAAATATATTAGCAGTTGGCAAACCCGGTTCACGAACCGTGGTCAACTGAGTTTGATAGTCTGGTAGGTTTGGTGAACTTGGTTCACAAACCGTAGCACCCTGACTAGTGAACAAGCCCTATGGTTGACAAAATGTTATACCAACTATCCCTACAATATTTAACAGATGCTTAGAAACTTATTATTTTAATATGTTTATCATTGCTAAAACTCTCTTAAACACTTCTAAGACTTCATTGATTACTTAAACACTTGTGTTTTTGTATCATGATTAATTTCTTAGGTGTTTAAATGAACATCTAATAGATTTCAGTTCTTTGGATACCTTGCCAAACTGTACAGTCATTATACACGATTCTGTAACCGAATCTATGTGTATAGTCTTCTATTGTAGTCTGAAGACCTAAGTTGTTTTCTTGATTCTCAAGTTATCATAACTTTAATTTTAAGCTAACCCTGGTCTTTGAAAAATATAAATAGAGCATCTATGTCAACTAGGAAACTCAATCCCTGACACTTTGTGCCCCAGTTGATTATAGAGTTGTCCTCTATTGACCTTTTAGGTCTACGACTAAAATACTTCGTTTGGGGATTCGTGAATTCCAATTATATTTACCTTGATAGTTTGTGTATCCTGATCTTGCTTTTATGTTATCAAGGTTTTTGTAATCTCTTTTAGGAAAGATAGATAGTAATCGCAAAGTTCTCTTTATCTCAGACCTTGTGATTCCTCAAGATAGATATTTAAAGACCGATATTAGTTGATCTTTCAACGATTGTTCTTGAAAGGTGGTTAAGAATTTAGGATGCTCTCCGGGAACCGTAAGTTCCAGATTGGTAAGGTTTGCTAGCTTTATCTATTGAAAATAGATTTTTATTCCTTGATCTTTGATCTAAACGAAAATCAAATATAGGCTTATCTGTTAGAGGTGGATTGGTATCAAAAGTATTCACTTCGGCTGAAGAAACTCTTAGGATGTAAAAGCCATCAGCTAAGGGAATCAAGTACGTAGAACCTTGCGAGGTTCAAGAGACGTAAGGAGCACGACTGTAACTGAATCGTTTGGAGGGTGGATTTGGTCTCAACTACATTCCAATCTGAAGAATGATAGTAGGATAGTATCTATAGCTGCTTAATACAGTGTGGTATTCAATCTGGATGAGGTCTCGGGGTTTTTCTGCTATTACGGTTTCCTAGTTAAATTTTTTTTTGGTGTCTTGTATTTTTCCTTTTCTGCATTATATTATTTATCTTTATAATTGGATTTACACGGGTTAGTACGTATTCAATATAAATATATATGCCCGCTTAATTGTATTCAATTACGAGACTAGTTTCTTGTATAATTCGTATCTTGAAAGATATATAACAAGTTTAATCACTTGGAAGAATTCCGATTGAATTATTTGGATACGACTAGATTGATCTTGGATATTGATTTTTGAGATCGTCCAAGTACTCTGCTTAACAATCGGGTTAGAGGACCTTGTGACTATATACATATTGATTGATTAAAGGTTGAGATATTAACTATATATACATATTGTCAAGGATCATTCAGTCGGTCTACTTGATATTATATTAAGTTTTTTCTATACAGGTTGAAAATGATAAAGTTGGGTGTATTTGGTATCCCATGCGTTTTCATAATTATTTGTGTGGGAAGCCAACTAGAGTATTTGGTATCCTTTGAGTGAAATCTCATATGCACGCTTCATTTAAAGTCTTCTACGGGATCAAAGAAGCACTAGTAGTACCATTGGTGGGAAACTAGAATTGTATTTTTATTTTAGTTTTCGATTATTGATTAGATTGACTAACAGTAAAGTTGAACCTTGATGTCACCTATCTTAGTTTATTTCGTGATCCTTCTCTTATGATATAAGATTACTCGAACTAGATCAAGGATCAACGATTTCAGATATGATATTTATTGATTGAAGATTTGAATATAGGACTTCTAAACATCCATTATTAACAGATTTCGTTCTGTGCATAAGGAAATCAAGTTGTTTGTGCATTTACTTTGAAGACTGAAGATTTGAAGACCAAGATATTTTCTTATAGGTATTATGATCTTTGTGATTTTACTTTGCGCACACTTGATTGACTGGGATCTGACAAGATTATTTATCTTGATAGACATCTTATAGCTTGTTGTATAAATCAACATTCTATCATTACGTTGTTCTCTTCAAAATCCGAATTTAATAGACTGCTAACTAATGTTTGATTATTTCGATAATATTAATCTTGGTTGATCTTAACCTATACAAAGGAGTTCATATTAATTAAATTGAAGAACCTTTTGTAACTCAACTATATATCTGATTGACTTGTTGATATGGGAAATTTATAGAGCGGTTACTAAAATAGATTAGTCTTTTACTGTCTCAGAATACGATCCAAAAGAGTTGAGTGCTAGAAGTCTTCATAGCGGGTGAAGAAACTTAAGATAGTGGAATCTAAGGATTCACATGCGTTGACCAGATAGGTAGCAGGAGAAGGGATACTGAAGGAAATGAGTAACTTGGAGTTGGTTTACTTGGTCTCAAATATACGAAGTTGGTAATAGTCATTGTATAACGACTTAATTATGAGAGTATTAATATACGAAACTGGACTAGGTCCCGGGGTTTTCTGCATTTGTGGTTTTCTCATTAACAAAATCTTGTTGTGTGCTTTTACTTTACTTTCCGCCTTATAATTATTGTTTTAGTTTCAATAAAATAAACGCACTAGTGCATTCATCAAACACCTGGTTTGATCCCATGGATGGTTTGGTTTCAGACTTTGACTATATACCATGTGCATATCTTGTGGTTATCATCTTTTTAACAGTCTTTATTTATATTAGATCACACAAGGTGTGTCTTGAATAGGTTGATACGAAAATATTATGGTATACTTGGTACCCTAGTTGGTATCAGAGGAGGAAAACACGATAAAATCTAACAATCTATGTTTGGTGCAATCCAACCTATAAGACATAATGTATCACCAAGATTTATGATACTTTTCTATGATGGAAAAAAAAAAATATAAAGAAGTTTTTGAATCTCTTCGTTCCAAAGAGACATTTGATGAATGTTGACTGACTCAAACTCATAGAGGAACCTTCTGTTATAATCACCAGAATTCCAGAGTTCCATGAACTTAAATAACTTTCTTATCTCTTGAATGAGATCACACTATAAGAACAAAAAGAAGACAAATCTCATGCTAGATTTAATAAGACGACAGTAACAAGATTCAAAATGAAATCAAACTTTTTCTAAAATAGCTAGAATGTCTTAAAGATTTCTTTAAATAATATAACTTAGAAATAAGTCAATATCTTCATGCATGTATTTAATGAACTACATTCCCTTGAATAATGAATCTCTCATTTTTGGAAAAATTAAATCAGAATAATCAATTTTTTTATGTTCAGAAGAGCAGACAAACGCCTATGACCCATAATTGTGGATGCATAAAAGAATTGGCAATGTCCACTTTAGTGCAAGAAACTATTTAGACAAAAGAAAGAAATAACTAAATGTTGGAGTAAAAATTAGAGAAGGAGAAGAATATCTTATTGATAAAGAGGCATCATATATTACATACACATCATGTTCTTTATATACATGAAAGGGAGAACTTGGTCATCTAATGGACCGCACATCCATGGGCCATAGGCCCTATATCACTCCCCCTTGTGCGGTTCAACAATGGAACTCCAGATGTAGTGCTTCACATATAGTGCTTCGAAAGTAGTTCTTCAAATGTCGTTGTCTCCTTGATCACTTTTGCAGAAATAAATTGTCTTACTAAAACTTTGACAAGAAAAAACCAAGTGGGATAAAACATTGGTACATCTATTTACATGTAGTACTTCACATGTTGTCTCGTACTTTACATGTAGTTCATCACATGCAATACGATCTTCAAAGATCGACGAGTCTAAGTTGAAAAGGCGAGGGTACCCAAATATACCTCAAGCTATTACTTTTCCTTCCTATAAGTCCTTTCCCTGAAAGTGATTGTCTATGGACTGAGTCGATACAATACAACAAATAGGTTCACACTTTGTGTGATCGTCTATGGATACGAGATCGAGACAATACAACAACAAAGTGTGTTTACTTGATACAAAGGTTCGGACTTAACCAAACATAATAGGGTTCACGTATCAACTAAATAGGAATTAATGTTTGTGCAATTTACTTTAATTATAATAAAACAATTATAATGCAGAAATATAAAGTAAATGACACAGCAAGATTTTTATAACGAGGAAACCGCAAATGCAGAAAAACCCCGGGACCTAGTCCAGAATTGAATACTCTCAGGATTAAGCCGCTATACAAAATAAACCAACTTCGTATAGTTGAGACCAAGAAACTAAACCTATAGTTCACCTAGTTCCGTCTGTATTCCCACGCCTCCAACCTGTAAACAAGTCACGTACTTTGACCAATTTCTTTGATTCGTATTCCAAACAGTAAAGGAACAACTAATCTGTTTGGTATCAACTCTCTTCAACCAAATGATATGAGATGTGCAAAGGTTCCCTTGTTTATCTTAACATAAAATCCTTTGCCAGGTTCCAAGATATATCTTATGTTCAACCACCCAAAGGCAATCATTAAGATTAAGACAATCAATACCTTTAAGCACAAGGAACCGTATTGATCCCGATCTTCCTCAACTATTCTATCAAAATACCCAAAGGATAAATCAATTATATTTGGATCCTCTTTTTCCCAAACAAGTATTATTCACACCAAAGATTATAAAAACCAAGTCAGAAATCTTCAATATATTCTTTGTCTTCAAATCTTCTTAGATCTTCAATAAACACCTGCACACAACTACTTGATCAATCACATACAAAACGGAGTCTGTTAACAATGGATTATCACAATGTCGTATTTAGATATAACAACAGTCTAAAGATCCATGTTGAAACCTTAAACTAGTTTGAGTGAATCTTATATCAAAAGAGAAGATTCTCAAGCATAAACAAATTAGGTGCATGTAGTTGCAGGATTTCCCACACTACACCCCTGTTAGGATCTTTCTATAATCAACTCACAATTGAAGATGAAAAACGACACTTTATTATTTTGTTCTCAGAAATGTTTACAGAAATGGAAGAATTCAAGATTACAACTATTCTCTTGAATTTTCTCTCTCCACAAGACTTTCTTAACTCTCAAAAATACATCATCCTTTTCTGGACACATTGGGTCTATATTTATAGGGTAGCTACATAGTGGATGACATCTAAGTTTTCCTCTTATTTCGGGTTGATTCTGCGATTGTACCGCGATTAGTTACAATGTTCACTCTCGCAAGTTTTGTATCCATCGCAGGACAAACATGCTTTTCTCAAGTTTTCTTCACTCATCATTTATTACGTCTCTCTTTTGACTTCTTTTGTGACACTCGCAAAGTGTAGTTGAATATCTTGCGGTGATGCTTGCTGTAAAGTGTCGTTAATCTCGCAGAGAATATCGTTGTGGCGATATTCTGGTCCTACATCTTTCCTCTTCTCATGTCTTTTCTGCGAAGTAGAGAAGATCATGAGAACTAAATGCCGCAACTACTTATGTTTTCACATTGATCTCTTTTCTGACACGTTTCTATATCCTTCGCCAACTGTTTTCATGCATTCTTTCTTCCAATAAATCTTTGACACGTCCTTTCTAACCACTGCGATCTGACCGTTCATTTCTTTTCTTTGTATTTATTGCGTTCATCTTCTCGAGAAACCTCTTCTTCTATAAATACTCCTTTCATTCTTTTTTTTTTCCTCTTTTTACTTTCTTCTTCTTTCTCTGCGTAACTTCTCTGCAAGTTTACTGTTCTTCCGTAAATTGCGCGTCTGTCATCGCTGTGATTTCTTTCTTATTTTTCAACCTTTTCTTTCATTCCCATACTCAAAAATGGTTGCTGCTGGTGCTAAAAACTTGACTGCTTTTAATGAGATGCGAGAAAATCTCAAAAGCAAAGGTTTTACCTTGTCTACAATTCCAGTTCAAAGCCCTAAATATGAACTTTCTCTCAAACTATTTTATGATCATCAATGCTCTCGCCAGAAAATCATAGTATCGCTAGGTCAACTTGAAGATGGTCTTCCCCTTCCTCTTTATGACCCAGAACTCCCATTATTCTATCAAATAATATCTGAAGAGAGGTTCTCGCTAGCGATATATCAATTAGGTGAAGATTGTATTAAATTGCTGCTTGAATATGCTTCTCGCGGTGCTGATAAAGGATCTCACTATCCTGAAGCTGTGAAGAATCCTCAATTTAAAGATGTTCCCATTGTCTCTGCAGATTATACTGTGGAGAATTTCTTCAAAAATTACAAGATAGTTCCTATGAAGAGGGATAGCACTTGCTGGGGTGTCCGCTTAAAGAAAGAAAAGATCGATGTTGAGAAAGCTCTTATGCTGGACATTGACTTTCATACACCTACTAATCAAGGCCCTCACCATTCTAGCGATGACAAGTGGTTTATTTTTCCATTATGTCTTGAGGTTCCTTATATTTCTGGTTCTCGCCAATTACCCGCGAATCTTTCAGAATATCAACCTTGGGTCTTCAACTGGCCTGAAAGAACTAAAGAGGTATGATCTCTCTGATCTTTCGTATAATTATTATTCATTATCTTCCTCATGTTTTTATATTTTCGCTAATTACTTCAATTTTTTCCAGATTGACAGGATGAAACTCAGCTACCAGGCCTTTAGGAAACCCAGCACTTTCTTAGCTCTTAAATATTTCACGGATGAAGTAAGAAATATCTCCTTATAAATTTTAACAATATATTGTTGCCCCTATTTCTTATCTTCATCTGTGCTCACAGGAAATCGAAGAACTAGAACCAATAAAACCCGTGAGAACTAAGGAGAAATCTTCAAAGGAAAAATCTATTGTTCCTCCCAAAGGGAAGTCTTCTGCCCCTCGCGGTGAAGAATCTGGCGATCCTCCCTTGAAGAGAAGGAAAACCCAACCCTATTCTTCTTCAACTCCTCAACCCATTCCAGAAAATCCAAGTGTTGATTTGGATAAGGACAATAATGACGAGGATTTCAATGATAACAACTTCCCTTCTATAAAGAATTCTTCTTCTTCTGATTCTTCGATGGCTCATTTATCCAAAAATTTTGGCAAGAATATGTTTGGTATCCCAAATGAGTATGGAGATGAAGCTATTAATGAAATATCTCAGTCTCTCGCCAAAGTCTGCGATGCTCCCATACTAGCTGACAGTGATTCCCTTCGCGGGGTTTCAAGATCGCTGACTCCAAGTCTCTTAAATTCACTTGGAAGCCTGGTACATTTCTATTTGTTCATCTTTTTTATGTATCTGTAGGACCAGAATATCGCTACAACGATATTCCTGCGATATTAACAACGTCTCTGCGAGCATCACTATCAATACTTTAACAACATCTCTGCGAGCGTCACTGTCAATACTTTAACAACGTTTCACGAGCATCATAGAACATCCAAAATAAGTTGACGATGAAAGGAATATATGTTGGTCCTGCGATGATCATCATACTTGCGATAGGGAACGTTGTAGAGATCGCGATAATATCGCATAATAGATCCGAAATAAGAGGAAAACTTAGTTGTCACCCATTATGTAAATCCCTATATAAAGGGCACGATAGATCCAGAAAAGGATGATGTATTTTTGAGAGTTGAAAGAGTCTTGAGGAGAGAGAAACTTCAAGAGAATATTTGTAATCTTGATTTCTTCCAATTCTATAAACATTTCTGAGATTTGAATAGTAAAGTGTCGTTTAAATCTTTGAAGATTAAGTGATTTCCAGTAGATTTCTACAGAATCTTAACAAGGGTGTAGTGTAAGAATTCCTGCAACTACATTTTGGCGCCCGAAATAGGGATTGATTAAGCAAATATTGAAGAAAAGGTGAAGAAAAATATATGAATTGTTCAAGATTAAGGAAATCATCAAGTAAATCAGTGAGATAATTGAAGGAAGAATGATCAGAATCAAAGAGGATTGTAGAAAATTGGAGTGTGATATGGTAACAAGAGCAATGATTGATAAATTTCATGGAAATATTAAGGGGAAGATACATAAAAGGGATTTTGAAGGAAGGAAGATTATGGCAGTAGAGAAGATATCATCATTAAGAGATTGGGAAAAGCAGTAGATCACATTCACAGCAGCAGAAATACCAGAAGAAAATCTAAGTCATACATCTTCTTTAGTAATTACGATATCCGCTATACCAGTGAGAAAAGGAAAATCAATAAAATCTGAAGAAGAATGGGCTATGAATAGAACTTTGGTAGACGCAGGAAGTTCTGTGGATATAATGTTCTATCATACTTTTAAGAAGATGGGATACAAGGATGAAAAAATGTTAAATTCAACATATCATATTCATGGCTTTGGAAAATCGTTAACAAAACTTAAAGGCGAAATAGTGGTACGAATTCCACTAGGAGAAATTGAAACACAAATATCATTATGCGTGGTAGATGTGGAATCACCGTACAATATGATACTGGGAAGACCATGGATACATGCAATCAAGGCTGTAGCATCAACGTTGTATCAATGCATTAAATTTCCTATGCCCAGTGGAATTGGAGAAATTAGAGGAGACACAGATTTTGCGAAATTGTGTTACCAAATTGAGGTGAAAAATTGTGAAAACCATCCAAAGTTGCGAAAAGCTCGCAGAAAACTGGCGAGAGAATTGAAGAAGGAAGAAGAATTCAAAATTTACATGATAAGAGCAAAGGAGGGAAAAGGAGTGCCCAGTGAAATTTCACGAGAGGGAGATGATTTCACGAGAATTATGAAAACACCAACACCAATGGGAGAACCTGAAGCCAGTTACACTGCTGCGGAACCAACAAAAGAAGTAAATATTGGGAGTAAAGAAGAGCCTAAAATGCTAAAAATTAGGACTAGAATGGAGGCAGATGAGGAAGAAAGAACTATAAATCTCTTGCGAGAATATAAAGATATCTTTGCATGGAATATGGATGAAATGCCGGGAATAGATCCATCAATAGCATGCCATAAATTAGAAATCAACAAAAATATAAGACCATTCAAGCAAAGAATAAGGAAAATCGCAACAACATACCATTCTCAAATAGAGGAAGAATTACAGAAAATGCTCGATGCAAGAATTATAAGGCAAGAAAAATATCCAGAGTGGATTGCAAATATGGTGGTGGTCCCGAAGAAGAACAAAGGAATAAGAATTTGCATAGATTTTACTGATTTAAACAAGGCTTGTCCAAAAGATAGTTTTCCATTTCCAGATATTCCACAAATGGTTGAATCAGCAGCAAGAAACGCAAGAATATCATCGCTAGATGGATATAAAGGATATAACCAAATTCCTCTCGCTGAAGAAGATCAAGAACATACGGCATTTTTTGCTCCAAGAGGGTTGTACTGTTACACAAAGATGCCATTTGGTTTGCGAAATGCTGGAGAAACATATCAAAGAATGGTGGAGAAGGTGTTTGCAAAGTGGATTCACAAAACATTAGAAGTGTATGTAGATGATATGATAATCAAAAGTAAAGAAGCTGAAAATCATGTGCAAGATTTGAAAGAAATTTTTGATCAAATGCGACAATTTAATATCAAAGTAAATCCTGATAAGTGTACCTTTGGAGTAACCTCAGGAAAATTTTTGGGGTACATTGTATCAAAAGAAGGAATACAAGTTGATCCAGAAAAAGTGCAAGCAATTCGCGATATGCCAACACCAGCGATAGTAAAAGATGTACAAAAACTGAATGGAATCCTAGACTCGCTAGGGAGATTCATTTCACGATATTCAGATAAATGCAAACATTTTTTTGACATATTGAAGAAGGGAACTAAATTCAAGTGGACAGATGAATGTGAAAAGGATTTTCAAGGAATCAAAGAATATTTAATGAACATATAATTTTACAAAAGGCTGAACCAGGAAAGGAATTATTGATCTATCTCGCGACGACCACATACGCGCTAAGCGCAGTATTGTTGCGAGTAGATGCGGGGGTAGAAAAACCAATCTACTATATCATCAAAACATTCAATTCTGCAGAGAGAAATTACTCCAAGATTGAGAAACTAATTCTAGCATTGGTACATGCAACTTTCAAACTTCGTATCTATTTTCAAGCACATAAGGTCAAAGTGTTAACAAAAGTGCCAATTGAATCAGTAATGAAAAATTCCAAGAGATCAGGTAGAGTAGAGAGATGGAATGCACAAGTAGGACACTTTGATATCCAATATGAAATTTTATCCTCGCCAAAATCACATGTCATCGCAGAATTCTTAGCTGAATTTCCTTTAGAAGATGATGAAGCTGTAGAAGAGATGATGGATGTAGAAGAAGAATGTGGAGATCCAAAAGAGCTATTAACAGAACCCAACAGATGGGAAATATTAGTAGATGGATCATCCAATGGAGAAGGAAATGGAATTGGATTTGTTTTCATATCACCAGAAGGAGACAAAACAGCTTTTTCATTTAGACTTGAATTTGCATCCACTAATAATGAGATAGAGTATGAGGCAGTGATCCATGCTTTAAAATTTGCGATAGAAATGAATTTGGAAAATGCCAGAATCACCAGTGATTCACAGTTGGTTATTCGTCAGATAAAAGGAGAGTACACAACAAATGAACCATCCCTGAGAAAATACAAAAGACTCGTTGAAGAGTTATCTATGAGAATTCCAAAAGTAAAATGGAGACACATATCAAGGAAAGATAACAGGCTCGCAGATTCTTTCGCTTTCATATCTAGTATGATGACAAATCCATTGTCGAGGTGCATAAAAATTCAAACACTTTCATTTCCATCGATAAACAAAGAAAAAGAAGAAACAGATGTAATGATGGTAGAAGCTGGCGAGGGAGAACCAACGAGCAATATTATAGATTGGTGAGAAGAACTTCATGCATACTTGGAAAGAGGAGAAATTCCAAGAAATCGATTAGAAGCACACAAGTTGAAAAGTAGGGCAACCAATTATGAGCTAAGAGATGGAGCGTTATACCGCAGATCCTTCAATGGACCCTCGCTAAGATGTTTGACGAGAGAAGAGGGGAAAAAAGTATTAAAGATGTTACACAGTGGTGACGCTGGTAATCACAGTGGAGGAAGGTCTTTGGCATATAGAACAAAAATGCAGGGTTATTACTGGTCGTATATGCATGAGGATGCAAAGCAACTCGCAAGGCGTTGCGAGAATTGCCAGCGATACGGAAAAAAGATACATGCACCAGGAGCACCATTATCATCTTCAACAAGTGTATGGCCTTTTGGGAAATGGGGGTTAGATATTGTGGGACCATTTGTACTTGGTTCTGGACAAAGAAGATATCTGATTGTCGCAACATATTATTTCACAAAATGGGGAGAAGTAAAGGCATTACAACATATTCGCGATAAAGATATTTTTACATTCATCTTTGAAAATATAATCTGCAGATTTGGGATTCCAGCACAATTAGTATCTGATAATGGAAAGCAATTTGAGGGACAGAATATAGAATTGTTACTCAATGCATTTAAAATAAAATGTGGGAAATCTACTCCTTTATACCCACAAGCAAATGGTCAGGCTGAGGCAACTAATAAAACAATCGCAGACATCTTGAAAAAGAAGTTAGAAGGATACCACAGAGCATGGTGCGATCAAGTACATAATGCAATATGGGCTTATAACACAACTAAACGCGAAGCAACTGGAATGTCACCATTTTGTTTGACATATGGGGTAGAAGTTGTATTACCAACAAAAGTTGTTATTCCTACAACAAAAAGAGAAGCATGGGAAAGAAATCTAAGTGCTGGTATGATATTAACTAAGTTGGATGAGTTAGAAGAAAAAAGAGAACAAACTCTACAACATATGGAGAATTACCAACGCATATTAGCTCGCGAGTACAACAAGCATGTTAAGAAGCGTGAATTCCAACCTGGGGATTTAGTACTGCGAGAAACGCCTGGTTATCAGCGAGAAAGTGGTGGAAAATTGGCGAGAAAATGGGATGGACCATACATCATTAAAGAGATAGTTGGAACTGGGGCATACAAATTAATGGATCCTGAAGGAAGAGATGTTGGTCAAAGACTCGATAGACCGTGGAATAGATTATTTCTAAAGAGGTATTATCAGTGACATTTTCTACGAGATAAGAAATACTGGTATGTTATATGATAACACAAATAATAAAATCTTTTCTTTCTTGAAATTGAAAAATACTTCTGATAACAAAACACAACAAGAGCAGCGAGCAACATCGCAAGAAAAGCGAATAAAAATTCGCAAGAGATTAAAGAATGGGACAAACCTTTATGGCGTGCACCCTAGTTCGCGAATAAAATTTCGTAAGAGGCAAATGTAAGACCTAAACGCGCGTCATAGGAGGGGGTATCTCTTGACATGATTCAGGGGTAAGGTTATACCGCTGCTGGATCCTGAGTCATGAAGATGTTGGGGTTAAAGAAAACCTATCCGGGAGAGAGATCTTGTATTTCCAACTATATATGGTTATACCCTGGTTGGACGACTAAGAATCTATTCCAAGAAGTGCAAAGTATGACCAAGGCGCCGAGGTACACGGTTGAACCAAGGGTGCCAAGGGCGTACGAAACTTCCTTGCCATTCTTGGTAAGCCTTGGCTATGATGCACTTGGCCTGAAGAAAACCCCACTTAGGGTGAAGTCTTGTAACTATAAGCCATATAGGCATAAAGGACAAGAGGCTGCGAAAACAGCTGGTTGTTGGTAAATCTGGATGGGAGGAGCTAGTCTTGTATGAACGATGTGCCCTCCTTGAAGGGGCAACCAGGGGGAAGATAAGGGCGGCACCCTCCATTAGGGAGCTGATAAGTGTCTTAAGACGGCAATGTCATGGGGATTTATGATCGCAAGAACATTTAGGCCTGTCATATTGTCGCGTGACGTAAATTATACAGAGGCAACAAGCCAAAAGTTAAGATGAGATCAATGGGTTTTTACATGAAAATGTAAAGACGTCCTGCGATTTCATCGCAAGACGACAATGTCATAAAGATAAATTCTTAATAAAGAGTTTATACTTATCATATTGTCGCAAAGATTTTGAAAGAACATGGATAAGACAAGATCAAAGGGTCTTTACATGCAAATGTTAAGAAATCCTGCGATTTTGTCGCAGACAGAAAAAGTTTGGCAAAATAATACCTTTAACTAGGAAGGAAAAATAAGACCAAAAGAATAATCTTACCAATTAACTATTTTATTTTAAGATTGTAGGACGTATCCATTCATCGCAGAACTATATATGAGAAGATAAATTCTTCACATCGCACATTCCTTCACAATTTTTCAGAACATCGCAGCAGTATTCATTGTATCGCGGATATATTCATTGCAACAGTACTAACTAATACAACATCACAATTCCTTCAAATGATTCACCATTTCAAGAAAGATAATGAATGGCAAGAAGGGGAATAGAGAAGTAAGATTTCATTATCTTCCTTGGAAATATTCGAAATAAGCTAAATTGAAAATTAAATTTTAAAAGTCTCAAAGGTTACATTGCTCGCAAGAAAGAAGACGAAAAAGAAAGCAAAGATAACATTCAAGTTTCAGCGATAACTTCGCCAGATTTATTATTCTTGCTCGTCAGGTTCATTATTTTTGCCAGAATTATCAGCTTCATCAGCATCCTTTTCTTCATGAGTCTCTCCTTCTTTTAACTCTTCATCAGCATTTACTTTGCCACCCGTGGATGCTTCTTTGGGAGGACTTCTTTCTTCTTCTTCTTCTTCTTCACCATCTTCTTGAGTGGTATTCTCTTCATCATTGGTAAACTCTAAATCTTCATCCATAGGAAGAGGGATTTCATCATCATCAACCTTTAGAGGAGGAACAGATACAGGAGGAAGAGAATTGGAGAGCAGAATATCATTCACAAGAACTTCAGCGCTGAGGTGGACCTTGCGAAGGAAACCTCTATCACGATTCATAATCTCTATGTTTTTAAAGTACTCGAGATAATCAAGTCTTCTTTCTGCTTTGTCACGGGCATCAAGATAATTGGAAACAAGAGACTTGTTTTCTTTTCGAACTTTATCCAATTTAGCGGTCAGGTCAGCAATGGAAGAATGAAGATTTCTTTCGGATTCTGCGAGCGACAAAGTGAAAAATCAGTTAGACAAAAAATCTCACAAGGAATATAACACAAAATTTTATGAGAAGATCAACAAGAGAGGCAGTCAATTGACTACCTTCTTTTTGCGAAGTTAAGTTTTGGATTAACGCAAATAAACAATTCTCCCATTGATTCATGGCGTCATCGAATTTATCGCCAACCATACCCTTCAGACGAGATTTCATGCTTTCTTCTTTGTTGCGAAGATATGAGTTTTCCTTTGCTAGTAAAGAATAAGATTCCTTTAATTGAGAATATTGATCTTGAAGTTCACCGGCTCTTAAGCTAAGAGTTAGTCTACCCTTGATAAGTTTATCCTTCTCGGCAGCAGATGATTCAGTTAATTCCTTGAGTTCATTCTTGAGAGAACGAAGAGATTGCTCTTGATTATTACATGTGCTTTGAAGATTAGTTAATTGCTGCGAGGAAATCGCCATCAAGCTTTAAAATCTATGTTTTTCTTGGGACAAGGTTTTATTCTCATCTGATAAATATTTTATCGCTAAATTAGACTTAAAAAAACAAATATGAGAGGCGATCAACCTCGCTACTTAATAAATTCTGCCTTTGCAATAACTGATTATTATCATTAGTAAGATAATTTATGCGATCAATTGAATAAGTGTAAAGGTTGTCTAGTCTAGTATGTTGATTCATCCAAGAATCTCTTTCAACGCGAGCTTCTTCAGCGATAGATTCAAATTTGAGTCTTACTATGAAACGAGTCCAATTTGAAACTAACATATAAATCAAGAATTTAAGAAAAAAAGGCTTGAGTACAGAAAATATGAAAATAAAACAGAAGAACAAGGAAATAAAGGCAAGAAAAATGTACCTTTCATCTCGTCATTTTTTCTGCGAAGGTTCTCGCAGTCCAGAGAAGAGTTACGAAGCATGTGATTCAAAGTATCACACTCAGCAGTTTTAGCTTGAAGACTTTTCCTCAGAGCCTCAATCTCATGTTCCAAAGACGCTCACGAAGCATTATCATCAGAGCCAAAGTATTTGAGTAGAGTCTCTCAATCTCCATGCTGGAGAGGGTCAGTGGAAGACTTTCTAACATTGTCTAAAATATTAGACAAAATTTTAAAAGCAATATCAACACTCGCAAAAGTTTCGTTTGATGAAGAAAGAGGTGTGGAAGATGAAGTAGTAATGAGAGGAAGTTGACGATCATTTGTGACGGTTGAGTTGTCAGGAGGAGTATGTGGAAAAACAACAGTTGAATGCCATAAAGGACTATAATGAGTCTCATTCATAGCAATTTTAGAAACCTGATCTATTGTAGGGTTAGGAGAAGTAGAAGTATGGGCAGCAATATTCTCGCAAAAGGAAGTAGAAAGATTTGGTTGCGATGGTGTGGGAGTAATCTTCACGGATGTTAATGTAGGCATGACGAGATCTTCCCCAATTGTCTTAAAGTGGCAAGATCTTTTGAAGGGCTTAACAGGGCTCTCGTCATTCTGCGAATAATAACTCAGATAAGAAACAGAGGCAACAATATTGTTATCTAGAAATAGAATATATTTCTTACTACCTTATCATTCGCAGAACTCCTCTTCTTCTTTTCTGCTAATCTTTTGCGAGTATTAGGGTTTTGAGCCTTGGATTGTGCGTTAGAGATAGTACCGCTGAAGAGAAGACATAACATGAAGAATCAAATAAGAAAGATTGAAGAATAAAAATAAAAATTGGTGTAAATAAATGTCAAAATTCAAGAAACATACCTTGATGACTCCATTAAAACAGTAGCAGAAGAATATGAAGAAGAAGAAAAGTTGCAGACAGAAAATGAAGTAGACAAGTAAAAAAGATGAAGAAACAATGGGCAAACACACATGTGTTGACCTCACCGGGGTATCTCCTTTGGTAGGAATTGGACATGGCACCTTTACAGTCGGGCGAGTAGCGCTAAAGGCTGCCTCAGGTAAGATATCGAAGCATGAGAAAGCATGTGTTGACAATGGGCATGCTTTCGTCCCCTTTGCTTTTGATACTTTTGGCTATTTGGCTCCAGAAGCAGTTGGACTACTCAAGAGGGTCCAGAAAGTCATGCGCAGCAATGTAATGACCCCTGGCTCACGAGATTTTATTTTTAATAGGATAGGTTTTTCTATTCAAAAAGGGCTAGCGGCACAGCTTGTCGCTCGCTTGCCTAGTATGTAATTTTTAACTTTGTAATTTATTTTTAATTATTATATCATAAAGAAGAAACAAAAGAAGAAAGTTAGTTTTGAAAATTAGTTGTACCTTTTATAGGAAAAAGGGGTGGGCCTATTGAGCAGAGACGTGTCAATAAATGAAGGGATTCACAACACGTGTAAGAAAGGATAAATTAACGGAATCTTGTCAAGAAGAAAGCATAAAAGAGAAAGAAATCGCGAAGGTAATAAAGAATATTGGTTCTCATGACCTTTTCTTCTTCGCAGAAAAGACATGAGAAGAGGCAAGATGTAGGACCATAATATCGCTACAACGATATTCCTGCGATATTAACAACGTCTCTGCGAGCGTCATTGTCAATACTTTAACAACGTCTCTGTGAGCTTCACTTTCAATACTTTAACAACGTTTCACGAGCGTCACAGAACATCCAAAAGAAGTTGACGATGAAAGGAATATATGTTGGTCCTGCGATGATCATCATACTTGCAATAGAGAATGTTGTAGAGATCGCGATAAGATCGTAGAATAGATCCGAAATAAGAGGAAAACTTAGCTGTCACCCATTATGTAAATCCCTATATAAAGGGCACGATAGATCCAGAAAAGGATGATGTATTTTTGAGAGTTGAAAGAGTCTTGAGGAGAGAGAAACTTCAAGAGAATATTTGTAATCTTGATTTCTTCTAATTCTGTAAACATTTCTGAGATTTGAATAGTAAAGTGTCGTTTAAATCTTTGAAGATTAAGTGATTTCCAGTAGATTTCTACAGAATCTTAACAAGGGTGTAGTGTAGGAATTCCTGCAACTACAGTATCTATTGATATTTTTGTCAGACATTGATTTATATAGTTCTATTGCATGTTGGAAGAGCCGCTTTTGCTGTTGCTTCTGATTTAGACAATAGGCGTATCATTTATGAAAAGAAAGCTGCTAATCTTCGCCAAGATAAAGAAATACTAGAAGTTTAAGTTATTTAGCTTCGCAGGAAAAATAAGCAGCTGGAGACTGAAGCTTCAGTTAACAAGCAAAAATATCTGATCTTGATAAAGCTAATCAACAACTCTATGGTATGATTTATTTCTTTTCTCTTTTAATTCTTCTCACCCTATCGCATCTTATTTAAGCAACCATTTTTGCAAATATTTATGGTCTTATTGATGAGGCTACATTCTTCCAATCCTTCCCTAAACCTGTAGATGATAATACCCTTCTTTCTTGCCTTAATAGGTCTTTAAGTAACTTCTCAGATGATAGGATTAGATCTCTCTCTATTGATGAACTTAAATCCAAACTTGATCTCTTAAAAATTGAACATAGGTTCAATTTAAATTTAACCAACAAGTTTAAGAACCTTTCACTACACCAAATCGACGGTTTTGAGACATATATAGGTGTTGCCTTGATTTTTTGAGACACATATAAGTGTCTCAATTTTGGCGTAGGGAATGCTTTGAGACGGATTTAAAGACACTTATAAGCGTCTCGTAATTAATTTTTGAGATGTTTGTATGTGTCTCATAAATGTTTACCGACGATTTAATAAGCGAACCAAATTTATTTATTCTGCCCATTTAAAGCGACGGAAAAAAAAATTAAGCTACTCTTATATGCATCTCAAAAAATAAAATCAGATTTAAAAATAAAATAAAATCTTATTTCTAAATTTCCTGCACCAAAATTCAGGTATCTAGGCACTCCCAATCATATATGAAACCATTATTCAATCAATTTTATTATCCCATCAAAAAAAAAATCAATTTTATTATCACAAATGGAATTGCAGCATCATATGTGGATCCATCCTTACAATACAAGTTGAATGTTAACAAATAAACTATGGATAACAAGTCCGTCTCTACAATTCGTGCATAGGCAGTGGATACATTTTCTACAAGAACTTAAGAAATAAGAAATTACCTACAACTTGTTCACTCAAATCGTTTTATGCTTATCCAATTATCTTCTTGATTTCCTTATAATGGCATCTGATGTAAATGGAACATTTATAGGAGTTAGTTTACATAGCGAAGGACCAGAACAAAGATGTGACCGCAGATAGTAAAATTTTAAATTTGACATATCAAGGAACACTTGACAAACATGCTAGTATGCATCCCACCAAACTCATAAGAGACTAATTATTTGAGACAATATATGATGATCATGTGTCAACAATTCTGATGAATAACTATGTTATTAAAAATAGCATCAAAGTGTGCCTAGGGAACCTTTCTAGACAAACATGCTAGTATGCATCCCACCAAACTCATACGAGACTAATTAGTTGAGACAATATATGATGATCGTGTGTCAACAATTCTGATGAATATCTATGTTATTAAAAATAGCATCAAAGTGTGCCTAGGGAACCTGCCTACTAAGGCAACAATCCTGAAAAGTAACTATGTTGTCAGAGGGGAGCAAAACTGGTTACACCAATGTCCATTTTGGCATGTTGAATATGTTCCCTACAAACTGGTTTCTAGCCGTAACTACTTACAAAAAATTATAATTTATGTCAATGTTTACAGCCAAATAATATAATTTTCAACAGAATTAAGCAAAAGGCAGACCTATACATATGTGATACAGGACATCCTACAGGTAAAGACTCTGTGTTAGAAAAATACAGCATTTAAAATATTGTACTAAAGAGACTGTTGGATATATGAAATAACCAAGAAAGTAAGACGTACCTTTCGGACCCTATAACATGTTTAAGGCGTTTAATGACATGAGTAGCATCAAGAGGAGAAAAATGAAATCGTGTACATCTCGATCACTGCAGCACACACGACAACAGAAGCATAACACAATTAGAGAGAAAAAAAACTTACCCCAAGATAAAGTCATGGATTAACAATGAGAACACAGAATTGCATACCTCTACGTAGAGCGAATTGTGCATCGTTTGTCATGGCGTCTGCCTCGTCCAGTAGAACCCACTTGACGGATGCCTTTACACTGGAAATAATGAAGTCGTGTAAGCTAACGAATTCAAGAACAATTCCAAGATACATAACTTCCAAATCCTGCATTTAATACAGTTTACACCTTCTGCTACTACAGTTACAGCTCTAGGATGAAGAAGTGCGTATCATCTGAATTGTTAAGTTCAATTTCTGAATTGTAAAAGCATCACATAATTATCAGATGCTACACATTGCTTTGATCAAGGTCAATGCAAAAATTTACAGAAGGAAAACATAAGTATTATAATGTAATACCTACTATTTTAACTTTTAGCAATCAATTCATATTCTCAGATGTCTTTTTCCCGCCTCTGTTACATATGGCTGACATATCACACAGAATCAAAATCTTCAAACCTTGCATCAAAATAAGATAATTAAACACTTTGGAGATAAGACAAAACCATATGCTTGACTGATTATGTTTCAGATATTATAATAGCTACAAATTATATAGTTTGAAGCTACAGATCGCTACACGATATAAAATGCATTCCTGTACCACAAAAAAGAGACCTCAATGAGTAGTTCCAACAATCTGTAAACCATGAGCAGGGTCTCCCTTACAGCTACTTTAACCAGAGCTTTCTCCACTAGATGATTATGTATCACCTTTCCCTTCATCCTACAATACACATACTGTTGTACACTTCAGCTGGGTGCACTATATCATGATGTAGATTGAACAAGTTTATAGGAACCAGATTGCAAGAACACAATTGTAGGATAGAATTGACCTGGAAAATACCACTTGTGAGAAGCTCTCCTTCATATGCTATGGTGATTGGTATAGGATCATGCATGAAACCATCCTTAGTGAAGTTTCTAGTTCCAAAAAATACGTAGTAGTAATTAGCATTGTATATATGCAATCCAGATACCAAAAATAAGTTGCTGAATATTATGCTGCTTTTCCATCTACCCATCAACCTAATTAGCTAGGTCTTACCAATAAAAAGGGGAGTTTACCAAAACAGAACGAACCACCAGTTCTACCCATCTAAAGCAAAACTGAAGTTGTAGCATCATTTGACATTAGTATACCTTCATGAATTTTGCTCCTTTAAAATGCTCTTCCTGCACCAGATAACCAAAGGGATATTAGGAGTGAGTTTTAGCCTCGATTAAAATTATGGAAGTATAAGTAACCAAAACAAATGAAATCAAAAACAGGAAGTCAGTTAATATACCAGTGATATCCAGCATCAACGAATTCCCAGTTAAGTAGTGATGATTCTTTTTAGAATCATACATGAGCTTCACTATCAACTTCTCCACAACATCAACGAATTTAGAAGCAATTCCTTTGTTTGGCCTTGGATACACCAATCAAATCCACCAAAAATCACAGATCCACAGAAAATCAAATCAAAACAAATACCCAGCAAAACATGATACAACAATCCTCTAACATGATACATCAAAACATGATAAAAATCATAACCCTTATTAAAGATCAACATGATATAACCACCGGAAAAAACTGACAGATCCATTCTTAAATCACAATGAACCAAAATATGTAAAGAGAAAAACAAACAAGTAACAGGTTTAGAAATTATACCTGAAATCTTCGAAGATCTGTACTTCAATCTTCTTCTGAAAGTGTCAAACAGAAGATAAGAAAGAAATCAAATTTCTAAGGTTTACTGGGTAAAAAAATAGGGTCAACAAATCAATTTTTTTTTTGATTTCTCTAATAGGGTTTTTTAATACCTGATAGAACTTATAGGAAATTGATTCTTCGACTTCAATCTTCTTCTTCTAAGAGTTGAAAATCAATTTCTATTTTTTTGTGGGTTTTCAATCACTTTAGGTTTAAAAAATCAAAATAAATTTCTAGTTTTTCAATCAATCTAGAGTAGTTGATCTCTGACTGTCTCTCAATCGCTCTCTAAATTTTCGGTTTCCTCTGATTTTTTTGGTTAGTAGTAGCTACTGGAGAGGAAGAGAAAGAAGGTCTAGAGAAGAAACCGAAGATAAAAGAAGAAGAAAAAAAGAGAAGGAAAGATATAAGTAAAGAAACATTTTTTTCTTTTCTTTTTGTCTTAAAAGAAATATTTTAGTAGGAGATATTTTTTCTTTGGTGTTAATAATGGGAGGGAATTGGAAATAAATGGTGGGAAACTAGAAATAAATGGGGGGAAGTGAATGATTGATCATTGAATTTTAATTCAAATGATTTTGGTGTGAGATAAACCTGTGGAGGGAAAATTGAGGGGGAAATTAATGTGAGAGAATGAATTTTTGGTGAAAAAGTTTGGTTTTGGGGGGAATAATAATACTAATAATAATAAATTAAATATGTATTAAAGTTAGAAAATTATAAATTTACAAGTATGTAATATTTCGAGACACGTATGCAATATTTCGAGACACATATAAGAGTAGTTGAAAAATCAGAATTAAAGCAACTCATATAGTTGATTTGAGACTCTTATAAGAGTGGAAGCATAAAAGACCTTTATATGTGTCTCGAACCAAAAAATCAATATGTCTCAAATTGGTCCATATGGTGTAGTGTTTATCTTAGTTCAAAGGAAGAAGTGAATAGATTAAGAAAAAGGAATAGTGATATTATTGATAAGAAGGATCTTGCTGTTAAAAACGGCTCCAAGACCCTAGCAAACTTTCATAAAACTCTTCTTAATGTTCAAACGGAAAGAGATAAACTTATCCGTGAGAATGAAGATCTTCTTGTGAGGGAAACTCAAGTTCGATCTCATATCCTTATTAATAGCGATGATGATTTTGCTTGGGATGTAAAGATTCTTGATAATGCCAGAACTAATTTAGGTGTAGATGTTAGTCTTCATGCTGATCAAGCGGCTTTAATTAAAGAGATGATTTCTGAAAGAGAAGGTTATCACTCTTATGATTTCCCTGAATTATTTCCTAATTGAATCATCCTTATATGTATTAAGTTTGTTACCATTTGCTCGCAGCATCCGAAAAGAACTATCGTAAAAGATTTGATGAGTTAGAAGAAGAGAAAAGCCAACTCGCTGGAAATCTATCTTCTCGCAATGAAAAGTATTCTAGATTGAAGGAAAAATTGAAAATCTCATCTTCAAATTTTAGTAATGCCCTTCTCCGTGTTCGTAATGATGTTGTTAAACTAGTCTGTGATGATCACGGTATTCCTCATTCTACATACCCCGATCTTGCAAAGGAAATTCCAGCTGATTCCCAAAATTTAGTTATCTCTGATAGAGAAGCTGAGGAGTCTATCGAAGATTATAATGATGAAGAATTATCTGGCGAGGAAGAGAAATCTGACATAGATAGAGATAATAATGATAATGATGAAGAAGAGAAATCTGGTAATGAAGAGAAATCTGAAAAAGAAAAGAGCTCTGATGAATGTGGTGATGGATCTTCTTAGTCTTGCTTCTTCTATTTTTCTTCGTTGTAAATTTTGTACATTTATTTTTTTCTTCTCGTAACATCACTGCGAGCTTCTCCAACTTGATGTGTAAACTTCTTTTGCTTTTATCTGTATAAATTAGAAAACAATTCTTTTTCTGCAACATAATCAATCAATCATAATTATTATCCTTTAATTATTTGTATGAATGTGTCATCTATTTAATTTTATCATATGATGGATGAATAATAATTTCATCATTCTATGCATTCCCATACTTGCCTCTATTATTCATCTGCAATATGAAAAAAAAAAAAAAAAAATCTGTAGAGATTAGATATTAGTTGTGAATCAAATTAAATTTGCCTCAATATCGGCGATGTTATCGCTAGTAATAATTGCATAACTTTATGATTTCTGCGTAGAATCGCAAATCTCAAAAATTCTGCGAGCATTATCACAATAATCTTATGGTCTTATTATGCCTTCCTAATTAAAGGTCTTATTTTGCCACATCTTTTTTTTCTGCGATAAAATCGCAGGACGTCTTTACATTTGCATGTATTGACCCATTGATCTTGTCTTATCAATATTTTTTCAACATCTCTGCGACAATATGATAAGTATAAACTCTCTTGCAAGAATTAAACTTTATGACATTGCCGTCTTGCGATTTCATCGCAAGACGTCTTTACACTTGTTAAATGTAAAAACCCATTGATCTCATCTTAACTTTTCTCTTTTAGCTTGTTGCCTTTGTATAACTTTCGTCACGCGACAATATGACAGGCCTAAATGTTCTTGCGATCATAAATCCCCATGACATTACCGTCTTTAGACACTTATCAGCTCCCTAATGGAGGGTGCCGCCCTTATCTTCCCCCTGGTTGCCCCTTAAAGGAGGGCACATCGGCCATACAAGACTAGCTCCTCCCATCCAGATTTTCCAACAACCAGTTGTTTTCGCAGCCTCTTGTCCTTTATGCCTATATGGCTTATAGTTACAAGACTGCACCCTAAGTGGGGTTTTCTTCAGGCCAAGTGCATCATAGCCAAGACTTACCAAGAATGGCTGGGGGTAGTTTAAACGCCCGGGCACCCTTGGCTCAACCGTGTACCTCGGCGCCTTGGTCATACTTTTCACTTCTTAGAAGAGGTCCTTAGTCGTCCAATCAGAGTATAACCTTATATAATTGGAAATCCAAGATCCCTCTCCTGGATAGGTTTTCTCTAACCCCAACATCTGCATAACTCAGGTTCCAGCAGCGGTATAACCTTATCACTGAGTTATGTCAAGAGATACCCCCTTATATGACGCACTATTAGGTCTTACATTTGCCTCTTGCAAAATTGTATCCGCGAACTAAGGTGCACGCCATAAAGGTTCGTCTTATTATATTAATCTCTGCGAAATTTTATTCGCGTTTCTCGCGAGTATTGTAACTCTGATAAAATTTCATTTCTTTGATTTTCTTGTAAAATTTTGCAATTCTTTCAAACAGAGTACTCTTTTCAATTGCATTTTCTTCTAACAAATTATGCATAAGCTTCTTTAAGTTTTATCATTTTACCTTTCTACTTACTATCTTTTGGTTCTGCTTTTCTGTTACGTTTTGCTGTTTTTTCTTTATCTGCGAGCTGCTCGCCATTATCTTCCTCTCGCTGCTCTATTGAATCAATCATCAATCTTTCACATATATGTCGTTGCTTGATTTTGTACTTCCAATTGCTCTTCTTCTCATCTCTTTCCTCGCAAGATTTTATATCAATCTCATAACATTTCTTGGTTTCTCCCCAATCTCCCTTAATAACTCCAACACCATTAGGATGAGGAAATTTAACACACTGGTGGAAAGTAGATGCTACACCTAATATCCCATGTAGCCAAGTTCGACCAATCAGGGCATTGTAAGGTGATTCAATGTCAACAACACAGAACAAGATCTTGGAAGTTATCCCTTTCAATGGAATCCGCATTTCAATTTCCCCTTTTGGTTTATTGGCAGTACCATTAAAACCATAGATTTTATATGTTGATGGAATTAGATCTTCGTCTCTTCCACCCATGGTATTATAGGTATGATAAAATAGTATGTCAACTGAGCTGCATGTGTCTATTAGAACTCTATTGATTGCCCAATAATATTCGTTTTCATCATCATTTTCTTCATCTTCTTCTTCTATTTGCTTTGGATTTATCTCTAATCTTACCACCAATGGGTTATCATGCTGCTCGCCAGGTTCTGGTACTTCTTGTGCAGTGAAAGATATAATTTGTTTTTTCCATTCTTCTAATGGCGATGCTCTCGCGATATTCATTATCTCTCTTCCATCTGTGTCTTTCGTGAAGACTCTGCTTAGAACATTCTCATGGAAATCCTCTATAGTTCTGTGTGATTGTACAATGGAATTACAAAACAAATTCTTTGCTTTAGCCCCAACTTCTATTACGAATGATTTTGCTCCTTTTACAGTATTTACCCTGCGAATTTCTAGTGCTGGAGGCAATCGTTGAGATTGTGGATGTCCTTCTATTCCATGGTGACGGTATATTTTCCATCAAAAAGATAGCTTCCCAGATTTTTTCTATACTAGCATTTAGAGGAGGCATCTTAATTTCTTCCCATATGATCTTCTGATTTCCTTGGCTTCTGAAATTGTTTTGCCTTTGTCCACCATAAGTTTCTTGCAGATGATCAAGCCTTTTAATCATATTATTTCCACCGCGATTGTAATAATTATTCTCCCTTTCATATTCTTCTTGATCTCGACTGCCCATAGCTACCAACTTCTGCTGGTTATCCGTCTCCACTTTCTCTTGTTGTGCTTGCGAGCTGCTCGCCACATTCTTAATCATTTTAGGAAGTAAACTCCCATTTGCTGCTACTGAATTGGTATTCGCGATCGGATATGATTCCATCTCATTTTGTTTCTCCTCCAAAGCAATGTACTCTTCTTGCAGTTCTCGTAGTTCAGTCATAGTGATTGTATTCTTGACTCTGAAAATTTGTATGTACAGCAGATTGGTCGCAAACATTGCATTGATAAAAGAAAAGATAAGATATCTCTCGTATACTCTTCCTGCCATGTCACTGCACATTGTCTTCCATCTTATGGTTAAATGTTTCAGACTCTTGCCAACCCTCTGTTTTAACCCAAACACATCTTTAATACCTGGCCGCGATGAATTGTTGCCTATATATGCTCCCAGAAATGTAGCTTGTAAATGATCAAAAGAAGTTATAGTATTTTTTGGCAATCCCTCAAACCATTTTAGCGCCTCGCCAGTTAAGATAGATGCAAAATACTTGCACAATACAGCATCATGATTCTCCCATTGCAGCATACACCTAACATAATCCTTAACATGTTGTATAGCACCGGTAGTTCCATCAAAAATGCTGGTTAATGCTGGTAAGTTTCACTTTGGAGGTATTCCTCTTAATTGTACTTCTTGAGTGAATGGAGTTCTCGCATATTCTTCAATAGCCTCATCAAGTTGCCTTCTACCTCCATCTTTTCTGTTATTTATTATTCCCCACATCTCTACAAACTCTCTTAAAATTTGCTCATTCGCATCTGAATTTGGTTCCATTGGTCTTTTCAATGCTGCTTTCCTTCTCCTGCGTTCATGTACTTCTTGTCTTGCGAGATTTTGTGTATCTTCATCTATATCCATATTCCTTCTTCTACGATCTTCTGCGTCACCTTCTTCTTGCCATCGCAGTTGATTATACTGTCTATTTTCTTCTCTGCGAATTTCTTCATTTCTCTTCGCTGTCTTTCTATTCTCCTTTGTATTATATCATACTCTTCCTGAATATTATTATTATGGCGATTTTGCGTCCGTCTCCTTTCTCGATTTTCATGATTATTTTGTCATAATGCCTCTTGAAATTCTTGTTCTTGTTCAGCATAATGTCTCTCAATTTCTTCCTCAATTATTCTTCAATTTCTCTGGATCTCTCGCCCATGTAATATCCTCCTACCTTATTCTGGATTATATTCATCAATTTGGCTGTCTCTTCCCTCTTGATTTCTGTTGTTAAGTCTATTATCCAAATTTTCGCCACGCGGATCATGTCGATCTTCTATTACCTCTTCTTCTCTATGACGTTGCTCTTCATTTAGATTTTTCATTTCCTCTTGGATATTTCCTCTAGCATTTATTATTGGAGAATTTGGCCTTAATTATTCTCTTAATGATCTTGAATTCGATCTAACAATACTTCTCGATCTTCTATTTTGTAATCTCAAATTCTCCATTCTAAACTCATGATTTTGTCTTGTTAAATTTGCACGCTCTTCCGCCTCTAATCTTCTTTCCTCTTGTATTCTTTGACTTGGATCATCAGCTGTTTCATTTTCTCCTTCTTCATGAATTAATCCTTCGACCACTCCTTGATTTCTTTTTTTCTTCTTCCGTCTCTTAATTGTTGATCTTCTACATCTTCCATCAAATCCGATCTCCAAGTATGCACACTCACTCTATCATAATCCACATTTCTATTCTGTATCGGTGTTTGTTGATTAGGTTGTGGAATTTGATCTTCTCCTTCAATCCTTGTTCTATTTCTTCTTGTTCTTATCCTTGAAGATTCTCCTAATTCATTCATTTCTTCTCTTGCAAGTCTTTTACTCCTCCTTATAGTTGTTGGTGGCTCTGATGTATTTCTTCTTCTTCTAGCCATTTCTTCAACTCTAACAATTTCTTCAAATCTTCAAATGATAATTAGAGATTTCTTAACTTGATTCTCCCTGTTTCGGGCGCCAAAATGTAGTTGCAGGATTTCCCACATTATGTAGTTGCAGGAATTCCCACACTACACCCTACTCAAGAGTTTATCAATATTTATGACACAATTTGAAGATTAAGAACCTTTTTTATTAATATGATCTTAAAAGAATTACAGTAATCAAGAATACAATTCACTTAATAAGATTTTCTCTCTCCTAAAAAACTTTCTTAACACTCAAAAATTCATCATCCTCTATGGAACTATTCATTTCCTTTATATAGGCATTTACATAGTGGATTACAGTTCATGACAGATCATTTACAACTAAGATCCCCTTTAATTTCGGACCTGGGTTCTTGCGATAAATCGCAGTTAGCACCGCCTTAATCTTTTCTTCATTGAATGCATTGATGTTCTCGAGAATCTTCTTCTCTTATAAATATCTTCTTCGCTAATCTCTCCTCTTCTTTTTACTTTCTCTTTTTACTTTTTCTCTGCAACTCTACTGTTCTTCATCTTCTTCCGCAAATTCCGGATCTATTACTATTTCAATTTTGTTTTTTTATTCTTCTTCATCTTAATCATCATTCCCATACTAAAAAATGGCTCCTACTAAAAAATTAGGTCAACCTACTTTCCAAAAACACCAACAGAAGCTCCAAACTTTAGGTTTCACACTTTCTGAGATCCCTGGTCAATCTTCAAACTCTGATCTCTCCATTGATCTAGTTTCAGGATTTCCTTCTTCCAATAGGAAAATCCTTATTTCGCTAGGTCAACTAGAAGATGGCCTTCCTATCCCTTTTTATAACCCAGATTTCCCTCTTTTTTATGAAATTATTTCTCACGCTAAATTTTCACGAGCTATCTACCAATTAAGTGGAGATTGTATTCGTCTCATTCTTGAATATTCCTTTCGTGGAGCTGGTAAAGGATATCGCTATCCTGAATCTACGAAACATCCTGATTTTAAAGATATCCCAATTATTCCAACGAAATATACCGTGGAGAATTTCTTTGCGAATTATCAAGTGATTCCCATGAAGAAAGAGAGCACGTGTTGGGCTGTTCGTTTGAATAAGAATAAAAAGGTTGCGAAGGATAAACTTCTTATGCAAGATATAGACTATCATTCAAGTAAAAACCAAGGTCCACGCTTCTCAAAAGATGATAAGTGGTGCGGATTTCCTCTCCTCCTTGAAGGTCCATATATTTCTGGCACTCTTGATCTTCCTGCGAATCTTGCGAATCTTGCGGTGTATCGTCATTGGGTTTTTAACTGGCCTGAAAGGAATTCTGAGGTATATCTCGCAAAATTTATCATTATTCGCGGATTTGGATAAATGTATTATTCTTACTGATTATTCAAATATCTTTATCAGATTGAAAAAATGAAGCTTAGCTATGCCAATACTGGGAATCCCAATCTCCTACAAATTTTGAAAACCTTTACAGATGAAGTAAGAAACAATCTTCTATAACCTTTAACAATATATTGTTGCCCCTGTTTCTTATCTTTATGTGTGATTGTTTTCAAGGAAATACCATTTTTCGCGGCGGTTATAGCCAAAGATAAAGGCAAAAGATTAATAACTCCAAATGAAGGTTTCGGTGCTTCTCCTCGCCGCAATAAAAATCAAACTGCTGATGGTCCTCCAAAGAAAATCCAAAAAACTCAACCACTTCCTTCTTTAAATTCTCCACTCATAGAGACTTCTCTTACCGCTGATAAAGATAATGAGATTGAAAAGAATGGTGGAGTTAATAATGATGCTTCCGTGGGCACTTCAAGACATATTTCTTCCGCAAGAATTAGGTCTGCGATGGGTCTTTCTCAACCTGAGACCCCAATGGATCAATTGTCAAACATTTTTAGAAACCCCATACAAGGTGTTGGAGAGGATGATATTACTCGTACTTGCGACTATCTCTCAAAGATCTGCGACGCTTCAATCTTGACTAATAATAAAGATCTTAAAGGAGTCTCAAGATTTATTAACCCAGGTTTTCTTCATGCGCTAGCTTCGTTGGTATGCCCCTTTCCTTCATTTTTCTTGTAGTAAACTTTACATTTGTCATGAGTATCAAAGATCTTTTACTTATCTTACTCATTTTCTCTTTTCTGTCACAGATTACTAGAGCTTCTTTTTCTGTTGCTTCAGAATTAGAAAGTAGATTATCATCATCACATAAAAGGCTTACTGATTCACAATCTGAATCTGCGAAACATTGTGAGAAGAATAAGCAATATGAAGCTGAAATATCTATTCTTCGCGAAAAATGTAAACAGTTGGAAGTAGATGGAAATACTGAGCTTCTTAATAAAAACAAATCGCTTGAAGTAGAAATTCAAGTTCTTCAACAAAAATTAGTTGACAAGGAGAAATTCTGCAAACAAGTTATTGGTATAAGTCTTTTTTTCCTTTTTTTTATTTTTTCTCGCTATTTTAGCTTATTTGGGCAACCATTTTGCAGATGCCTATAATCTTACTAATGAAGCCCTCATTCTTAATTCTTTTGATGAACCCATAGATGAAACCACTCTTCTTCAGCATCTTAATGACGCTTTAAATAACTATTCAGACGAAAAAAATTAATACTCTGTCCATTGATGAGCTTAAATATCATATCTCCCTTATGAGAATGGATTATAGATCTGTCTTGAGTACATCCAATAGTTTAAAGACTTGCAGAAATGAGTTTAGGGAAAAAAATCAAAGTCTTAAAAACCAAGAAAAATGAACTTGAGAAGGATAAAGAACGCATTACTGTTCAAGGCGCTGAATCTCTATCAAAATTACGCAATACCCTTATTGATACTTAATTTGAGAGAGATAGACTTAAGAATGAAAACATTAAACTTCTTAAAAGAGAAGAACAAATCCGTTCCCATCTTCTCATTCAAAGTGATGATGAATTCGCATGGGCTGCGACAATTCTCGATAATGCTAGGAAAAATTTAGCGATAGATGTCAGTCTTCATGCCGAGCAAGCAACCTTGATACAAGAAATGATCCATGAAAGAGAAGGTTATTATTTATTTTTCCTTTAATATCTTTGTATTTCTTGTAGATTTCCAACAAATTTCTAATTTGTTGTTGTATCATCGCATAATCTGAAAAAAGATATTCCAAAAGGATAGCAGAACTTGAAGAAGAAAAGAGTGGTCTTGCGAAAAATCTTGTTTCCCGTAATGAAAAAATCTCTAGACTACAAGAGAAAATAAAGATATCCTACTCAAACTTGCGTAGTACTCTTATCACCGTTCGCAATAATGCTATTGAGAAAGTTTGCAAAGATAACGATCTTCCTCTTAGTCTATATCCTTGTCTTATGGATAATATCCCAGCCAGTTCTCAAGTACCAGTTATTTCTGACAGTGAAGATGATGCAGATGAAAGTGAAAGCGAATATGAGGAAGGAACTAATGATGAAGATGGTGAAGACAAAGATGAAAATAATGATGGAGATAAATCTCAATAGTTTTGTTTTTTCTTTTTGATCTTCTCCTGTATTTCTCTCTTTCTTTCTTGCGATAATTATCTGCGACAAATTGTAATATTCTGCGAATTATATGAAGCTCCTGATGTCTTTCAATATATAAATTCTTTTTTGCTTCTATCATTCTATGCATCATTCCCATACTTGCCTCTTGTTATTAATCTACAATATGATAAATGAATTATCGCAAATAATGCTGCAAAAAATCTGTTATATGCTTCGCAGATATAACCTCTCTTGTGGTCTTATTTCGCCTTCCTAGTTAAAGATCTTATTATGCCACTTTTAGGCGACAAGATCGCAGGACATTCTTACTTTTACATGTAATAATCCATTGATCTTGTCTTATCATTTATTTTGATCTCTGCGACAATATGGTAAGTGTAAGCCATCTTGTGAGATTAATCTCTCTTTGCTTTTTAAGACTTGTGACATTGGCGTCTTTGCGATGAAATCGCAGGACGTTTTTGCGATTTATATCCTCTTATCATTGATTTCATTTATCTCGTCTTTTGTTCTTATCGCAAAAACCCATTGATCTCATCTTAACATTTCTCTTTAGGATTTTTGGCCTGTCATGCGACAATATGACGGGCCTAAATATTCTTGCGAATATAAAGTCCCATGACATTGTTGTCTGTGTCACGCGACAATATGACGGGCCTCAATATTCTTGCGAATATAAAGTCCTATGACATTGCCGTCTTTTTTGATACACAGCTCCCTAATGGAGGGTATCTCCCTTATCTCTCCCCCTGGTTTCCCCTTCAAGGAGACGTACTTATGCCATACAAGACTATCTCCTCCCATATGGTTCTAGAAACAACCAGTTGTTTTCGTAGCCTCTTATCCTTTATGCCTATATGGATTATAGTTACAAGACTACACCCTAGTGGGGTTTTCTTCGGGCCGAACACATCGTAAGCCAAGACTTGCCATGGATGGCTAGGGTAGGTTCATCCGTCCCGGGCACCCACAGCTCAACCGTGTACCTCGGCGCCTTGATCATACTTTGCATTCCTTAGGAGAAACTCTCGGGCGCCCAACCAGGGTATAACCTTATATAGTTGGGAATCCAAGTTATCTCTCCCAGATGGATTTTATATAATCCAAAATCTCCATGACCAGGTTCCAGCAGCAGTATAGCCTTTCCCATAGCCATGCAAAGAGATACCCCCCTTATGACGCACTTTAAGAATATTACCTCTTACGGAATAGAATCCGTGAACTAAGGTGTGCGCCATAAAAGTTCGTCCCATTCTTATATTTTTTTAGGCGATTTGCGCCCGTCTTATGCATTTGCATTAAAAATTCTTATATGATTCGAAATCATCATCTTTTTCTTTTAAAAAAAAAAATTTCTTATTTTTGAGCAAAGTTTTTCTTTTAATATTCTGTCGCATTACTTCTTTTGTTCTTGTTTTTCGATTGTTCGCAACATGATATTGTTGCACTTCTTTTCTTCTGTAACGAATGATTATTTGCAATATCTTGTTTCTTTTTATTTTCTTGCGAGAAATGAAGATTTCAACTTTTTCCCAGCACCTTGCACTTGTTTATTTTCCTGTGAAGAATGAAGATTTTAACTTTTTCCCATCTTTGCGCGATTAATCACCATTGATTATTTTGGCACAAACTATTCTTGTAATGTATCCTTTCCCCGCAACTCTATACTGTCCACCATCAATTTATCTGCTCTCTGAGTTTGCTTCTTGTTATGTTGCCAATTACGACTTCTGGCATTTCTTTCTTCGCAAGTATTAATGTCAACTTCATAACACTTTTTTCCTTCAAACCAATCACCTTTAATTATCCCAATACCATGAGAATGTGGAAACTTTATGCATTGATGATATGTGGATGCTATGCCCAAGATCCCATGGAGCCATGGTCTTCCAATTAAGGCATTATAAGGAGATTCTATATCCACTACACATAACTTAATTTTTGAAGATATCTTGTTCAATGGAATTTCCATAGTAATTTCGCAATACTCATCTTATTGCCTCTAAAACCATAGATATCTTTCTTGATCAATGAGTCGTGTCAGAATTTCTCCTTTTGGCTTATTTGCAGTGCCATTAAAACCATAGATCTTGTAAGTTGAGGGGATTAACTCATCATCTCTTCCACCCATTGTTCGATAAGTATGATAGAATAAGATGTCTACCGAGCTTCCAGTGTCAATTAAAACCTTATCTATTACCCAAGAATCACTTGTTGCGTCACCATCATATTCTTCTTCTTCTCTGTACTTTGGGTTTATCTCTAACTTCACCACCAATGGGTTGTCATGCATCTTCCCTGGCTCTGGTATCTCTTGTGCAGTAAAAGAAATAACTTGTTTTTGCCATTCTTCTAACGGAGAAATCTTCGCAATATTCATAACCTCTCTTCCCTCTATATCCCTTGCAAATACTCTACTTAGCACATTGTCATGGAAATCTTCTATTGTTTTCTGCGAATGTACAATTGAATTGCAAAATAGATTTTTTGATGTAGCTCCTACTTCAATGACAAATGTTTCTGCTTCTTTCGCAACATTGACTCTGCGAATTTCTGGTGCTGGCGGCAATTGTTGAGGTTGTGGATATCTCGCTAGAAAATGATTTAACTTCCTCTGTTCAATCATTTGCAGAATAATTCTTTTTACATTTCTACAATTACTCACAGAATGGCCATGAAAATGATGATAAGGGCAGAATTCTTGATTTTGGTTGTTAGGATGTGGTTCTCTCCCCATGTTCCATGGTGAAGGTATATTCTCCATTAATATAATCGCTTCCCAAATCTTGTCTATACTGGTATTTAGAGGTGGCAATTTGATGTCTTCCCATATAATCCTCTGACCTCTTTGCTCTCTTGAATAATTCTGCCTCTGTCCACCATAAGTATCTTGCGGTTGATCAAACCTTGGGACCTTATTATTGTTATTGCGATTATAAAAATTTCTCTCCTTTTCCAATTCCTCCTAATCTCTACTCCCCATTGCTACTACCTTACGTTGATTATCAATCTCCATTTTCTCTCGCTGATTTTGGGAAGTACTTGCCACTGTATTAATTATCTTTGGTAATAAACTTCTATTTGTTGCGGATGAATTTGTGCTTGCGAGAATTGGATATGACTCCATCTCATTTTGTTTTTCCTCCAAAGCGATATATTCTTCTTGCAATTCTCGTAGTTCTGTCATAGTGATTGTGTTTTTAACTCTGAATACCTGGATGTATAATAGATTTTGTCTTTAAACTCTGAAACATAGCATTTATGAAGGACAAAATGAGATATCTTTCATCTACTCTCCCTGCCATTTCACTGCACATTGTCCTCCATCTTATCGTTAAGTGCTTTAAACTCTCGCCAACTCTCTGCTTCAATCCAAACACATCTTTAATTCCAGGTCGTGTAGAGTTATTGCTTATGTATACTCCTAAGAAAGTAGTTTTCAAGTGCATGAACGAAGTTATTGTATTCTTGGGGAGACTTTCAAACCACTTCAGTGCTTCGCCAGTTAAACTTGACGCAAAATATTTGCACAAGACGACATCATGGTTCTCCCATTGTAGCATGCATCGAATATAGGCTTTGATATGTTGGACATCACATGTGGTCCCATCAAAAATATTGGTCAACACCGGCAAATTGCATTTTGGAGGTATCCCTCCTAATTGTACCTCTTGAGTAAATGGAGTATTTGCATCTTCTTCGATTGCCTCATCAAGTTGTCTTCTTCCTCCTTCTCTTCTGTTATTTATCATTCCTCTCATTTCTGCTAATTCTCGCAAAATTTGCTCATTCCTATCAGAATTTTGCTCCATTGGCCTTTTCAATGTAGCTTCTCTTCGACTAAGTTCATGCCTTTCTTGTCTTGCGATATTTCGTGCTTCTTCTTCAACATCTTGATTTTGCCCTCTTCTGCGATTTTCTTCTTCTTGAATTTGCAAATTAATTTGTATTTCATTTTCTTCTCTGCGAATTTCCTCATCCCTTATCGTTTATCTTCGTTGCCTTTCTATATCTCTGTGAATTCTCTCATATTCCTCATTTAGATTATCATTATTACGATTTTGTACACGTCGCCTTTCTCGATTATCATGATTATTCTGATGCAATGCTGCTTGAATTTCTTGTTCTTCTACTTCGGCTCGCAATCTCTCTCTTTCTCCCGCTAAATGTACTTGCTCAATATAATGCCTCTCAATATCATCTTCAATTATCCTGCGATTTCTTCGAATCTCATCATCACGTAACATTCTCCTCCTCTTTTCTTGATTTTCTCCCTCATCTTGATTATGTCTAATGTCCAAAGTTTCACCGCGTGGAATATAACGATCATTTATCAAATTCTCGCCAATATTTTGTATTGGATGATTTTGTCTTGTTTCTTCTCTATATGATCTTGAACTTGATCTCATGCTGCTTATTGATCTTCTGTTTTGCAACCTCAAATTTTCCATTCTTAGTTCATGATTTTGCCTTGTAAGATTCGCACGTTCTTCTGCCTCTAATCTTTTTTCTTCCTATATCATTTGTCTCAAATCATCTACTACCTCATGTCCTTCATGAATTACTCCTCCATCCACTTCTTGATTTCTTTCCTCTTCTTGATTTTCTTCCTCTTCTATCGAATCCGACCTCCAAGTATGCACACTTGCTCTATCATAATCCACATTTCTATCTTGTGCTTGTGTTTGTTGATTCGGTGGTTGAATTGAATTTTCTGCTCCATTTCTCATTCTACTTCTTCCTGATCTGATCCTTAAAGATCCTTCCAATTCACCTGTTCCTTCACCTGCAATTCTTTTACTTCTTCTCACTGTTGTTGGTGGTTCTGATGTATTTCTTCTCCTTCTATCCATTTCTTCAATTCTAACAATTTCTTCAAATCTTCAAGTTGTAATTTGGAATTTCTCAAATTGATTCTCCCTGTTTCTAGCGCCAAAATGTAGTTGCAGGAATTCCCACACTACACCCTACTCAAGAGTTTATCAATATTTATGACACAATTTGAAGATTAAGAACCTTTTTTATTAATATGATCTTAAAAGAATTACAGTAATCAAGAATACAATTCACTTAATAAGATTTTCTCTCTCCTAAAAATCTTTCTTAACACTCAAAAATTCATCATCCTCTCTGGAACTATTCATTTCCTTTATATAGGCATTTATATAGTGGATTACAGCTCATGACAGCTCATTTACAGCTAAGATCCCCTTTAATTTTGGACCTGGGTTCTTGCGATAAATCGCAGTTAGCACCGCCTTAATCATTCGCAGATTTTATTGATTCGTCGCAGAAATGTCACATTTTTCTCATGTTTCTGTCGTTTTCATCTGATATGTCATTCCTTACGTCACTTTGAGATGTATCGCAGAATATCATTGATGTATCGCAGAACTTCTGTTTATTTCGCAGGAATATTGTTGTGACAATATTCTGATCCTACACACTACACCCCTTTTAGGATCTTGCTATAATCAACTCACAATTGAAGATGAAAAATGACACTTTATTATTTTGTTCCCAGAAATGTTTACATAAATGGAAGAATTCAAGATTACAACTATTCACTTGAAGTTTCTCTCTCCACAAGACTTTCTTAACTCTCAAAAATACATCATCCTTTTCTGGACACATTGGGTATATATTTATAGGGTTGCTACATAGTGGATGACAGCTAAGTTTTCCTCTTATTTTGGGTTGATTCTGCGATTGTACCGCGATTAGTTACAATGTTCACTCTCGCAAGTTTTGTAACCATCACATGCTTTTCTCAAGTTTTCTTCACTCGTCATTTATTATGTCGCTCTTTTGACTGCTTTTGTGACACTCACAAAGTGTAGTTGAAGATCTTGCAGTGATGCTCGCTGGAAAGTGTCGTTAATCTCGCAGAGAATATCGTTGTGGCGATATTCTGGTCCTACATTGAAATCAAAGTTCAACCACCATTAGTCAATCAAATCAATATGAAAACTAAAGATAAACTGCAATATCTAGTTTCCCACCAACGGGTCGCGCTAGAGCTTCTCAATCCCAAATAAGACTTTAAATTGAGGGATCGTAAGAGATTTCACCTAACTAGATTACTCTCCTCTCCGATAGGCAGATTCACCAGTAACCAAGATAAAAAAGGAAGTCTATTGTTACGCATGATTAGTTTGCTAGAAATGCAAACTCAAAGTATTTATAGACAAGGAAGTTTGGACATCAAGGAATTTCCAAAACCGAAAATATTCTCAAGATATTTTTTCATTACTACACCAAATTAGGTTTTCATAATTCCTCTGAATGCACTGTCCAAAAATACGATCGAAATCTCCTTGGAAAATCTTTAATTAGCAAATGCACATTACTGATTCTAATTTTCCATATATAATTAAAAACCCTTAATTAAAAAGATTCTTAACTTATTTAAATTCGATCTTGGGATTTACTTCCTTCTTAGCCTTTAAGGAATATCTTTGAACAAAAAGAATAAGCATTAATGCACCATGTTCAAAGAGTGTCGACATCTTACTCTTGCAAGTCCTTTTTCATACTTGCTCACTTGAAACCGATTTACCACACTTCTAAACAAGTTTAGAATTGGTTCATCTGACTTTCAATAACTATGTAATTGATCAAGTAACACTCAATCACAAACCATGGGCTTACGGTTCTACCAAAACAAGTTTCTGTTCTACCTCCATGTGCATACTGTGCATAGTTACACTAGCTTACCAAAGATATAGATGACTAGGTACTAGGATAGGTTCCCCATATATATTTGGTATCTAACTAGTATGCACTGCACATGTCCATAGGATTGGTTCCCCCTTCCCAAAAACTTGTTGCACATGTTCATAGGATCGGTTACCATTTCTTCCATAAACCTTGGTGCACCTCATACAAGGATCGGTTCCCCTTGTGATGTAGTGCACCTCTTACTAGGATCGGTTCCCCTTCTCCCAATAATAAGTCAGACACTCTCAAACCCGATCATACCCCAGGTGATTACTTAAGATCGGTTTCACTAATAAAAGTCATACCAATACATAATTCATGCCTCATGTGAATTGTTTTACCAAGAACACAAACAAGTCATGAGCGGTTATACAAATCACACATATTGGTCGTTCATAAGATATGAAATGAAGAACAACCCCAATAACGCCTGGCGATTTCCTTTTCGGTTCACAACACATATCATGAACTTACTTCTTTAGAACACATGTAAACATTGTTCCCTAGGATGAAATCCTCAACTCATACCCATACATAATCACAATAGCATTCATATGATTATGTATGTCTTATATACAAAGTTTAATGGTTAAGCAAGAAACTTCATATCGTATTCCTTAATACTTTGTCTATCTAGAGTGTTCATGCTTCGCAGTTTTATGTTTTCAATATGCACGACTTGAAAGATATGTTAGGGAATGAAATAGTTCAAGTCAAATATCACTAACATCAAGTGGAAGGATGATGTTATGGTTGTAGCCCCGTTCTTCTTCACTTATTCAAGTCTTCGCAATACTTGTAATGTCTCACCTAATACTTTCAATCTAACCTATATGAAGTTGACTCTAGTACATTTAAATTAAGCGACTGTTAAGTGAGTTTTGATTCAGTAAAATATGACAACCAAACTTGACATACCAACGCTTGGTGGGTTCAACCGAGCAATGCTCTAACAATCTCCCACATTGTCAATTTTAGTGACAAATCTCTTATAATCATATGGATAAACAAATTACATGAATTCATTACACATACGCTTGATTCCCGAATCCAACAACACAAAACCTTCATTCATTCAATCCTTAAAATGTAGCAGCTGCACTATAATAACAAAGCTTATACTCCCCCTAAAGGTGAGATAGGTAGATTTTCAATCCGCTCGTCTTTGTTATCCAAATCATATGATATGTTACTCCCCCTTAGTCTGTGCTTTTCCTCATTCATTAGATAAACGTTCAAGCACCATTGTCCTCTTCCCTAGTGACACCAATCAACCATAAAATTGATACCAGCATCACCTATTTACTCCATATATTTCTCCCCCTTTTTGTCACAAAAATGATAAAGAAACGAAAAAATAAAGGACAACACGAAAAGGATTTTACAAATCTCAAAATAGACTTGCAACCTATTGAGTCAAGCACGAGGGTTTTACACACAATTTTTGATAACCAATATCGAAACCGAAACTACAAGTAATTACGTTTTGATATGTTATCATGGAAATAATTTCCCGAAGCAATTTTCCCAACTAGTTTAGCAAACCAAAAATCAACTAACAAAGTTAGTTCCTTTTCTGAACCGATTGTATAAATACAACCGCTTCATTCGATAAGACCAAAACAAAGATAAACTCCATTTTATTATCAGGTTCTAATTATCCATATAACTTAGACCTTTAGATTTCAAACAAGCCAAATACTAGGTTAGTTAACTAGCATTTCCTTGTTTAGGTATTCGGCTAGACTTGAATAACCGAAACCTCCACTTTGATAAGTGTAACTAAGATCAGAATTAACTTAGCTTAGCTTATCCGGAATCAAATTGGACTAAACAACTCATCCCATCAACATATTCATTCGTTAAGCCATAAATAATTCATACAAACCAATAAATCAACTTGCATAATTATTCACCTCAACCGGAAAGCAATTGTAACAACAAATATATCAAAGTTTCACTATTGCACCGAAATTTTGTAAGGCTAAACAATTGATACTACACAATAAAGCAAAATAACAATTATTTTACTTAACTGGAAGCAATTGAATTGACATAGACATTAAAGCACCGCAATTGCACCAAATTTTGTAAGCCTAAACTATTGATATCACACAACAAAACAAGATAACAAAAGTTTTACTTAACCGGAAACAATTGAATCACACAAACATCCACACATACATAATGGAATAAACACATAAATTGTACCAACAATTTCGTTTAAGAAAAATCAATATATATATCAAATAAAAATAAGCTTTTCTTAAAACAGGAAAACAATTAACTAAGATTGTTACCTCAATTTCGCATCCAACTTCTCCAAATATGATTGCATCGTTTTCTTCTTCCGAGAGAATTGATATCAAAATACCATTATGTTGTCATCCTTATGCCTAAAATTAAAAGAATAACAACAACCAACCTTTACCAGATAAAGGTTGAAAATCGGTTTTTAAAATTGCAAGCAAAAGTTGAAAACCGTCGAAACACATATGCTTTATGCTAAACCAAAACCGATTCAACATATTGTGACTTTTTCACATATTGTTTCTATAGGAACCCCTCATGATCCTTTGATAAAGCCTACCAACATGGGCTAGAACTTAATCCTGCTAAATCAAAAAGTCACCCAAACCATAAGGGTTCATAGCATATTATGAGATCGAATATCAAGGCAATAAAACCGAAATCAAACATCCCATAATCATACATAGCAAATAAATAAAGCATTAAAGAATAGGCTATGTAAATCAAAAACTATCACAAGAAAATTTATAAATCAAATAACTTTATTCATAATAGTTTTATTCAATAGACTTATACAATCAATTAAAGAGATCAAAAATTGACGTTTATTTTCCTAGATTAAGTATTATATCATATAACTTAATCTCTAGTGGTGCTTTTGTTGTTCACCGATGTTTCTTCAGTGTTCAAACTGTTAAAGCATGTCTCAAGAGACTTGTCTACAACCACTTCCTGTTTCTCAAGCTTTTCAACTTGAATTTTCATGTTTGCAATATCAACTTTTGTTTCCTCAATCTTATCCTTGAGCCAATCTTGATTTCTAATCGTTGTTATGAGATTGGTTCTTAGTTCTTCAAAACAATGGATATAGTTAATCATACTATCAGAACGTACCCACTTGGTTTTGTTTGGATCTTGTAGATTGTAGGCCAACAGACATGACTAATCTTGTGATCCAACTGAACTCTCAGAATCATAATCATACATAATTTTTAATATGTTTCTTTTATTCTTCTAAGTATTGATTCCTTGACAATCTTTCACCCTTTGAGCCTCCTTCTTATTAGTCTTTGAGACACTGCAAGTTATTGGAGGCATGCTTGGTTATATAAGATGATTAATCAGGGTATCAATAAACTGGAAGAAATAATTTCCCTTTAAAAGGATACATCTTTCGGACCGAAAAAATATCAGTAGAACCCGAAAATATTAAAGAATATATTTTGTTTCCTTTTTTCTGAACTTCTTAGTTTTATTCAACGGTTCCAAATAAAACTTATCATGATAAACATGAACGATTTTTGGATTTACAACTATCCATAAAAACCTATAACTTTTTCTGATAATCAATTACACAAATTACATGTGCTCCAGATTTATTGTGCCATTCCCATCCATAAATACGAGCACAAATGGGGATGAGAATTCACAATTTTGATACAACTAAGTTGTATCGGAATAAGCTTTTTCAAGCTTATATTGACTATCAGAACCATAGTTCATTTTCTTTTAGGGAATTTCTTCCCAATATATTTTCTCCCAAGGCGATGATCTTTTCTAACTCTAGATATATAATCATGTGGAGAAATTATACCGATGTGAGAATTCTCAAAGATTTATAGATCTCTCTTAATCCTTTCAATGAGATTTTCATAAGATTTTCTCATTCTAAGGACTTCCTTATGATTCACATCAGTGAGGTTATCTTAAATAATTATTAGAACTTCCTCATTGTTCTTTTTGGCAGAGATTATCTCTTTCCCTTCCTTATGGAATCGTTCTTTATCAAAACACAGATTGTTTCAATATGGATGAGGAGGAATCTTCTTCCAAAATCCATTGTAAAATCTTTCCTCTGATTTTGAGTTGATCTTTTAGGGTTGTGGCATAATATGTCTTTCTACTTAGGAATGGTCTTTCAGTTTTTTAAGACAAGAAACTTTCTTCAAATTTTTTACCACCGTATGTTGAAGAAGTATAAGTTGCCTGTCAAGTGACTGAAAAGTGTATTCCTTAAGATCATTATCATGGAATCGGTTCAAAGTTTCCTTTGGACAAGATTTCATTTGATCATTAGTAGATATAGAGGCTGGATTCTCATCCTCTTCTGACTTGATGTAGTTTGGCAGACTACCATCATCTTGATCTGTTTCAGATGTGATTAACACAATAACATCATTTGTCAGAGTAATTGAACTTGTCTATTTATCAAGAGAATTAACAAGAGCTTCTAATTTAACAGTGAGATTCATATTCTCTTCATCCAGACTATCCAGTTGACTGTCTTTATTTATGATCTCCTGTTTAAGAAGATTTGAATCTGTCTTTAAAATGATCAATTTAGAAGACAGAGATTTTATAGGCTTTAGGAGTTTTACCAACTCTTTATCAGTATCTTTTTTTTTTATCAAAAATAGACACAGATGTTTTCGCAACTCCTGGATCATGAGTCAATGAAGTTGTAACATCTTCAACCTTTGAGTAGTCATACTCTTTCTTAACGTTAACTGAATCAGACATGGATTCAATTCTTATAGGATGGATCACACCAAACACATATTGTTAGATATTTTCGTGTTTGCCTGTTCTGATACCAATTGAAAAGGAGAGGGTACCCAAATATACCTCAAGCTATTACTTTTCCTTACTATAAGTCCTTTCCCCAAAACTGATTGTCTATGGACTGAGTCGAGACAATAAAATAAATCGGTTCACACTTTGTGTGATCATCTATGGATACGAGATCGAGACAATACAACAACAAAGTGTGTTTACTTGATACAAAGGTTCGGACTTAACCAAACACAATAGGATTCACGTATCAAGTAAATAGGAATTAACATTTATGCAATTTACTTTAATTATAATAAAACAATTATAATACGGAAATATAAAGTAAATGACACAACAAGATTTTGTTAATGAGGAAACCGCAAATGCAGAAAAACCCTGGTACCTAGTTCATAATTGAATACTCTCAGGATTAAGACGCTATACAAAATAAACCAATTTTGTATAGTTGAGACCAAGAAACTAAACCTATAGTTCACCTAGTTCCGTCTGTATTCCCACGCCTCCAACCTGTAAATAAGTCACGTACTTGGACCATTTCCTTTGGTTCGTATTCCAAACAGTAAAGGAACAAAAAATCAGTTTGTTATCAACTCTCTTCAACCAGGTGATATGAGTTGCACAAAGGTTCCCTTGTTTATCTTAACATAAACTTATTTGCCAGGTTCCAAGATATATCTTTTGTTCAACCACCCAATGGAAATCGTTAAGATTAAGCCAATTAATACCTTTAATCACAAGGAAATGTATTGATGCCGATCTTCCTCAACTATTCTATCAAAATACCCAAAGGATAAATCAATTATAGTTGGATCCTTTTTTCCCAAACAAGTATTGTGCACACCAAAGATCATAAAAACCAAGTCAGAAATATTCAATATCTTCTTTGTCTTCAAATCTTCTTAGATCTTCAATAAACACCTGCACACAACTACTTGAATCTCTTTTGATAAATCACACACAGAACGGAGTCTGTTAACAATGGATTATCACAAGATTGTATTTAGATCTAACAACAGTCTAAAGATCCATGTCGAAACCTTGAACTAGTTTGAGTGAATCTTATATCAGAAGAGAAGATTCTCAAGCATAAACAAACTAGGTGCAATCAAAGTTCAACCGCCGTTAGTCAATCAAATCAATATGAAAACTAAAGATAAACCGCAATATCTAGTTTCCCACCAATGGGTCGCACTAGAGCTTCTCAATCCCAAAGAAGACTTAAAATTGAGTTGCCGTAAGAGATTTCAACTAATTAGATTACTCTCCTCTCCGATAGGCGGCTTCACCAGTAAAAAAGACAAAAGAGGAAGTCTATTGTTACGTAGGATTAGTTTGCTAGAAATACAAAATCAAAGTATTTATAGACAAGGAAGTTTGGACTCTCAAGATATTTTTTCATTACTACACCAAATTCGGTTTTCATAATTCCTATGAATGCACTGTCTAAAAATACAATCGAAATCTCCTTGGAAAATCTTTAATTAGCAAATCCACATTACTAATTCTTATTTTCCATATATAATTAAAAACCCTTAATTAAAAAGATTCTTAACTTATTTAAATTCGATCTTGGGATTTACTTCCTTCTTAGCCTTTAAGGAATATCTTTGAACAAGAAGAATAAGCATTAATACACCGTGTTTAAAGAGTGTCGACATCTTACTCTTAGAAGTCCTTTTTCATTACTTGCTCACTTAAAACCGATTTACCACACTTCCAAACAAGTTTAGAATTGGTTCATCTGACTTTCAAGAACTATGTGATTGATCAAGTTACATTCAATCACAAACCATGGGCTTACGGTTCTACCAAAACAACTTTCGGTTCTACCTCCATGTGTGTACTGTGCATAGTTACATTAGCTTACCAAAGATACGGCTGACTAGGTACTAGGATCGGTTCCCCCTTAACAAAAAAGTGTTGCACATGTTCATAGGATCGGTTCCACTTTATTCGATAAACCTTGATGCACCTCATACAAGGATCGGTTCCCCTTATGATGCACTGCACCTCTTACTAGGATCGGTTCCCCTTCTCCCAATAATAAGTCAGACACTCACAAACCCGATCATACCCCAGGTGATTACTTAAGATCGGTTTCACTAATAAAATTCATACCAATACATAAGTCAAGCCTCATATGAATAGTTTTACCAAGAACACAAACAAGTCATAAGAGGTTATACTAATCACACATATTGGTCGTTCATAAGATATGCAATGAAGAACAACCCCAATAACGCTTGACGATTTCCTTTTCGGTTCACAACATATATCATGAACTTACTTCCTTAGAACAATGTAAACATTGTTCCCTAGGATGAAATCCTCACCTCATACCCATACATAATCACAATAGCATTCATACGATTATGTCGATGTCTTATATACAAAGTTTAATAGTTAAGAAAGAAACTTCATATCATTTTCCTTAATACTATGTCTATCTAGAGTGTTCATGCTTCGCAGTTTTTATGTTTTCAATATGCAAACTTTAAAGATATGTTAGGGAATGAAATAGTTCAAGTCAAATATCACTAACCTCAAGTGGAAGGATGATGTTGTGGTTATAACTCTTTTCTTCTTCACTTTTTCAAGTCTTCGCAATACTTGTAATGTCTCACCCTTATACTTTCAAGCTAACATATACGAAGTTGACTCTAGTATATTTAAATCAAGCGACTCATAAGTGAATTTTTATTCACTAAAATATGACAACCAAAATTGACATACCAATGCTTGGTGGGTTAACCGACAATGCTCTAACATAAGTTAATTTCCTCGTTAAAACTTCGTCAGGAAAACCTAGAGGGACAAAACCTGAAATAAAGAAAAAGAGTACAATATTAAGCAAACTTAGAACATAGTTGGACTCCAATATGTTGTCTCACTAAAACCTTGACAAGGAAAACCCAGTGGGATAAAACCTTGATGGATGGAAAAGAGTACAACGTGACAGAGACAAGTAAAGGTGATCTGTTGCAGATGATCACTTTGCTCCGTTGAAGTTGACTAGCTGCTTCACAACTCTTAAGGCAGAAAAACCTCGTGGGAAAGACAATAGTATTAGTTGAGAAATTACATTCCCAGTGTTTTTTATTGTATTATTAAAAACCTTGCCGAGTAACAAAACCCTGTGGGAAAAAGTAACCTCGGTGAAGGAAAATAGTTCAACACACCATTAGATGCTCCCCCTGATGTCAGAAAATTTCCATTAGTCTAATGCAGTCAAAAGGAGTTTATCACTCTTTACTTTGGTGACTTGAATGTTTATAAGACCATGTTGTTGATTCTGGAAGTTACGTTGCTTAATAGAATATCGCATTTCATTCCTTTGATTCATATATTTTCAGTAATATCAGCGCGATCTTTATGTCTTCAACATTCAACATACTTGATGTTTTTTGTGTTGTCTCGCTAAAAACCTTGTCAAGTAACAAAACCCTTTGGGAAAAACTATTCTTGATCAAAGGGAAAAGAGTACAACACAGCTTTAATTTCTAAGTAAATTATGTCGACATCATATCCTTGGATGCTCCCCTTGATGTCAGCACCTACCCTAATTGCTTTCAGAGTTGTTCCAGACAGTTCCTTTAGTCATGTATTTTTCGAAAATGAATATCGGTAATGACTTAGAAAATAATCTACCATATCTCCCCCTGATTACTTTCGCTGGAGAAGATATTATTTTTCCTTCATAATCAACAACCTTTGGATTGCAGTTCCTTTAGCATTCCTTTTTTATGTCTTTGCAGGGATAAAACAAACTCATGTCAGTGGTTACTTTTAAGTATATGATTACGTTCATTATACCATTCCAATGACATTGCATTTGCGCTAAGCTATATCTAGCTAAAAAGTTCACTGAGGATGTAACATTTGGTCAAGTACATTATGCTAAGTACAATAATGTGTATATTGCACTTAGATAGGGGAATTTCATATCCCAACACATCTTCGTCATCTTTCTTTAGACGAAATGGTCATTTACTTATTTTGTACTTCAAATAATCATGGGAATGCTATCAGGATGCATGTCTTTGTTAAATTTCATGACAACTTTAGACATATGAAAATCGGTGAAATAATATACCAAAAGCTCAGTTTTCGGTCGATCTTTCACCATATTTTTCGTTTTAAATTAGGATTACAAATAGCTCTTAAGGTCTCTTATTATATCAAGAGTACCCATCATATATGTACCATCGACATAGATAGCTACAATTCCAAATCAAGAACTTTCTTGTGAATATGCAAGGAAAAATAACTTACTTGTCTATCCCCTCCAAATCAAATAGCCGCGTAGACAGGTATACCACATCCGCCTGATTACTTTAATCTTGTCAAAGAACCAAGTTCTACCTGGATTGTTGTAGATAGTGGTTTTTAGTTCAGGGTTAAAATTGTAAACCTTGCATTTAATATTCCTTCACTCTGTAAAGAAATGGAGCCACGTAAAAGCGGTGAGTGTTCAACTTCTCCACTGGCACATTTATTGAGCAACACAATATTTCGTCATGAAATTCATCCAGAATGGTGCGTGTTGCAAAAATCCCAGATATTCAGTAAATTTTGGCATCTTGCCTATATTATTCAGTTAATATAAGTTTCTTTGAATGCTTTCTGTGTTATGTTCCCCGACTGAACCCTTAATGTTGATATGGCATGACGATTTGTGTTCACTCGCAGCAGAGTAGCACGAATTTCCAAGTATCAAGGATAAGGTCCTTGCAAAAAGTATTCAATCGAAAAGCATACTGATCTCTGGAAATGAACTTAAAGAACTCTGTGTCAACACATAGAATTCAATCAATTTTGTGATAATTCACAAGATTCAGATATCACCCTGACTAATTTGCAAAAATTAGAGTTTTGCGCTCTGCACAGTATATTAGACCTTGCATGTCGAAATTAAGCCTATGAGAACTAGGTAATTAATCCTCCATGGATTAGTAGGTGCAAAATTCTACCCAAAATCATAAAATAAGGAATAAAAGGAGCCGCATAATAAGAGTAAAAACAAAGGAAAGGTGGCCATGTCATAGGCCAGCCGACGCCACTTGCAAGTGGCGACACTCCATGTTGCTCGACCAGCCCCTATTTCCTGTCGACCAATCAGGTCTCTCTAAACCCTCCACATGCACACCAGAAGTGTGGCCATGCCTGTGGTCGGCCCCCTCCTTTTCGACCAATCATGTCGCTCTAAACTTTCCACAAAATTAAAAGAGGTAAAATTGGGCCAATACCAAATTGGCTTTCCAAAGTCGCGCCAATGCGCTAATTGGCATGCCAAACGTACAAATTTTCCACAGAAGCATGCCGAACGTGGAAACATTTGTGCAGCAGCTCGTCCCACCTTTCAGTCTTTTTGTTTTTTGGAGGTTCATAGCTTTCGTTGCAACCTACTTTATCATATCCCATCCGAAAGTCAAAATATGATTACAAAAAGCGTTTATTGGCATGGCGTCTATGGTTGTTGACTGAGACATGCATACTTACAGGTCTCTCGCTTGTGAACTGATCTAGATCTCCATGTGAACTTGATTTTTGGTCGGTGGAGAAATTTTTTGCCCTTTTTTGGCCCGGTTTGAGGTCCATAGCTTCATTCATTCGTTGAACCTTGGGGGATAACCATTAGAATTGAGATAAATTACCACACCACATCTATCATACATACGACATTACACGACGCGATAGTGGATGGTCAACACACCGCCTACGTTCCGATTGCAGCCAATACAACAACAACCGGCACTTGCACAAGATTCAACAACGAAGCTACTGTTAGTCTCGAGGGGATGGCATCTTCCTAACAAAGTTATCAGTACTGAACAACCGAGTCATCAGTCCGGGGAAAGAAAAGGACCGCCTTTAATGCTTTGAAAAAAAAGGAACTCCCCGGAACAAAGGTTATTTTTTTCATGCTTTAGACGATCTGGCTAATTTTATAAACTTATTTCTATATAATTATACATTCTTATTCTTTCTTAGGCGGCCTGTTTTAGCGCGTTTCCAAAGTCAACCTAACCGGTTACGGTCCTCAGTAGCGTTTCCGACCGGGGGAAGAATAAAAAACGTCCGCTAACGCCCACGGAATAAGATCTTAGAAAGATCTGCAACGAATGTCTTGTATCTATGAATAAAGGTCACAAATAAAGTTGAACCAAGTAACATTGCAAAGGAATAATGATAAACAAATCCACTTTGAAGTTGATTGATTCGCTTAGCTAATCGTCGGAATGTGTACGAGATACCATAAGGTCCCAAGATCTCAATATCACCTTTGTCAAAAGCTTTGAATGAGACTTCATATCCAGAACGCAAGAAGGATCTGACTAGAAAGTCATTCAAAGCTTGATTGAAGAACCAACATTTATTGAAGAAGCAATAAAGTCGATTACAAAAAGTACTTGTTTGAAATGCTCGTTGGAATTGATCCGCTATGGGATTCACATTATACGCTACAGAAGCCCCTGAAGTACTAAATAGAATAGGTATTAGTTTGATAATGGTTGGAACAACAAAACTCATATTTGTCAAGAATCTCATTTTTTGGTAGTACGAAGGGGGAATTGGCCCAAATATTGGATAGGGTTCAAGACGTAGCCGAGAGCCGTCGGCTGACTCAAGTGCCCCCCGAACCACGCGAAACGGTCACCTATTATATGGCTCACTAACTCTGCCTGGGTTCTGTATAGGATCAGAATATCGCCACAACAACACCCCTGCGAGATTCACAGCGACAGTTCCGCAAGCTATTCAATAACATTTTGCGAGCGTTATAAAATAACTGAAGGAATGATTCAAAGAATGACGTAATAGCTGATGAAAACAGGAAACACGGGAAGAGCGTGATTGTTCTGCGATGGTTACAACTCCTGCGAGAGTTAACATTACAACTACCACGAGAGCACCGCGAGCCAGATACGAAATTAAAGGGGGGCTTAGATGTCATCCACTATGTAACTACCCTATATAAAGAGACCCAGTAGATTCAGAAAGGGGGATGATATATTTTTGAATGTTGAGAAAGTCTTGAGGAGAGAGAAAATTCAAGAGAGCGGTTGTATTCTTGATCTTCTTCCATTACTTGTAAATATTTCTGAGAATCAAATAATAAAGTGTTGTTTAATAATCAAATATGTGTTAATTACTGTAAGATTTTATCAAGGGTGTATGTAGTTGTGGATTATCTCACAACTACACTCTCATAAGAATCCATTAAAATGATTCCTAAATCTAATTAATTTGCTATGAAACTAAGAATTAAAGTACTAAAATTATAAAAGTGACATAAAGATTTTTACGTGGTTCGATCAATGTGATCTACATCCACGGTTCTTCACTAGTGATTTTATGTAATTACATGATTGTACAATTGAAACTCCATTAATGAATATTTGTAGCTTTAGAATTTCTTGGGGAAGAAGATGATAAAGATAATAAATCTCTCCTAACATTTTCTCTATCCTCCTAAAATTATCCTCTCTTGTTCAAAAGATCCCTCCCACTTCTCATGCCTAAATGGCTATTTATATGATCTTACTAAATATGACAGTTGTGTTGTCCCGCCATTTCAGATTTGATAATTATCTTGCGAACCTTCGTAACTTCATTTCGCGAACTTCTTTTGCTTTCCTCGTGATTTCCTTTGCTCGCAAAATGTTCTTTGCTCGCAAGATGTCTTTTCTCTCCACAATTTCGTAAGTTATCATTTGTTGTGATATTCCGCTCCTACATCTTGCCTCTTTTTTCTTGAATATTGCTTGAAGAGTGATCTTCAAGAAAAAATCACTTGCTGTGGTTGTTGGAGTAGTATTTGATCTTTGTTGATGAAGGAACGAGCGAAAGAATATCAAACTCAAAAAGTATATACTTGCCTCTATTCTTTTGCGAAGTTCTGAAGCTTTAAAAAGTAATTAGAAGTATCATCTTGCGAAGTATGAAGTATGTGAAGTATCTTGAAGAAGTATGAAGTATAATAAATATAAAATATCCTTGAAGAAGTATAAGAAGTACTCAATCCTCGAAATATATAATAAGTATGAAGTATCCTTAAGAAGTATAAGAAGTATTTAATCCTCGAAATACATAAGAAGTATGAAATATCCTTGATGAGAGTGATAAATATTGCCTCTGTTCATGTGAAATTATTATTCCATTTTTGGTGAGGATTCTTGCTGAGAAGATAAAGAACATAAAATATTTTCTTAGGTATCCATAGTTGCCTCTGTTCTTTATCTATGAAGGAGAATCCTTAAGAAAATGTTGAATAACTAAATTGCGTCTCTATTCTTATCTTTCCTCTGCCTCAAGTGGTAACCCTGCTAACTTCTGAATTTTTCTGCAAATTTCTGAATTTTTCTGTGAATTTCTGGGGTTTTCTGCGAATTTCTAAACTTCTAAATAGTGCTGCGAATAGTGCTGCGAATATAGTGTTGCGAACATAGTGTTGCGAATATAGTGTTGCGAACATAGTGTTGCGAATATAGTGTTTCGAACTATGAATAGTCCTGCGAATTATGAATGTTTCTGCGAAGTTTCGCGGTATTATCCTGTAAAATTTTGCAAAATACTTGTGCACATATAATATTTATGTAATGATTATGTTATGAAATGTGTATGCGATGCTTATGCCCTGAAATGCTTATGCAATGCTTTTATGATGCTTGAATGATGCGAGTATGATGCTTGTATGATGCGAGTATGATGCTTATATGATGCGAATACTTATCTATTGCAATGTATATTTCAAGTTTCTGTTACTTAGCTCATTTTTCCGTTGTAAAATTGATATATCTTTGAGTTGCCTCCATTCATATAAGCATCTTCGCAAGTTTACTTGTGTATTTTCGCGAATTAAATCGCCTCTTCTGGTATGACTTCGTGATATATATTCTTGTAAAAATTCTTCAATGATATTGATGGAATTGTCTTCTTTGATATATATTGTCTTCAAAATTCTTCAATGATCTTGATGGAATTGTCTTCTTTGATATATATTCTCTTCAAAGTTCTTCAATGATCTTGATGGAATTGTCTTCTTTGTTAGGACTTCATGATATATATTCTTGTAAAAATTCTTCAATGATATTGATGGAATTAATTTCATTAATTGTTGTGGTCTTATCATGCCTTCCTAAGTAAAGGTCTTATTTTGCCACCTCTTTTGTAGCAACAAAATCGCAGGACGTTCTTACACTTTCATGCAAAAACCCATTGATCTTGCCTTATCTTTTTTGTATAGTATTTTAGCCTCTTCAGGAAGTGTTGCGACAATATGACAGGTCTAAATATTCTTGCGAACGTAAATCCCCATGACATTGCCGTCTTGCGATGAAATCGCAGGACGTCTCTACACTTTCATGTAGTGACCCATTGATCTCATCTTAACTTCTTTGTTTCATTCTGCGAGTTCTTTTTTTTTTTTTAGAATGCTCACAGAACTTCATTTGTTGCACAAATATGACAAGCCTTTATGTTTTCGGAAACAAGAAGCCTCGTGACATTTGCGTCTTATAGCACGTATCAGCAACAAAGTGACAAGCCTTTATGTTAATGGAGGGTGCTGCCCTTTATCTTCCCCCTGGTTGCCCCTTCAAGGAAGCGTACATCGACCATACAAGGTTAGCTCTTACCATCCGGTTCTGCCAACAACCATCTTTTGATCGCAACCTCTTATCCTTTTTGCCTATAGGGATTATAGTTACGAGGTTGCACCCTATGGGGTATCTTTGGGCCAAGTGCATCATTTTCCAAGACTTGTCAAAAATGGCAGATGTGGTTCAACCTCACCCGGCACTCTTGACTCAACCGTGTACCTCGGCGCCTTGATCGTTTTCTGCACTTCTTGGGAAAGACAGTATGCCTTAGTCGCCCAACCTAAATCCTCTTACACCGCATTTTATATTGCGTAATGTCGCTAGATTAGGTGAGAATCCAAGGTGTCTAACCCGGATAGGTACCCCATTATTGGGTTGTACCCCTAAAATTTTACCATGTACTAAGGGTCCTTGGTGGTGTTCCGGTTACCCTTAGCCACGTTTATAGGTACCCCCTTAAATGACATACTTTAGGACTTTGCCTCTTACGAAATATAGCTTCGCGAACTAGGGTGTACGCCACAAAGGTTTGCCTGTATAAAATTTTCTGCGGCTCTCTTTATTTTTTGGAGGCTGATCACAGATTGCGATCTTTTATTCGCAAATTGCGGTCTTTTCTTCGCAAGTTAATCGCAATTGATTTTTGGCGGTATTTTTTTCGCCTTTTAAAAATTCATCGTAAATTTTTCATGTACATAAAATGTTGAATGTTTTCATGAAATGCTTAGTATAAGAAGTATGAGAAGTATCCACATCACATCTTTAAATCAAAATTATTCTATAGAAATATAGGAATTTAATTTTCTCTGTTTTTTGTAATTTTGAAGTCTTTGAAAAATTTTGAGATCTTTAAATTTTTGCGATAAACTCGTTTTTGAATCTTGCGATTGTATCACTTTTCACCAATCTAAAAAATCTTTGAAATGTTTTGAAATCTTAGAAATTGTAGAAATTTTGCGAGTATATCGGTTTTAGTAAATAAAATCAAAATTCTTTTGTCTTTTGTAAATAAAATATTCAGGGAAATGGTACTTACCTTTTTACGGCTTGTTGTTGTCTCTTACGAAGTATATGAGTTGCTTGATGGTTTATAAGGAATGAAGTCTTGTGATGTTGACTCTTGATCTGCCTCTTGTATAATGTTGCGTCATACCAGCCGTGCTAAGTTTCTTTTATATTCTTTTGCCTCTATTCTTTTGCGAAGTAATCATGTTTAAGAAGTTTTTGTCTATGCTGCGAATGTTCACAAAGTAAATATCAGAAGTATTTGTTTGTGATGCGAATATTCATAAAGGAAATATCAAAGGTATGGAGTACTTAGCTCGTCTTATAGTTGATGCCAATATGCGAGATAAAATCAGTTGTTTTTGAATCGTATGGAAGAACTTGGTCACAAATGTTATCGACTTGTTACTGTTCGTGGGCTTTTGCGAGCAGAACTTATTGTTGCAAAGTAATAGTTGTACTAGTGGGCTAGGCTTGCTTCTGCGAGGCAAGAGATATTTTAGGGGACTAGGCTAGCTTTATAATACGTTGTTTTTAGCTGCTATTGATCGCTGGATCATCATTGAACTTCTGCTGCTGCTTTTCTTTGTAGTTGTATTCATTCACTGCATTGCTTTGCTAATTTGTCTGCCGTGGTTTATGAATCCTCTTTTTTGCGAATTGCTTTGCTTGATAAACTTTGATTTTCGTCTAATGTTCTACTTTCTTCCTCTACGCAGGAAGCTTTAACCTCGCAGGAGCTGACTTATCTATTTTTAACTGAGTTTGAGTTGCTCCATTCTCTGGTTGTATTGGTTAGTCGTCACATGAATTGATGGATTAGCTGTTTACTGAAGGTTGTAGAGAAAAATATGAAGTCACCATGTATGCGAAGATAGTATTAGTGAAGAAAAATTTGCGAAGCTAGGAAAGTCTGCGAAGTTAACATAATTCATGGAACTCCTCTCAAGATATGTTGTGTTCACTAGTGCTAGTTGGGTAATTAGTTCAGGAGTTTTTTTTATCAAACTTCGTCTTTGGTGTCGAATGTATGAAATTCACTTGTTTCTCTTGAATCACATGGTGGAATTATTTATCTTCTGTTGACAGTAATGTTGATCTTGCGAAGTAAGCACCAACTTTCTTTTCTTCTTGGTTGTAGTGTATCCTTATATACTGTACTATTGATACGAATAATTTCTGGATTTTGTTTTCAACTTGTTGTAGCTGAGATCCTTCTCGATGATTCCTTGTTGAAACTCTTTGCATAAGGTCTCTGTTAATTTCATTGATATTTGAAGATCAGACTTTGCTTCTCCTTTGTACAACTAGTCCATCCTGCGATCTTCATAAACTTCACCTAGAGTTGAGACTGGAATCTCGTCTTCTATCGTTGCGGATGTGAACCTTCCTTCCCTGTTCTTCTTCTCTACATACATTATCGAATTTCTCCCTTAATGTTTGCATGAATCAAACCGTTATGATCGCTTCGCAAAACTGATGCATTAATTTTCTTCATGCTTAACTTTATTTAGTTTTGATTCGCAAGTTGTATCTTCTCTTCCTTTTGCATAAATTATTAACTTTGCATGAATTATAGACTTCGCAGATATTGACGCAAACTGATTATTGATTCGAATTAAGCTTGGATGTTGATTGAGCTGATTGCCTCGAATTGAATTGTCACGAACTGGGCTGAGTGATTTGAACTGTTCTATTGTTACGAAGTGAATTGATTGGTGCGAACTTCGTACGCTGGTTAAGTACTTCAATTGCTGGAATGTTCTTCTAAGGAGAATCCATGCTTAACCTCGTATTGTCATCACCATATTTTGGTCTTTTGATCTTTCGCCTGACGTCTTTTCATTAATCTCCATGAACAACTTTTTTTCTGTACATTTTCTTCGCATGTTTTCTCTTTTGAGAATTACAGTACGTCTACTTCAGATTGCCACATCGTGCTTGCTAAACCATTGTTCATAACTTTAATTAAATCTCAATTAAATCATCATGTTGCTTGTTGACATCGTGTTAACATTTCTATTAAAAGGAGTGAAGTACTATTCAATATCTTTGCAGGAACTGATTGATGTGAACTGAGGTGATTGCCTCATTCCATCTTTTGTTGTTCTATTCCACAAAGTGGTTATTTGAGTGACATTGAAGAGAATATATATCAAAGAAGACAATTCCATCAAGATCATTGAAGAATTTTGAAGACAATATATATCAAAGAAGAAAATTCCATCAATATCATTGAAGAATTTTTACAAGAATATATATCACGAAGTCATACCAGAAGAGGCGATTTCATTCGCGAAAATACACAAGTAAACTTGCGAAGATGCTTATATGAATGGAGGAAACTCAAAGATATATCAATTTTACTACGGCAAAATGAGCTAAGTAACAGAAACTTGAAATATACATTGCAATAGATAAGTATTCGCATCATACAAGCATCATACTCGCATCATACAAGCATCATACTCGCATCATTCAAGCATCATATTCGCATCATAAAAGCATTGCATAAGCATCGCATACACATTTCATAACATAATCATTACATAAATATTATATGTGCACAAGTATTTTACAAAATTTTACAGGATAATACCGTGAAACTTCGCAGAAACATTCATAATTCGAAGGACTATTCATAGTTCGAAACACTATATTCGCAACACTATATTCGCAACACTATGTTCGCAACACTATGTTCGCAACACTATGTTCGCAACACTATATTCGCAGCACTATTCGCAGCACTATTTAGAAGTTTAGAAATTCGCAGAAAACCCCAGAAATTCAGAAAAATTCAGAAATTTGCAGAAAAAATTCAGAAGTTAGCAGGGTTACCACTTGAGGCAGAGGCAAGATAAGAATAGAGACGCAATTTAGTTATTCAACATTTTCTTAAGGATTCTCCTTCATAGATAAAGAACAGAGGCAACTATGGATACCTAAGAAAATATTTTATGTTCTTTATCTTCTCAGCAAGAATCCTCACCAAAAATGGAATAATAATTTCACATGAACAGAGGCAATATTTATCACTCTCATCAAGGATATTTCATACTTCTTATGTATTTCGAGGATTAAATACTTCTTAAGGATACTTCATACTTATTATATATTTCGAGGATTGAGTACTTCTTATACTTCTTCAAGGATATTTTATATTTCTTATACTTCATACTTCTTCAAGATACTTCACATACTTCATACTTCGCAAGATGATACTTCTAATTACTTTTTAAAGCTTCAGAACTTCGCAAAAGAATAGAGGCAAGTATATACTTTTTGAGTTTGATATTCTTTCGCTCGTTCCTTCATCAACAAAGATCAAAGACTACTCCAACAACCACATCAAGTGATTTTTTCTTGAAGATCACTCTTCAAGCAATATTCAAGAAAAAAGAGGCAAAATGTAGGAGCGGAATATCACAACAAATGATAACTTACGAAATTGTGGAGAGAAAAGACATCTTGCGAGAAAAGAACATTTTGCGAGCAAAGGAAATCACGAGGAAAGCAAAAGAAGTTCGCTAAATGAAGTTACGAAGGTTCGCAAGATAATTATCAAATCCGAAATGGCGGCACAACACAACTGTCATATTTTGTAAGATCATATAAATAGCCATTTAGTCATGAGAAGTAGGGGGGATCTTTTGAACAAGAGAGGATAATTTTAGGAGGAGAGAGAAAATGTTAGGAGAGATTTATTATCTTTATCATATTCTTCCCCAAGAAATTCTAAAGCTCCAAATATTCATTAATGGAGTTTCAATTGTACAATCATGTAATTACATACAATCACTAGTGAAGAACCGTGGATGTAGATCACATTGATCGAACCACGTAAAAATCTTTGTGTCACTTTTATAATTTTAGTACTTTAATTCTTAGTTTCATAGCAAATTAATTAGATTTAGGAATCATTTTAATGGATTCTTATGAGAGTGTAGTTGTGAGATAATCCGCAACTACAGTGTAGTGTAGGATTTCCTGCAACTATATTTTGGCGCCGGAAACAGGGATGAATTGATGATTGTTTGAAGAAAAAGATAAAAATTGACATTGTGATTGGAAGGAATTTGGAATAATTAGTTAAATATCTTACGCAACATTTAACAGATTACTAAGATTAATGGCTAGAAGAAGAAGAAACACATCAGAACCACCAACAACCGTAAAGAGGAGTAAAAGACTTGCAGGTGGAGAAACAAATGAAATGGGAGAATCTTTAAGGATAAGAACAATAAAAAATAGAACAAGGAATGATGGAGAAAATCAAGTTCAACATCCAAATCAGAAAACACCGATACAAGATAGAGTTGTGGATTATGATAGAATTAGCGTGCATACTTGGCGATCAGATTCGATAGAAGAAGCAGAAGATCGACAATTAAGAAATGAAAGCAGATAAGAAAGAGATCAAGGAGTGGTTGAAAGATTAATTCATGGAGAAGGCGAAAATGAAACAACAAATGATTTTAGATAAGGAATACAAGAGGAAAGGAGGTTAGAAGCAGAAGAACGTGCAAATTTAACAAGACAGAATCACGAGTTAAGAATGGAGAATTTGAGATTGCAAAGTAGGAGATCAAGAAGTACTGTTAGATCAAGTTCAAGACCATTCAGAGAAGAACCAAGGAAAAATTCCCCTATGAGAAATGCTGGAGAAAATATCCGAGAGGAAATGCAAAATCCAAATGAATAACAGCATTATAGACAATAAGAGATGATTCGTGATCGCTACATTCCACGCGGAGAAACTGTGAATGGTAGATGTGATAGTAGAAATCAAGAGGGAGGAAATAACCAAGATGGTGAAGAAAATCGAGAAGAAGGTAGAAGAATATTACATGGGCGAGAAATCCAAAGAAATCAAAGAATCATTGAGGAGGAAATTGAGAGGCATTATGCTGAACAACACATTTAGCTTGCGAAAGAGAAAGATTAATACGGTAGAATAATCATGACAATCAAGAAAGAATACGCACACAAAATCGCCATAACCATAATATCAATGAGGAATTTGATAGAATACAAAGAAGAATAGAAAGACAACGAAGAGAAGCGATGAGAAATGAAGAAACTCGCAGAGAAGAAATTGGAAGGCATAATCAATTGCGAAATCTAGAAGAAGTTGAGGTGGAAAATCGCAGAATAAGATAGAATGAAGATGCGGATGAAGATACACAAAATCTCGCAAGACAAGAAAGACATGAACGTAGAAGAAGAGAAACTGCACTGAAAAGACCGATGAAGCAAAATTCAACTGGGAATGAACAAATTTTAAGAAAATTAGCAGAAATGAGGGGAATGTTGAATAACATAATAGAAGGAAGCAGGATACAACTTGATAAAACCATTGAAGAAGCTGCAAGAACTCCATTCACTCAAGAAGTACAATTAAGAGGAATCCCTCCAAAATGCAATTTACCAGCATTAACCAGTATCTTCGATGGGACTACCTGTGCCATTCAACATGTTAAGTATTATGTTAGGTGTATGCTACAATGGAAAAACCATGATGATGTGTTATGCAAATACTTTACATCTAGTTTAACTAGCGAGGCGTTAAAATGGTTCGAAGGCTTACCTAAAAATATAATAACTTCTTTCGACCATTTGCAAGCTACATTTCTGGGAGCATATATAAGCAACAATTCTTCACGACTCGGTATTGAAGATGTATTGGATTAAAACAGAGGATTAGTGAGAGTCTGAAACACTTAACCATAATATGTAAGACAATGTGCAGTGAAATGGCAGGAAGAGTGGATGAGAGATACCTCATTTTATCTTTCATTAATGCAATGTTCGCAACCAATCTGCTGTACATACAAATTTTCAGAATCAAAAATACCATCACAATGACTGAGCTACGAGAACTATAAGAAGAATACATTGCTTTGGAGGAAAAACAAAATGAGATGGAATCATATCCAGTCGCAAACACCAGCTCAATAGCGGCAAACTGGAGTTTACTTCCTAAAATTATCAAAAATGTGGCGAGCACCTCGCAGCCACAGCAAGAGAAAGTGGTGATTGAAAATCAGCAGAAGTTAGTAGCTATGGGAAGTCGAGATCAAGAGGAGTATGAAAGAGAAAGGAATTATTACAATTGCGATGGAAATAATAAAATTTAAAGACTTGATCAGCCGCAAGAGACTTAGGGTGGTCAGAGACAAAATAATTTCAGAGGATAAGGGAATCAAAGAGTAATATGGGAAGAAATAAAGATGCCACCCCTGAATGTCAGCATAGAAAAAATTTGGGAAGCTATCATTTTGATGGAAAATATACCATCACCCTGGAACATGGGAAAAGAGCCACATCAAAATAATCGAAATCAAGAATTTTGTCCTTACCATCATTTTCATGGTCACTCAATAAATGATTGCAGGAATGTAAAAAGAATAAATTTGAGGATGATTGATCAGGGAAAGTTAAATCATTTTCTAATAGGACATCCGCAATCTCAGCAACTACCACCAGCACCAGATATTCGCAGAGTGAATACTGTAAAAGGAGCAGAAACATTTGTGATAAAGGTTGGAGCCAAGGCGAAGAATTTGTTCTGTAATTCCATCGTATATTCATATAAAACTATTGAGGATTTCCACGACAATGTTCTAAGCAGAGTATTCGCGAGAGACGCATATAGAAGAGAGATAATGAATATCGCGAGAGTCTCTCCATTAGAGGAGTGGCAAAAGCAAACTATTTCCTTCACTGCGCAAGAAGTACCAGAGCCTGACGAGATGCATGACAACCCAATGGTGGTAAGGTTAGAGATAAATCCAAAACAAATAGAATAAGAAGATGAAGAAAATGATAATGGTGAAACTGAAGATTCTTGGGCAATTAATAGAGTTCTAATAGATACTGGAAGTTCAGTTGATATATTATTTTATCATACTTATAGAACCATGGGTAGAAAAGACGAGGATCTGATACCATCAACCTATAAGATCTATGGTTTCAACGGCACTTCCAACAAGCCCAAAGGGGAAATTATAATGCGAATTCCATTAAAGGGGTTATCTTCTAGGATTCTATTCTGCATTGTGGATATTGAGTCACCTTATAATGCCTTGATTGGACGACCTTGGTTACATGGGATATTAGGTGTGGCGTCAACCTTTCACCAATGTATTAAATTTTCTCATCCTAAAGGTGTTGGAATAATAAAGGGAGACTGGGCTGATGGGAAGAAATTTTATGAAATTGATATGGAATCTTGCGAGGAAAGGGCAGCAAAGAACAGAAACTGGAAACGAAACATCAAGCAAAAATAAAGAGGTGATAAGCTGATGGTTGATACAATAGAGCGGCGAGAGGAGGGAATACTATGAAATCAACATGAGTATATGAATGGAGAGCGGCTCACAGATGCAAAACGCACCAAAAAAAACAGAAGCATAAAGTAGAAAGGTAAAATAAAGAAATTTAAGAAGTTTATGAATGATTTGTTGAAGAAAATGTTTTAAAAGAATATTTTATTTGAATGAAAAAGATGGAATTGAAAAGTTGAAATGCAAATGAAAAGAGGATCAAAGAAAATAAATGTCATCAGAATTGCAATATTCGCAAGAAACGCGAATAAAATTTCGCAGAGACATAAGAATGGGACAAACCTATATGGCGTACACCCTAGTTCGCGGATAAAATTTCGCAAGAGGAAAATGTAAGACCTAAAGTGCGTCATATAAGGAGGTATATCTTTGTGTGGCTCGGGGATAAAGTTATACCGCTGCTGGAACCTGAGTCACGAAGACTGGGGTCCATCTCTTTGAGATACCTATCCAGGAGAGATACTTTAGATTTCCAACTATATAAGGTTATACCCTGGTTGGATGACTAAAGGTCTCTTCTAAGGGGTGCAGAGTATGACCAAGCCTCCGAGGTACACGGTTGAGCCAAGGATGCCCGGAATGGACGAACCTACCCTGGCCATTCTTGGTAAGTCTTGGCTATGATGCACTCGGCCCAAAGAAAACCCCACTTAGGGTGCAGTCTTGTAACTATAAGATATATAGGCATAAAGGACAAGAGGTTGCGAAAACAACTGGTTGTTGGTAAATCCGGATGGGAGGAGCTAGTCTTGTATGGCCAATATGACCTCCTTGAAGGGGAAACTAGGGGGGATATAAGGGCGGCACCCTCCATTAGGGAGATGATAAGTGTCTAAAGACGGCAATGTCACGGGGCTTTACGATCGCAAGAACATTTAGGCATGTCATATTTTCGCGTGACGAATATTATACAGAGGCAACAAGCCATATGAAAAAGTTAAGATGAGATCAATGGGTTTTTATATGAAAGTATAAAGACGTCCTGCGATTTCATCGCAAGACGGAAATGTCATGAGGATTTGTTCTCGCAAGGGAACTTAGACTTGTCATATTGTTGCAGAGAAATTAAAAAAATACAGATAAGGCAAGATCAATGGGTTTTTACATACAAGTGTAAGAACGTCCTGCGATTTTGTCGCACATACAAAAAGTGGCAAAGTAAGAACTTTAACTAGGAAGGAATAATAAGACCACAAGTAATTAAAATTGAATGACTGCGATATTTATGCCGAGATTATGAAATTTGCGATATTTGCGCATCGATCATAAAAGTATGCAACTGTTACTTGCGATGATGCTCGCAACTCAATTTTATTTACAACTGATATCTAAGCTTTACTTAATTTTTTCATATTGCAGATGAATAACAAAGGCAAGTATGGGAATGCATAGAATGATAAAAAATTTATTCATCATCATAAGATAAATTTACGTAGACATTATTATATGACACATTTACACAGATAGTTAAAGATTAATAATTATGTTGATTAACTATATTGCAGAAAGGAATTGTTTTCTAATTCATACAGATAGAATCAAAAGAAATTTATACATCAAGGAATCTTGCAGTAATTTCACAAGAATAAGGAGATGAATGTACAAATATTACAAGGAGATTAAAAAAGAGGAAACAAAACTAGTTGGACCCATCGTCATCCTCGCCAGATTTTTCTTCTTTGTCTTCACCATCATCCCCGTCAGATTCTTCAGCTTCACTATCAGAGATAACAAGATTTGGAGAATTCTTTGGAAATTCTTCAGTGAGGCAAGGATACAAGGAATGAGGAATATTATGATCATCACAAACTCCCCTGATAGAGTCATTGCGAACACCAACAAGAATATTATTAAAATTCGAAGTAGAAATCTTTAATTGTTCCATCAATCTTGAATATTTTTTTATTGCGAGCAGCAAGAGAATTTGCGAGTTGATTCTTATCAGACTCAAGTTCTCCAATTCTTTCAGTATATCTCTTCTCAACTCCTGCGAATATGTAACAACAAATTGAAAATTCTGCAAAGATAAGAAGATTAATGACATGAAATTAATGAGGAAGAACAATTAGCAACCTTCTCTATCAGAAATCATGTCCTTAATTAAGGCCGCTTGTTCAACATGAAGACAAACATCTACACCTAAGTTAGCTCTGGCTTTGTCAAGAATCTTTGCAGCCCAAGCAAATTCATCATCATCGTTAATAAGAAAATGGGAACGGTTTTGGTTTTCTCTTTCAACAAGATCATCTCTCTCGTGGATAAGTTTATCTCTTTTTATTTGGAATTCAAGAAGGGTTTTATGAAAATCCGCTAAGGTTTGTGCTCCTTGTCTAGAGATACGATCCCTTTCATCTATAAGATCACTATTTTGGGCTCTTAGAATCTTGATTTCTTCTTTAGAATTAAGATATTGACACTTGGATGCATTGGCCACTTTCAAACTAGATTTATGATCAATTGCTAAAAGGTGAAATTTGGATCTAAGATCATCTATAGAAAAGGAGTTAATCTGTTCATTTGAATAGCTACCTAAGGATTCATTAAGGCGATTGAGAAGAGTATCATCATCTATTGGGTTTGGAAAAGAACGAAGGAATGCATCTTCGTCAGAAAGGCCATAAACATCTGCGAAGAAGAATAATAAGAACAAAATGCAAAGTAATACAAGGGTAAAAAGAAAGAGAAGGATTTCTTACCATAAAGATGATCATTCGCATCTTGGAGGCTTGCGACCTTTTTTCGTGAGAAAGTTAGATCAGTTTCCAACTGCTTGATTTTTTCTTGAAGGTCAGTTGACCCAGATTCCAATTGCCCGCGAAGATTAGCGGACTCAGATTCCAAATCCACATTCTTCTTGTGAAGAACAGCATTCTTATTATGAAAAGATGCACACCTCCTCTCCAAGTATGAGGAAATAGCAAAGGAAGCTCTTCCAGTCTGCGAGAGAACAATGTAAATTAAATATGAAAATGAAAACATACCAGAATACCAAGAGAATTCAAGAGACTATGAGATATTGATCTTGAGATTCCTTGGAGGGAATTATTATCAACCAGTATCGGAGCATTGCATACTTTAGCGAGAGCCTGGGATACCCCATTAAGAGCTTCATCTCCATAATCATTTGCAATACCATATGTAATATCGCCAAAAATCTTGGACAGTTGAGTCATGGAGGAATCAAATTGAGAAGACTTCATCATAGAAGGAACATCAACATTAAAATCATCATCATTATTGTCATCATCAAAATTATCACTCGAGTTTTCTGTATTAGGCTGAGGAGTTGAAGAAGAAGAGAATTGGGTTTTTCTTTTCTTCAAAGGAGGAGCACCAGATTTTTCTCTGCGAAGAGAAGAAGACTTCTCTTTGAGAGGAACAGTAGATTTCTCCTTGCGAGAAGCGTCTTTGTATTTTCCTTTAGTTTTCACAATTTTCACAGTTTCTATTTCCTCAATAACCTGCGAACACAGATAAAGGTAAGAAATAGAGGCAACAATATATTGTTAAGAAGCATAAAGGAGTATTTCTTACTTTATCTGTGAGAGATTTTAGGGATAAAAAGGTACTGGGCTTCCCAAATTTCTGATAATAAAGTTTCAGCTTGTCAATCTGGAAAAAATTGGAGTAGTCAGCGAGAGTATGAAGGCATGAGGAAGATAATAATGATAATTAGACAGTGTAAAAATAATAAAAAAATAGGATACCTCTTTATTTCTTTCAGACCAGTTGAAGACCCACGATTGATATTCTGTGAATCTCGCAGGAAATGCGTGAGGACCGGAGATGTAGGCACCCTCTAAACATAATGGAAAAATGAACCATTTGTCATCATTGGAATGGCGAGGGCCTTGATTATTACTTGTATGCCAATCAATATCTGACATAAGAACTTCATCTTCAGCGATGTTATCTTTCTTTTATAAGCAGACGCCCCAACGAGTGCAATCCTTTTTACAAGTGACTATATCATAATTTGCGAAGAAGTTCTCCACAGTATACTTTGCAGGAACAATTATGACATCTTTATATTTGGGATTCTTTGGAGCGTCAGGGTAGCGAGATTCTTTATCAGCACCACGAGTAGCATACTCAAGCATTAGGCGAATACAATCCCCACTTAATTGATATACCGCCCGCGAGAACTTCGCGTGAGAGAGAATTTCATAGAATAAAGGAAGTTCTGGATCATAGAGAGGAATGGGATGACCAGCCTCAAGATGGCCTAGCGAGATTATTATTTTCTCTCGACTACATGGAAAATCAGAAAATAATGGAACTGAGAGTTCAGCCTTAGGGCTTTGTTCAGGAATAGTAGATAGGGTGAAACCTTTATCTTTAAGTTTATTTTGCATCTTCTCAAAGGCAAGAACATTTTTATGACCAGCTGCAACCTTTTTTAGTATGGGAATGAAGATTAAAAGATCGAAAGAAAAATTATAACAGTAGCAGATCTGGAATTTACAGAAGAACAATAAAATTGCAGAAAGGAGGAAGAAGAAAGTAAAAAGAGGGAAAGAAAAGAATGAAAGGAGTATTTATAGAAGAAGAAAGTTCTCGAGAAGATGAATGCAATTAATGCAAAGAAAAGATGTGAACGGTCAGATCGCAATGGTTGAAAAAGACGTGTCAAAAATTGAATGGAAGAAAAAGTACGTGAAAACAGCTGGCGAAGAATACAGAAACATGTCAAAGCAAAAGAAATAAATAGCTGCGGCATTATAAAAGATTCAATTCTCATGATCTTTCCTTCCTCGCAGAAAATACATGAGAAGAGGCAAGATGTAGGATCATAATATCGCCATAACAACACCCCTGCGAGATTCACAGTGACAGTTCCCCGAGATATTCAATAATATTTTGCGAGCGTTGTCAAATAACTGAAGGAATGATTCAAAGAATGATGTAATAGCTGATGAAAACAGGAAACATGGGAAGAGCGTGATTGTTCTGTGATGGCTGCAACTCCTGCGAGAGTTAACATTACAACTACCGCGAGAGCACCGCGAGCCAGATCCGAAATTAAAGGGGGACTTAGCTGTCATCCACTATGTAACTACCCTATATAAAGAGACCCAGTAGATTCAGAAAGGGGGATGATTTTTTTTTGAATGTTGAGAAAGTCTTGAGGAGAGAGAAAATTCAAGAGAGCGGTTGTATTCTTGATCTTCTTCCATTACTTTTAAACATTTCTGAGAATCAAATAATAAATTGTTGATCTTCTTCCATTACTTTTCAACTCAAATTTCTTAGGGGATCCCGGATCTAACCTTAGATAAGGTGGGACCAAGGAAGAAGTCCTCTATGGAGTTTTCAACCAAATTAGGGGGAAATGGGACATGGGCTTTTGGGTGTTATGTACATCCCTTTTATCTTTCAATCTGTTCTCATTTTGTGGAACCAAACTCTCCTGAATAGACGCCACTAATAGAAGTTGTTCTTTCTCAACATTAGATGTGAAGGAGGCCTAATCTCTACAGAAGTTCCTAATTAGTCCACCATACTTCGTGAGTTCAATTTCCTGATAAAGACTTACTCGCGTAATCAAACCACGAACAATTCAGGGTCGAAACCTATATACGGCTAAGGAGGGGAGTTTCCGCTTACACATTGTCTTTCTGTGGCCATCCACATCTGATTTTTCCTTTGACAGTGGAACACATGTGTTTACGCCGCTTCTGCGGACTCCTACTTTATGAACTTGAGCTAATCCATTCATTTCTTTTTATCTATCTTAGCTCGTGCTAATCTCATGTTGACTGAACAGTCTTTGGTTTGTCTTTCGCCTTTCATCCATCGTGGGGTAAGGGCCCAGGGAAAGAGGAAACTCAGCTTGCGCTAGCTTCTCATGGTCCAGAACAGAGAAGGCATGGGTTTAGTCAGAAGTGTTCGAAGGAACAGAACCTTATATCCAAACGATTCATAATGAAGAAGCTCACATTTCCAGAGTCCAAAACCACTTATTATAGATGCAGGCGAGCCTAGAATACTCCAAAAAGTCTATAACAAAGTGGACCGAGTAGTCACTCTTTTTTTCCAACACGTCCGTGTACTTCGAGTCGCAGAAAGCAAGAGAAGCCAATTCCTAGCTGTTTACACGTCTACTAGGGAACTACACCGCGCTTAGTTAAGAGTTTGCATAGTTGACATGAAATGGGAGGAACGAGAATCGCCTTTTGAAACAGAGGTAGGGAAGCAACGCTAAAGGAAGATAGAAAATATTTTGTACCTTTCACTCATTCTTTTCTCTTCCTGTTCTGAGCCTGGTCGTTCCGTTGAAGTAGCTTCCATCGGCCGATCTCCTTGAGGCGAAAGCAATAGATTCGTTTCTTTGTAACCAATAAGCTCCTTGGGGTTCTTTCTATTGCAAATTCAGGGGTTACTTGAGATGGAGTAACAACTATACCTATATATGCAATTAGTGAACAAGGCGGAAGAATGCCCTGTTCGAGATATCCTTTGACTATCTTTCTGACCCACTTCGAGTAGTCGAAATTCAATCAAGAATTGAGTTTACTCTACAGCATATGAGAGAAGAAAATTCTTCTGTTTTGAGCTCTTTTTATAGCTTAGCAACAACGGTTAAAATCTACTATTGAGAGCCTCTCTTCATGGTCATGCTTGTGAAAAAGAGGAAAATCGCGAACATTCCACCGATCAATCAAAAGTTCTTCCATTAGCGGTGAAGAAGATTGATCAAACTTCCTAAGGGTATAGGAATGTACTGAATCAATGGGTAGTCACACAGGACTTTAGCGAATGAGAAATCTCCAATTCCCGCTAATCACTCTACTCCTCCTACGAACCATTAATTAGCCAGCCAAGCTTATTTGTTTAGTTTTCTTTTGTATTTCTTTGAGTAATGCCCTGAGGTTTGATATTGGGGTAAAAAAATGAGCTAAGCGCCGAGTGAAGAACCGTACCAAGGTGAGTACAGGGATGTGGAGAAATCCCAGGGCTCTTATTCCACGATTCTGACTGGGACTTTTCCCTCACTTAACGTTCCGCTTTGACCGATTCTTACCTGAACTTTAAAACCTTAGCAGCTCATATCCGCGTGTCATACTCTGAATAACGCTTAGGTGAAATCACTACTAACTCTGAATCGAGGTGAATATCCCACCTTGGTTATTACCACTACACTTGACCAGCCCTTAGCTTTAAGTATTATATTTTTTATGTTACTGCCTTTCAAACCAAGCTCACTTTAATGTAAGGGCAGTGGTTATACTCATATCGATCAAACTCTCTTGCGGCTAACCTGACTTTGATTTCATAGTCTTTTATTCTTTCTACCTTAACGAAATGGACAACAAAGATGGAAAAAATGGGACCTTGGTAGGATTCCTGTCTTTTAGGTTCTTTCTATAAATGCGAAGAGTCAAAACTTTCAATAAAAGGGAGAGTACCGAAAGAAAAATCTAGGGCCTTTGGTAGGATATTCGAGACCTCATAGTTAAAAAAGAAGTAGGTCAATTCTCAAAAGGGACTAACATAAGCTCAACTTTCGGGTTGTACACTTGCAACATCTAAGGAACTAAAAACTTTGGATCCAGTAGCCCAGATAAATGGTTATGCTCCTGAAATTTCTTCTCCAGGAAGGCCTAGACCGCTACTCTTATAGATAATCTCTTTATATAAAATTTATAATCATATACACGATGTTTCGATCCTCATATGCAAGTGCCCGAACTTATTCTAAAGGAATTTGGTCTCCTTGAAGTAGGAACACGTATCAACATCTAAGCCCACAATAAACATATGATGAGCAACTGGGATCGACAAGAGATAACAAACACCAGCTGCAGGATATACTGGCAGCACTAGCTCAACGGTTGTTTTAGTAGGGAAAATGACCAATCTGAAACTCAAAGCACATTTTAGGAGGTTTACAAATTCAATAAATAAAGGTATGTAAGACAAAGTTCCCTCCCTCTGTCAATCAAAGACTGGATGACACTGTATTGAATCTGAGACCATGTGTTGTCTCTGAGACTATTGGCGGAAGATGAAGTATTGATTTGAGTTCTTCCCATTCTATTTGTCAAGAAATGATATTGATGAGACTAAAAGAGAGATCCTTCAATTACTCATCCTCAATTTCCATCATCTTTTATCATATGTAAGTACGAATTTCAGTCGAGCCTCTGTTCAGCTCTCCAAATGCAGAAAAACTTGTCGGAAATCGCCGGTTGGGTTGGTCCGACCAAGAAAGGCATGGGACCATAAATAGCGCACCAACGTGCTAACCTACTTCTTTTTCATAGACAAATGCCATAACACATTCCAATTAGTGTATTCCAAACATGGCTCTGCCTTATGGCATTAGTCGAAACCTTAATTTCCAGTCGTGGCCCAATTACGCCACTTTGGCCCTACAACATTCCATGAGCCATGTGGGACCGTACAAAACCTAAAAATGGAGCCATTCTATGACCACCTGTGGCCATCCTTGCGCCTGTGGCTATTCCCATATTATGGCCTTCCATAATTCCTTTAATGTGGTCATGGCACTGATTGCATAAAATGCCACCGTGCTGCATCCATGCCACACGCACTAATTAGGGTTTTGATACGCAAAACCATAATTTAGCTAAAGTTGTCATGCCAACTAGGTCAAGTAATTCTCCTAAGGCTTTAAGTTTGATGTAGAAACAGGTCCAATGTTGCCGGAGCCATATTTGGGTCTTGCACCAATATGACGAAATAGTCGCCATAGCTATGCCAGGCGCCACTATGCCACTGGCATGCCGCTATATTCCACCACGCCATTGGCATGTGCCAAAAGATGCCACTATGCTACCATCAGACGCTAACAGAATGTGTCCATAATCCATGGCCACCCTTTCTCATGAGTTGCAATCTCAAGCGTCCAAATTCGCCACAAAATTGACAGGCCTGTGACAAGCCTTAAGCGACCATCCAAGACAATCCTAATAGCATCACATGTTATTTTCCCGCGGCAAGTCTCTTGACTTTGACTTGCTACATATTGTCCACGAAAACACTTGAGACATCAAACATGTCATAAACTGGGGGATACTCATCAGGGTATTGGTATGGCGATTTACAGCGTGCGACATGCAACACGCCCATTATAATAAAGTGTCATAAAGCAAGGGAGTTAGTGGAAGCAAGAAGTAGTGAGTGTAAATTAACCCATGTCCTTCATAGTGGGAACGTGGTTTATGGCATGTACATATGATCCCACTTCTCCATCACTCCATCATTCCCACTTTCTACGAGACCAGGGTGCGTTCAATATGACTTGTATAAATAGTTTTCACCTATTTTCTACAAAAAAACAAGTTTGGGGAGAACAACAACACAGTATCCAGAAAAATACCAAAGAACTGATAGCTTACATTCCGCAAGCCAATTTTAAATTCTGGTACAAGTCATAAAATAGCCACAGCTTCAGAATTAACCATTCTGGTCTCAACACCTTCTTCGCTTCCCTCCCTAAGGCCAACCCTTCTCCTTCACTTTGTGACCGAAGCAAGACTGGAACGGCCATTTCTTGGTTTTGGCCAGGATTGTACAGATTGATCTCTCGAATCTAAAGTACTCCAGTGCAGTGCATTTGTTTTAGGTTTAGATTTGTTTCTCATCCACACACCCAAATTACCAAAACTAGCAGAAACAATTTTTACCCATAAACAATTGTGTATGCCTAATATGCTCTTTGTTGACATTAAATAACAAAAAAACATGGTTCAATCTCGTACTGCTCTATTTCCTTGAGCAACTATATATAAAAATAATCATTAATATGCTCACACGATCTTTCCATTGACTCGTGTGTGTTCTCATAATCCTTTAGGATTTCATTATTATCTGGAATCATTAAACTTTGGAGCATCCTCCAGTTTTGATTCATGGACATAGTCAGAGACAATCAAATGAGATGATTAAATTAATGATACAAATTATAGGTTTTTCCTTACTCATGTACTTCCTTTCTAGGTGAGCATTGATCGAACCTGGTGGTCTCTCTATCTTCCTTTATGGAGCCACAACCTCAACCACACTTCCACTATGTGTAGTTGCAACACTTTAGTTTATAGTGTATATCCCTTATTGAGGATTCGTAACCTTGCAGGTAGGTTTGCATCTAGAATGTGTGATCTCATAACTTTAGTGACATCAGTGTACATTCTGAAAATCGACTATTCTTTGTCACTTCACATTTACATTTGTGGAGTACTAGAATCAATATGAGACACAGTGGGAACATACCATGAAAATTCTTGTTCCCTTAGAAAATACTTTTTCTTATCTCCCCTAACGATGGGAAGATTGTCTCATTAAAATGACAACCCGTAAATATAGCGGTAAGAAATCTCCTGCCAAAGGTTTTAAAAATGCGGATAATTATTGGAAATTCTTGTCCAACATAGTCACTTAATCATTTTGATGACCCATGATAGTACGATGTGGAGTCGTAAGGGCACATATATAGTGCAACCAAAATTGTGTAAGAACAAAAAATGTCAGGATTATATCCAGTTACCAACCGGTACGCAAAGAATGGTTGACCAATTGTGGGTCTAAAACGAATAAGTGAAGATGCGTGTAATATTGCATATTCCCCAAGTAGTTAAAAGTAGGTTTGTATACATAAGCATGCCTTAGGCACCATCTGTAAACTTTAATGATAGCCTTTTCAAGACCATGGGGTATAGGATGCTCTACATTGATCCTACTAAACATGCAATAACCATCAAGTCCTTTTGATGTGCACTAGCTAGCATTTTCAAGGGGTGGTGAGCCCTTATTTGTATAATATGTGCTAGTAGTTTTCCAAAAGCAAAACTTCTTGGGAACTATAACTAGTTCAAAATGTCAAAACATTCACCAGACCCATAAGTCACATTAATGGTCCGCATTCTGCATGAATGTTTTTCTAAATTTCACCTCGTTTTTTTTTTCCTTTCTAATATGTAATTTTTTAACCATTTGCATCTTAGAATGGTGTAGGATCAGAATATCGCCACAATTATATTCACGCGAGATTAATGACACTTCTGCGAGCGTTACTGAAAAATCTTCAACAACATTTCACGAGCGTCACAAAATAATTCAAAGAATGACGAAGTTGACGATTGAAGAGGCATATTAGAAGAGTATTGTTTCACGAGGATTACAAAAGTTGGAGAATATTAACATTGTAATTACCGCGATGAGATCGCAAAATAGATCCGAAATAAGGGGAAAACTTAGCTGTCACCTACTATGTAATTTCCTATATAAAGGGTTCAAGTAAGTCCAGAAAAGGATGATGTATTTTTTAGAGTTGAGAAAATCTTGAGGAGAGAGAAACTCCAGAAAAGAAAGTTGTAATTCTGAGTTTGAATATTTTACGTAAACATTTCTGAGATCTAAATAATAAAAGTGTCGTTTAATTCTTTAATCTTCAACTAGTTTCACTTAGATTTTTATAGGATCTTAATAGGGGTGTAGTGTGGGAAATCCTGCTACTACATTTTGGCGCCGACTAAGGGGACGTTGAATTAGCAAAATCGAAGAAAATGTAAAAAAAGAAGACAGGAATTATTCAAGATCAAGGAAACTTTGAAGAAGATTGGTGAAATATTCAGAAGAAAAATGATTAGAATTAAAGAAAATTGTAGGAAATTGAAGTATGAATTAGTGTCAAGAGAAATGATCGATAAATTTCATGAAAATATTAAGGGGAGGATACATAAACGTGATTTTGAAGGGAGAAAAATTATGATGGTAGAGAAAACGCCATTATTAAAGAATTGGGAAAAGCAGGAAATTACATTTACAGCAACAGAAGTTTTAGAAGAAAACCTAGATCATACATCTCCTTTGGTGATTACGGTACCCATGATACCAATCAGGAAGGAAAAGTCAATAAAATCTGTAGAAAAATGGGTTATAAATAGAACTCTAGTTGACACAGGAAGTTCTGTGGATATAATGTTCTATCATGCTTTAAGAAAATGGGGTATAAGGATGAATAAATGTCTATTTCATCATATCATATTCATGGTTTCGGAAAATCTATAACAAAACCAAGAGGAGAAATAATAGTACGATTACCACTTGGAGAAATTGAAACACAAGTAACACTATGCGTGGTGGATATGGAATCACCATACAACATGATATTGGGAAGACCATGGATACACGCAATTAAAGCTGTAGCGTCAACCTTACATCAACGCATCAAATTCCCTATGCCTAGCGGAATTGGGGAAATTAAAGGAGATACAGATCTTGCGAAGACATGCTATCAAATTGAAGTAAAAAATTGTGAATAACGTCCTAAGTAGCGAAAAGCTCGCAGAAAATTGATGAGAGAAACAAGAAAAGAAGAAGAATTTAAAATTTACATGATAAGAGCAAAAGAGGGAAAAGGGATACCCAATGAATTTTCGCGAGAAGGAGATGAACGTGCGAGAATCATAAAAACACCATCACGAAGCCGCTTACAACACTGCAGCTGAACCAACAAAAGAAGTAAATGTTGGGAGTGAAGAAGAACCTAAAATACTGAAAATTGGGACTAGAATGGAGATAGACGAGGAAGAAAGAACTATAAATCTTTTGCGAGAATACAAAGACATTTTCGCGTGGAGCATGGATGAAATGCCAGGGATAGATCCATCGGTAGCATGTCATAAATTAGAAATCAACAAAAATGTAAGGCCGTTCAAGCAAAGGATAAGAAAAATCGCAACAACATACCATTCTCAGATAGAAGAAGAATTACGAGAAGATGCTTGATGCAGGAATAATAAGGCAAGCAAAGTATCCAGAGTGGATTGCAAATATGGTGGTGGTCCCAAAGAAGAATAAAGGAATAAGAATTTGTATAGATTTTACCGATTTAAATAAAGCTTGTCCTAAAGATAGTTTTCCAATACCAGATATTCCTCAAATGGTTGAGTCAGCAGCGGGAAATGCAAGAATATCTTCGTTATATGGATATAAAGGATACAACCAAATCCCTCTCGCTGAAGAAGATCAAGAACATATCGCATTTTTTGCTCCAAGAGGGTTATATTGTTATACAAAAATGCCATTTGGATTACGAAATCTTTGGTGCAACATACCAAAGAATGGTGGAGAAGGTATTTGCAAAGTGGATCCACAAAACACTGGAGGTATATGTAGATGATATGTTAATCAAGAGCAAGGAAGTCAAGATCATGTACAAGACTTGAAGGAGATTTTTGAACAAATGCGGCAATTTAATATCAAAGTAAATCCTGACAAGTGTACTTTTGGAGTGACTTCAGGAAAGTTTCTGGGGTATATTGTATCAAAGGAAGGAATACAAGTTGATCCAGAAAAAGTGCAAGCGATTCGCGATATGCCCACACCATCTACAGTAAAATATGTGCAAAAATTGAATGGGATGTTAGCCTCGTTAGGAAGATTCATCTCGCGATCCTCTGATAAATGCAAGCATTTTTTCGATATACTCAAAAAGGGAACAAAATTCAGATGGACAAATGAATGTGAGAAGGCATTTCAGGGAATAAAAGAGCATTTAATGGATATAACCATTTTACAGAAAGCTGAACCAGGAGAAGAGTTATTAATTTATCTCGCGACAACGGCATATGCGCTAAGTGCGGTATTGCTGCGAGTAGATCTTTGGGATAGAGAAACCAATTTACTATATTAGTAAAACATTCAATTCAGCAGAGAAAAATTATTCAAAGATTGAGAAATTAATCCTAGCATTGGTACATGCAACCTTCAAGCTTCGCATTTACTTTCAAGCACATAAGGTCAAGGTATTAACAAAAGTGCCAATTGAATCGGTAATGAAGAATTCAAAAAGATCAGGAAGAGTGGAAAGATGGAATGCACAAGTGGGACATTTCGATATCAAATATGAAATTCTATCTTCGCCAAAATCCCAAGTCATCGCAAATTTCTTAGTTGAATTTCCTTTGGAAAATGACGAAGTTGTGGAAGAAATGATGGAGGCAGAAGAAAAACATGGAGATCCAAAAGAATTATTGACAGAACCCAATAGATGGGAGATATTAGTGGATGGATCATCTAATGGAGAAGGAAATGGGATTGGAGTTGTTTTTATTTCACCAGAAGGAGAAAAAACAGTTTTCTCATTTAGGTTAGAATTTACATCCACTAATAATGAGACAAAATATGAGGCTGTTATCCACGCTTTGAAATTTGCAATAGAAATGAAGTTGGAAAATGCTAGAATCACAAGTGATTCTCAATTGGTTATTCGTCAAATAACTGGAGAATATATAACAAATGAACCTTCTTTAAAGAAATACAAGAGACTCGTGGAAGAATTATCTGCGAGAATTCCAAAGATAAAATGGAGGCACATATCAAGGAAAGATAACCGGCTTGCAGACGCTTTTGCCTTCATATCTAGAATGATGACAAACCCACCTGCGAGATGCATAAAAATTCAAACACTCTTATTACCTTCAGTAAATAAATAAGACGAAGATGTGGATGGGAATTCCGTCGAAATTGACGAAGAAGGAGAGAAAGATGTGATGATTGTAGAAAATGGCGAAATAGAAGCAAAAGAGAGAAACAAAGATTGGCGAGCGGAACTTCTTGCTTATTTGGCGAAAGGAGAAACTCCAAGAAATAGACTGGAGGCACACAAGCTAAGAAGCAGGGGAAATAATTATGAGATAAGAGACGGAGTGTTATATCGCAGATCTTTTAATGGACCATCGCTAAGATGTTTGACAAGGGAGGAAGGAGAAAATTTGTTAAAAATGCTGCACAGTGGAGATGCTGGTAATCATAGCGGAGGTAGATCTTTGGCATATAGAACGAAGATGCAAGGGTATTACTGGCCTTACATGCATGAAGATGCGAAACAACATTCAAGGCGTTGTGAAGAATGTCAGAGATTTGGAAAAACGATACATGCACCAGGAGCACCACTATCATCCTCAACAAGTGTATGGCCCTTCGGAAAATGGGGATTAGATATTGTGGGACCATTTGTGCCTGGATCTGGACAAAGGAGATACCTCATTGTGGCTACAGATTATTTCACAAAATGGGGAGAAGTAAAAGAAGTACAACATATTCGTGATAAAGATATTTTCACATTCATATTCGAGAATATCATCTGCAGATTTGGAATACCAGCACAGTTGATGTCTGATAATGGAAAGCAGTTTGAAGGACAGAACATAGAGTTACTACTCAATGCATTTAAGATAAAGTGTGGAAAATCTACTCCTTTATACCCACAAGCAAATGGTCAAGCTGAGGCAACTAATAAAACGATCGCAGATATTCTGAAAAAGAAATTAGAAGGGTATCACAAATCATGGTGTGAGCAAGTACATAATGCAATATGGGCCTACAACACCACTAGAAGAGAGGCTACTGGAATGTCACCCTTTTGTTTAACATATGGGGTTGAAGATGTATTACCAATAGAAGTTGCTATTCCTACAACAAAAAGAGAAGCGTGGGAAAGGAATTTAAGTCTTTGGTATGATTTTACATAAACTAGATGAATTGGAAGAAAAAAGGAGAAGACTCTACAAAGATATGGAAAACTACCAGCGAAGGTTAGCTCGCGAATACAACAAACGTGTCAAAAAACGAGAATTCCAAATTGGTGATTTAGTTCTGCGAGAGACACCGAGATATCAGCGAGAGAATGGCGGAAAATTGGAGAAAAAATGGGACGGACCTTACTTAATTAAATAAATAATTGGAACTGGGGCATACAAATTAATGGATCCTGAAGGAAGAGATGTTGGCCAACGACTTGATAGACCATGGAATAGACTATTTTTGAAGAGGTATTTTCAGTGACAAATACTGTAAGGTAAGAAATATTGGCATAATTAAAGGTTATTATCAGTGACTATTTTTATTTTAAAGATTACGCGAGCAATATCGCGAGAAACGCGAATGAAATTTCGCAGAGATTAAGAGAATGGGAAAAACCTTTATGGCGTGCAACTTAGTTCGCGAGTACAATTTCGTAATAGACAAATGTAAGACCTACAAGCACGTTATAAAGGGGGTATCTCTTTATATGATTCAGGGATAAGGTTATACCGCTACTGGAACCTGAGTCACACATATGTAGGGGTTAAAGAAAACCTATTCGGGAGAGAGATCTTGGATTTCCAGCTTTATAAGGTTATACCCTGGTTGGACGACTGAGAGTCTCTTCCAAGAAGTGCAGAGTATGATCAAGGCGCCGAGGTACACGGTTTAGCCAAGGATGCCCGGGACGGACGAACCTACCCTGGCCATCTTTGGTAAGTCTTTACTACAATGCACTTGGCCTGAAGAAAACCCCACCTAGGGTGTAGTCTTGTAACTATAATCCATATAGGCATAAAGGACAAGAGGCTACGAAAACAACTGGTTGTTGGTAAATCTGGATGGGAGGAGCTAGTATTGTATGGCCGATGTGCCCTCCTTGAAGGGGAAACCAGGGGGAAGATAAGGGCGGCACCCTCCATTAGGGAGTTGATAAGTGTCTTAAGACGGAAATGTCATGGGGCTCTAAGATCGCAAGATCATTTAGGCATGTCATATTGTCGCGTAAATTATACAGAGGCAAAAAGACAAATGAGAAAAAGTTAAGATGAGATTAATGGGTTTTTACATGAAAGTGTAAAGACGTCCTGCGATTTCATCGCAAGACGGCAATGTCATGAGACTTTGAACTCGCGAGAGAACTTAGACTTGTCATATTGTCGCATAACAGGCCAAAAAGCCTCAAGAGAAAAGATAAGGCAAGATCAATGGGTCAATACATGAAAATGTAAAGACGTCCTGCGATTTTGTCGCAAAGAGAAAAATTGGCAAAATAAGACCTTTAACTAGGAAGGCAAAATAAGACCAATAGAATAATCTCAAACATTAATTATTTTATTTTAAGAATGCAGGAAAGATTTGTTCATCGCAAGAGCGAAAGGAAGTACTATTCAAAATTTCTCAGAAATACTATTCAAAGTTTCTCAGAAGTATTATTCAGAGTCTTTCAAGAGGAATGTCTACAATCTCGTAGCATTATTCACAATTTCTCCACTATTCATTGCCACTGTTCAAAGCATTATTTCAGAATCTCGTAGAAAAATTCAGAAATTCGCAGAAACATACATAATTTCGCAGAAAAAAATTAGCAACTCGCAGAAACGTTCAGAAATTCGCAGAAACATTCATAAATTTTCAGACTAATTCAATATATTGCAGACTATTCCAGAATTTCGTAGGAGAAGTTATTATTTCGCAGAATATGATCATTTTATCAAATGAGGCAGAGGCAATTCGTTCATTTAACATTTTTTCAGGGATCCTTCCTTCGTAGATAAAGAACAGAGGCAACTATAGATTACCAAGAAAACATTCTATGTCCTTTATCTTCTCGGCAAGAATCATTTCCAAAATGGACAGGGATTTTCACCAAAAATGAAGTAATAATTTCACGAGAACAGAGGCAATACTTATGATTTTCATTAAAGAACGGATACTTCTTATTTTTTGAAGATTCTTATATTTCTTCAGAGATACTTCATACTTCACGAGCACTTCAAGAGTTAATACTTCTTATTTACTTAACAAAGATATGGAACTTCGCAAAATAATAGAGGCAAGTATATACTTTTCAAATCCAGTATTCTTTCGCTCATTCCTTCATCAACAAAAATCAAAGACTATTACAACAACAGACTTTTTCTTAAAGATTACTTTTCAAGCAATATTCAAGAAAAAAGAGGCAAGATGTAGGATCAGAATATCGCCACAATTATATTCACGAGAGATTAATGACACTTCTGCGAGAGTTACTGAAAAATCTTCAACAACATTTCACGAGCGTCACAAAATAATTCAAAGAATGACGAAGTTGACGATTGAAGAGGCATATTAGAAGAGTATTGTTTCACGAGGATTACAAAAGTTGTCGAATATTAACATTGTAATTACCGCGATGAGATCTCAAAATAGATCCGAAAGAAGGGGAAAAATTAGCTGTCACCCACTATGTAATTTCCTATATAAAGGGTTCAAGTAAGTCCAGAAAAGGATGATGTATTTTTTAGAGTTGAGAAAATCTTGAGGAGAGAGAAACTCCAGAAAAGAAAGTTGTAATTCTGAGTTTGAATATTTTCTGTAAACATTTCTGAGATCTAAATAATAAAAGTGTCGTTTAATTCTTTAATCTTCAACTAGTTTCACTTAGATTTTTATAGGATCTTAATAGGGGTGTAGTGTGGGAAATCCTGCTACTACAGATGGTCCCGATCCTGTAATTTTTTCAAAACAATCATCATGTCACAACCTTTATGGTTATGCCCAAAGCCTGTATGAGTCAGTTCCCAACATTTCATCGTCGGAGTCAATATGGATTCAATAATCCAAATATTACAGTGAATTACATTGCACTAGATTGACTCATTAGTTTCTCTAAAATACAGTTCCTTCCAAATATATTAGAGACTATAAAAGATGCAATCAGTTACATTTTCATCATTGTGATGTTCCACATGATATCCATTTGCACGGGTTACTTGGGAATTTAACAAGGTGTGATTATCTCTCGGTACATCTAGAGATTTTGCGACGTCTTTGTTCTATCTTAAAAAAAAAATTGAGCAATGTTGTGCCCGATGATCCAATTCTTGTAGTCACATTATAAGGAAATAGTTTAACAACTAATTTAAATTCCTTAAGAGTTTCGTGTAATAAGTGGTGTGACCTTATTACGTAAAAAAAGAAAATCTATCTCATTTACTTTAGAGTGTTACCGTTCATGAAGATGATATACTTTTCATCATCATGTACGAATGATCCTTATAGCTCAAGTACTTTTGAGTATATCTCAAGTACTTTAGAGTATTTCAATCTCATGAAAATGATATACTTTTCATTCCATAAGTCCAGACAATGAATTTAATTCTTCACAAAAAAAAGTATTTATTTATTTTAGCTAATGAAATATATGTCAAACTATCATGTAGACAACATTTTAAGATCAAAATATAGAATCTAACCATACGAATTCGATTGAATAAAGGTAAGAAAAAAAATGGTTAAGTGTATTGACTTGGCAAATTTCTTGTTTCCATTAACGTTGAAGTCTAGGTCATGACCTTCTCCAAGAATATAGTGTGTTCGTTTTCCTTTAAACTCCCTATATATATTGTAGTTGACTACTAATATATAATACTTTCATTACAATGCTTGTATCATTCTCAATAAAATGCTTATACCAAGATTTGGATCTCTCTTTGGTTTGAGTCAGAATTACATCTTTGTCCCATTAAAGGTAGATACATTTACTTTGTATCATTACTACTGGAGCAAGAATTACATCTCTGACTCATGGAAACTTTTGTGAGTATCTTTCCACAAAACGTGAGGTGTGCTTTAATTTACAACATATCATTATCAAAGTTATTTATAGTATAACAAGTGAATTACATCCCACTGCACATTCAAGTTTGTGGGTAAATGAATGTTTTGACAAACTTCGTTCAAAGCATTACATCGTCTGAAGTTAATATGTCACCTTGGAAATGTTGAAGGTATGGCTTCCTCTTTGAAAGGTGTATCTTTACAATTTAAAGAGTTTTATGACGAAAGTATTGTACTTGTGCACACAAACTTCCACATTATAGACTCTTTAATGGTGCTCAAGTACTTCTGAGTTCAAAAGGTCAAATTAGAGCCGAATTAGTTTAGTCAAAGTCTGGTCAACTATTTGGTCAAGACCTGGTCCATTGGGTTGACAAGGTCATGGTTAATGAATATCATTAGTATAAAACATAGCTTGGATAAGTTTGCCTTTGTTAGTGGTGGTCAAGATTTGTCTGGACAAAGATAAATCAAGGGCTGTGGTTCCTCAGACCACCCCCTACATCTCGCACGTGTGGCGTTCATCCCAATATTATGAATGAAAAATGAATACTCAAGTTAGGAAATGGAAATTCAAAAATTATAACAGGGAGGTTCGAACTCATGACCTATTGTGTCATAAGAGTGGCCTCTAACCAGTGTTCCACCTTGGTTGGAATTGATAGAAAATATAAATCAACAATGGTGGTTTGTTCAACTGAAATACCATAATTGCTTTATTAATTAGTGTTTCACTAATTGCACATAATAAATAATCTATTCATTATAAAGTGTTCTATTAATTAGTGTTTCACTAATTGCTCATAATAAATGACTAATCATTTTTTAATTATAAATGTTTTCTTAATTAATTATAATATTTATTTCTATAAACAAGTAATTTTGATAAATAATATCAATATAAATTTTCTGCGAGAATGAGTAGTAGAAGAGGTGGAGGCCGAAAGATTAGTGGTGGTTAAGGGCAGATCCAAACACAATTATATTTATTTTTGTTCTATTATCGTAAAATGGGATACAAAGTCCATTTTTCACATGTATCCAACTTGCCAAGAATTTTTTCTCTCTCTCTCCTCAAAATCCTGGCTCCGCCCCTGGTTTGTGGTGGAATAAGTAGTGACGGTGAATGTTGGTGAGTAGTGGTGGATAATATTAAATTTATGTTGTCATTACCACATCGATAACATCGTAGTGTGGAATGTGTGGTTGGTTGTTTTTAACACTTATTTCAGGGATGATATCATATAAGACAATATTTTCATGATCGTAGTTGGATCACCCAAATGGTTCCCCAGTTATGTTTGGTACTATATCGTATAAATCATGATTTTTTAATGTTAAAATAAAATTGATTGAAATATAAAAAAGAATATATACACGGAAAAAAATAATAATGAAACTAATCAATTGACGAAATTTTGCTCAATCTAAACCTCATACATGGCTTTTGTGATTGAAAATTAGAATTGCGTCCAACAACCTACAGGGGATGGGCGGCAATGATGGTTCCAGTGGTGGAGTCAAAAATTGACATTGAGGAGGCATATTTAAAAAAAAAAACATGTAAAGTTTGGTGGACTAAGCCATAAATATATATGGACAAAGTACTATTTATAAAATAAACTAAAAACTTTATGTAGTTATTAAAAATTTAAGGGGTTAGAGCCAGGTTAGTCAACCCTTGGCTCCGCCACTAGGTGGTGGTGGATAAAAAAAGTGGATTCATATGGTTTTATGTTGGTGGCGGGTATTGGTGAAAAAAACATATTATGCTAATTTCGTAACGCCACAAAATGTGTAATGTTATATTATAAAATATAAAACGTGATTGATCATTTTAATGTTAAAATAAACTCGATAAACACATGTCCATTTTAAAAAATTGGTGCAATCAATTGCCATGTTATGTAATAACTAAACGAATGACACGAATCAACATCAGAACATATGAAAGTATTTATTATCGATTTGTTTATGTAAAGAGTGGTCGGGATCTGACCTTGGCAAAGATAAATTTACCGCTAAGGTTTGTTCAACTTAACCATTTTTAAATGTTTTATTAATTAGTGTCTCATTGATTGTTCATAATGATTAATTAAATTTCTACTATAAATGTCCCTTTAATAATCTAACATAAATACATAATTTTATTAATAAATAATTTTACTAAAAACCATATTAATTCTAATGGTGAGTATAAGCGGTGGCGGGTGTTTGTGAATAGTGGAGGTGGTAACATTACTATTGGTGGAAGAAATAGTGTCGGTGGATGGTTTTTATGGTGGTGAGTGTTGGTAATAGTAGTGTATAATAATAGTTTTTGCTTTTTAGCGAGTTTTATTGACTAAGTAAAAAAATAATCTTCACAAAACATGAAAAATTGTACTGTGAAAGATGTAATTGGTTGTTTTTAGCACGATTAATAAGGACAAAAATCAAATATTTCGAGGATGATACCGGAATGTATAAGACAATATGATCATGACTGTTCGATCTCCCGTATTATATAAAGGCAATTGGTATACCCGTGTAAGAGAACATTATCGCTCTCTCAAGTACTATTACATTCTTTTTCCTGAAAGACCAACAATGTCGAGTTGTTTCGCGACAACTACCTACAAAGACAACAACTTTCACTCAATTCCCAATATAAAACCTTATAGACCGGGAAAATGTATTTCATTCTAAAATATTTGTTTGAAAATTATGTATGTTCATCAAAATCATCATAAAAAACTCTAAATCATAAATCAAAATTTCGCCTCCAATGTTTATGGAATATTTTTTATATTTTACATTCTCAAATCATGCGACCTCTTGATAGTAAATAAAAAATATCAAATTACGGATCAATATGTATAGGTTTCATTCACTGGATCAGAAGGTAGAGTAGACACAGATGGGTATATCACACAAAGCAGAACATGACTGAGAATACTTCAATAATTTGGTCAAGAGATAAGATCAAAAATTTAAGATTAACTTTCTATAGGACTAATTAGATCGGCTTTGATAGGATCTGACTAAAATATGGATTAATAATAATTTTCATGTAAGACAATTGCAAAACATAGTTTGTCTAACTCTGCCTATGTAAAGAGTGGTCAAGATTTGTCCTTCCTCAATTGCTATGTTATGTGAGAAGAAGGTGATATCTAAGATTGAGGTATAATTCAAATCTATTAGATTCATTCCATTTACAACTGGATGCCTTGAAAAAAATTGACGTGTTGTTATTATTATTACAGGCAAGGGATACATTGACCACACTTGCGCAAATAGCTCACTTTGCAAATGATTGGTGTTGCATGTACTGTCTATAATGCAACGAGGAATTTGAGGAAACAAGGCACCGAAGCAGTGTCCGAAGTATTTTGGATATAGTAACTTATACCCGATGTAATACTTTTATTTTTTTTATTTTTTTAGTTTTTTCGCAATCTATTTATTTAAGAAAAATGAACATTGCAAATATATAACATCAACAAAAATTAGACAAATTGCGTTTGACAATAATGGCTACTGATGGTCCGGAAATAGCAAAAGAAAGGAATTATTGTAAAAGAATTGTTGGGATATACAACGGATTACTTGATACGAATGAAAAAGGTATAACTATTTCGATTCTGAAATCACATAAAGTTCACAGTAGAAGATGACATCAAGTTTAAAGTTAGTAACAAACATAATATGGCTAACTAAAATGTTAAAAACGAACAACATATATAAACTTAGAAAGTCGTGGGACTTGAAGAGGCCAATTTTGAAAACTACAATATTAGAAAGCAACGATCCACAATACCATAATTCTTTTTTTATAAATATTCAACGTAGAATATGTCAACTTTTGGTAAAAGGATCTATTGACAACCTATTAATTTGATATAGGATCAGGGAGTACAATATGTGTTCAAGGTTCTTTATGAGGTAATGTGTTTCCAGATTGTATTCCAAGTGAAGGTAGGAACATATGGAAGTGACAAAATGTCCAAGATTTTTGAAGTTCCCAAAGCCTTCGTTAAGGCAATTCTTTGGCCTGATACTTTGTTGAAGATTTAATGGCAGAGGTTCACATATATACAATCCCTTCGAAAAGGTAATGGATACACATTTTAAACATTGTCATCTAATAGGTGTTGAAAAATTACAGGAAAATCATGTCACATTGTATTGTTTGTATCATTCGTTCGATGCAAAAAAATACTATTCTCTGCCTATTTGGAGGATCGACAACATGACCATGATAGATAAGTCAGCTGGAGCAAAATAGGAGCATGTGGAGACTTTTATGGATGATATTGATTAGTTGATTTCACTGAGATGAGCGCTGCTGATGACATATTTCCAAAAAATATTTAAACTTCCATGTTCATGTAGAGCATTATCTCATTATAATCAATGAACCTAAATAAAAAAGTGTCTGGAAGTTAAGATTATATTTCTTTCGTTTGAGAAAATCTCCGGCGGTAAAATATTAAAGGAAAAAACAAAGAAAAAATGAGAGGAAAATCCTAACTATTTTTATGACAAACACATATTAAATCATAAGGAGTTGATAAGTATTTGGGACACAAATTATACGATATATTAAAAATGAATCAACATCATGGCCCGTGCCGTTACGGCACGGGTTAAGGGCTAGTAAACATATATGGTTCATTATATATGAAATATACAGGGCCATTGATAATAATTTTGAAACTATTAGCATATGAACCCAAAACATATCGTTAACCCTAAAAATTGACAAAATTCTTCTTTCAATTGTTCTAATCGACAGACAAATGCATCATCATCCGATCATGATGAAAATATTACAGTAGATTCATCACAATGTTTCGACATGCATATTAAAATTTCAAGGACATCCAACGACTCTATAAATATATATTTATGACGCCGTATGACTGTTCCGATTCACGTTTCTGTGGACACAGAAGGAAATATCATGTACGTTGAAGTACTTTCCATGGTTGGATCCTTATGAAATTTCTACAGTATCTCCATGAGGATAACATATACCACATATACAAATTACATAATAATCCAACGGTTAAAATTATACGAAACCTAGGTTTTTCGATGCTGTTATAATTAGGGTATACTGAACGAAGACAGTTCTACTAAAATCAGAATTTGGAGATTACATCATATTCCGAATTGATTAAAATTTTAGCAGAGTAAATAACGACTAATTGGGTAGAACAACTAAATTTTCATGAAAATCTAACGGTGAAATCTCTACGTTTGATAATCATGGTTTCGTGGAACCCTAATATATACTATGAAACGAAATTTATTTATCCAAAAGAAATACCTGGTAACACATCCATGGAAAAAAAATAATCAACCAATCCAATCTAGCTCTGCGGTATAGCTTCATGCATGATAACGTGTTGGAGTAAAAATTAGAGAAGAACTTCTTATTGATAAAGAGGCATCATATATTACATACACATAATGTTCTTTATATACATGTAAAGGGAAAACCTAGTCATCTAATGGACCGCACATCCATGGGCCATAGGCCCTATAACACTAAAAGAATATTATTGTCAGTATTTCTAATAGTATGTCTCTCAATAGTTTCTAATAAGCATTATCAAAAAGTAGGAATTACCTATAAGTACTATTATAGTGGTATTAATTAGTGGCAGGTCCACCCACTAAAGCCCAGTAACCGGAGGTCCATAATTAAAACAAAAAAAGAAAATGGACCCAATTTTTTAACCCCAGGTCCTGTACACGTGCGGGACACATGAGACATATTATTATAATTCCCAAAACGCCCTCGACTATATAAAACTGGATAATGACATTCATTTCTTTTTCATTCTCTCAATTCATGTTTTCAGAAAAGAGCATTGCAGATGAAGGTGGATTCGTGAATTCGTGAATTCGTGAATTTTTGAGGTCCTTGTTCGATTCGTGAATTCGAACTCATATTTTGTAATCGGTAGGTGGATTTTTTATGCTTACGATCTTCATGCTTGATTCGTTAATTTTTTACTTCAATTTTGATAAAAATACTTTAGATCTAGATAAATAATCATGTTTTATGTTCATTTCATTAGTAGATCTGATATTTTAATTTCATTTTGTTGGTCTTTGATTTGTTTTTAGTTTGATTGTGTATATTAATCATCAGTATGTATATGATGTACCGGTGGTTTTTGATGTAAATAGTTCAGATCTAGTTATAAAATCATGTTTTATGTTCATTTCGTTAGTATATCTGATATTTTAGTTTCATTTTGTTGGATTTTGGTTTGGTTTCAGTTTTATTTTGTGTATTAACCATCAGTACGTATATGACATACTGTTTTTTTGTGTTTACTATGCATCTATAGGTTTGGCTTCAGTTTGCTTGTGTATTAACCATCAGTACGTATATGACGTACTGTTTTTATGAATCTTGATCGTAATTATTCGATTTTTTTGGGTTAGATTATGATTTTTTTAGCTTATATGAACTTTCAATTTGATTATCATGCTATTTTCGTTTCTTTATTTTCTCAAAATCATGTTTGTTTGTTGTTTCACGGGTATAATCCGACAGTACATATGTTGCATACTGATATGAACTTCTTTTGATTTTGTTTTATTTTTAGTTTTATCACTTGTTGTGGTTTGATCCATAAGTACATATCTTCGATACTAATATAAGACTCTCGATTATGTTCTTTTGATAGATTTATTACATGCGGTTGTTTTTTAATTCATGAATCAGCAGTACATATGTGGCATACTGATACGAACTGCTTTTGATTATGTTATATTCTTCATTTATCATTTGTTGTTGTTTCATCATAAGTACATATATGCGATACTGAAATAAGGCTATCTCGATTCTGTTATTTTTCATTATGGAGCTGTTTTAGATAGTGTATTAGCAGTACATATATTGAATACTGAAAAAATGGTTTTTGAATCTGTTTTATACATAGATTTTAGTCATTTAATTTTTATGATTTTGGCAGCACATATATGGAATACTGAAATAAAACTGATCCATGAGTACGTATGCGAAATACTGAAATATGTGCTTTGATTATGTTATATTCATGGATTCATCAATCCCTCTTTACATGTAGTTGATTTTTAGTTCATGAATATGCAGTACGTATACGTCGTACTGATAAAAACTTCTTCTGATTCTGTTTTATTCAGATTTTTCCACCTTTTTTTGTTTGATCCATGAGTACGTATGCGAAATAATGAAATATGTGCTAGTTTTGTATAGCTTATTATGTGTTTACCGTGCATATATAGGTTTTCCTTTATTTTTCTATGATTTAATACTGCATTAAAAAATATTAGAGATTAATTGGTATGATCCTACAGTATATGTGATGTAATATGTTTTCTAATTTATTTTTCATTGATTCTAACATACATATACTCTACTTGTAAGCAATGCAGCAAATATATACTCGAATTTGTAAGCAGTGTAGCAGATATGTACTCGATATAATAAGGGTGTAAGAAGTGCAGCAGATATATACTCGAATTTATGAGCAACAGATATATACTCGAATTTGTAAGTAGTGTAGTATAGAAGATATGTACTCAAATTTGTAAGCAGTGTAACAGATATGTACTCGAATTTGTAAGCAGTGTAGTATAGAAGATATGTACTCAAATTTGTAAGCAGTGCAACAGATATGTACTCGAATTTGTAAGTAGTGTAGTATAGAAGATATGTACTCAAATTTGTAAGCAGTGTAGCAGATATGTACTCAATATAATAAGGGTGTAGACACACACGTTTAGTAGCAAGGGGTATTATGGTCATTTCAATGTTTTCAATTAATTTTGGACCTCCAGATAAAAGAAAATTCCGGTTGGACCCTACTATAAATAACTATATGGGCCTAGGTAAAACCAACAAATTTTCCTATCAAAAAATACTTATTGGGATTATACCCATTTCGAAGTATCCATGGATCCATTCCATTTCTGTTTGGGTCAAAATTCGGTACAAAACAAACTGGCTTCGAATACAAAGTACTAAGTGCGATAAATATCTATGTTTGTACAAACCTGAAGATCACCAAATATATCGAAAATGTAAATTAGGATTAAACTTCAAACAGGATCGGTCATCTGTCATGCACCTAAGATCGGTCTTGGGATTGTTCATTGCCACAAGGGATCGGTCCTTACCTAGGATCGGTCCACGGGTCGTTCCTGACCATTTTAATTGAGAAATAGAGTTTCGCAAGTCTACTTCTTTAGATTATGTTTATGATATTCCTTCATAAATAACCTGAAGGGTTGAATTCATTCCGGTAGTTCAATACACTAAATAAAAACAAGTTACCAATTAGTGTTATGTCGATTCACAAAGTCGATAGATTAATTATACTTCGTAATTCCATATACCAAATTTGTATGAAATAACTAGTATATCTTTCATTGATACTTTGATCATGGTATAATGACCAAGTCAACGATACTAGAGACAAGTAAACAAACATTACTTCATATGTTATGTTTTCAATAAATTCTGATTTGAAAGAACAAAGATAGAAATGGTAAGTCGAGTCTGTTATCACTAACCTCGAACTGAAGGATGATGTGATCGTTGATGCCGATACGTCTTCAGGTTCTTCATGAGTAACAAGAGCGAGTCCCAACATTTCTATATTCCTAGTCTAACCTAACGAAGTTGGCTCTAGTAATCAAAACAAGCAGCTTCGATTTATGGAATCAAGACTTGACATACCAATGATTGGTGAATTCAACCGAGTTTTGGAACTAGCCTATATATATATATATTATGTTGTTGTTATGTAAGTTTTATGGGAATTTAAGTCATTATTATTAGTTTTTTTCCTATCTATATAAACTATATTAATTATATAAAAAAAAATCAATTGGATATTATACACACTCATCCATGTGCATATTTTAAGGGTGTAAATTTGTTGGACGATGAAATTGATGTAAATGGCAAACTTAAAATTCGTCACATGTTTGACCGAAAGCGGATGAGGATAAAACTTGCTCAATTCAGGCCATGCTCACCCTAATCTATTGGGTTCTCATAGGGGTGGTGTGGGTATTATCGTCAACAGAAAATGCTTTATACTCCACCTTTTGGTCCCAAAAGTTTGCCATGTGATTTGTCGCTTCCCCATTGGTCAATGGCATTCAGTCCAGGAACCAGCACAAGTCCAAAAGGTTTCGAAGCTTCCAAATCTGGAGTTTAAATGTTGGACATCGCATGAGGGAAAATAGTGGGGGAAACAATATGGGTATGTAGCATGGGCGATCATCAACGAGGTAAAAAGTACAGTGTACTTGTTGGGTCTTAAGGGGAACTTGTTTCTTACCATATAATAATATAAGGATATGATTTCACATTCGAAGGAAATTATTAGATTGTTTTTTGTTTTATCAGAAAAAAAAAAGTATATTAAGGAGAAAGAATGTACAGGCCACCAGAGGTAGGAAAAAAGGAAAATTACAGCATCTTACAGAAACAAATTATTAGATTGTAATTACTTATAATCTTTGTATAGTCCCCGAATCTTTCTTTCTACTAAAAGTTTAACTTTTCTCCTCGATTTTTCTTTTTATGTGTTAAAAATGAAAAAAAAAATTACTCATGACATACACAATTTCATATCCCCGTATTAAAAAAAAAAAAAAAAAAAAAAAAAATTGAACTGTAGGGTTGGTTTGCACCAAGGATAATTTTCCCACTGGGATTGACTACAGCTTAAGCTTGGTATATACAATGAATGTGATCATTGCTAAAACTGTCATAACAATTACTGACCAATGCTATTGGACCCAAGAAGTAAGGATAGTAATTTGATCAAGGCAGTTCATCAAGAAAATAAATGATTAAGGCATGTGAGGTCAGGATTCAAATTCAAAACAGGAGGTGAGGTAGTTGTTGACCTGTGTATTGAGCAAGGCTGCAAGATTCATGGATAAGTCAGTTACATAAATCTAATGTCAAAATTTTGATTAGGTAAACCAAAGAGACCCTTGAACTAATCTTCTAGTACAATATAGTTCATTATCGCACTCTTTGAAAGAAAATACAGAGTTACAAAACCTAGGAGTTGTACGCACAATGCCTGATTCACATTAATACTATCATTTGCATCACATAAATTTTTCCCTAGCTTTTCCATTCACTGACGGCAAGCAACCTGCAGCAGCACATGCTTCTTTAGTAAGACGGTAAAATTGTGTATGGTGTTGGTACCCGCAAATTTAACGATTAGGAAAAACAACAGTTACGTGCAACCAACCACACTTTGATTGTTGAGAGTGGTTGTTCAACTACCACCTTGATCAAACAAACTAGGCTAAGGAAATAAACAACAGCAATAAAAACACATTAAACTACCCCCCTGAAATTATACTTGTTATAGAAATGAAAACACAATTAGATAGTTAATACGCACATGTGCATGAAGTGGACTATTAGGTCCATTCTCCAGTACATTAACTGCGGTTAGCTGAAAATCAATTCATCTTTACTACCATATATGCCATACTTCTACTACATATATTTGACATTCGTCATTGAAATCCTAGAACGTATTGCACCCTATAGCTCGAATAGTACTATTCAAAAATTTATATATATGGCTCCTTCTGTTGTTGCATTGCCAACTGCTTGTCATGATCACCAGAAGGGTCGAACTCTAATTGTTGGATCTACCGGGTTCATTGGCCGTTTCATTGCTGAAGCTAGCCTTAACTGTGGTCGACCTACGTATCTCTTAGCTCGTTCTGGTTTGCAGTATCCATCTAAAGCAAAAACTATCAAATCTCTCCTAGACAGAGGTGCCATCGTATTACATGTAAGTTTCAGTAAGCCTTACTCTGTCTCCTTATACTTAATGTTTGGTTTGATTTCACACAACTGAAGTATATACAATTCAGGGTTCAATCAATGATCGGGATTTCATGGAAAAGTTGCTAAAAGATTACAAGATTGAAGTGGTGATATCTGCTGTTGGTGGTGAGAACATTTTAGACCAGGTTACGCTTATTCACGCCATCAAAACGGTTGGTACTGTCAAGGTACATGCACAAACACATTATACTACCCATGATATGCTTCATGCATACAGGCTGGACCCAGGACCTTACAATTCCTGCCCAATACCAGTAATTGAATCTAGGGGGCGAAGCCATGTATGGGCAGGCAGGGCAAGTGCCCCCTTCTACCTTCATGCCTGGCTCCCCAATGAATTTGGATCATCTTTACTTAGTTCGTAAATCCAGTATACGTGTACTTTAAAAACGTTTTGGCTCTTTTAGACTTGCATGGGGGGAAATTCCACAGGCAAGCCTTAACCAGTATGTTTGATTCAAACATTGTAAGTGATTTTCTTTTTTAATGTGGTTCGCAGAGGTTTTTGCCATCAGAGTTTGGGCATGACATAGATAGAGCTGACCCGGTAGAGCCAGGGCTAACCATGTACAAGGAGAAACGAGAAGTACGACGTCTGATTAAAGAATCAGGAATTCCCTACACTTACATCTGCTGCAATTCGGTCGCTGCTTGGCCTTATCACGACAATACTCACCCTTCTGAAGTACTTCCACCTTTGGACCGGTTTCAGATCTATGGAAACGGCACCACTAAAGGTAAGTAAAGCTTTTAGAAATACATATGTATGATGTTATTGTCTACCGTAAAATACATACAAGTCATTTGCACTTTTGCAGCTTATTTTGTAGCTGGTGCGGATATTGGAAAATTCACCTTGAAAACCATCGAAGATAAACGTACAATAAACAAATCAGTTCATTTCAGGCCATCCTGTAACTACCTAAACATAAACGAGTTAGCATCATTATGGGAGAAGAAGATCAACAGAACTCTCCCAAGAATCACCATATCTGAACATGACTTACTTTCAGCTGCCAAAGGTTTTTTAAGATCATTACTCAGTTTTCTTTCTTAATATAGTCATATTGTATTGGAAGGCACTAACATCAGCTAAATGTGTCATTTCTTGGCTTTGTTGTGTTTGATGCAGAAAACTTGATTCCACAAAGTATCGTCGCTTCGTTCACTCATGATATATTTATAAAGGGTTGTCAAATCAATTATCCGGTTGAAGGACCAGACAATGTTGAAGTGAGCTCGTTGTACCCCGATATCCCTTTCAAGACTATTGACGAATGCTTTGATGACTTCGTCATCAAACTCATTGAGCACTCTCCACCTTTAGAGAATGCAGTCAAAGTAGTCCAAAATCCAGGAGTTGAAGATGGAATTGCAACTTCGAATCCTTTGGTGGATGTAAGGCCAATAACAGCAACATATGCCTGACCCAGTGACTTCTAAACTGCTCGAGTAACCAACATTTGGTTGGATATGTCTACTTAATTTTATTCTGCATCAGAACTCCCGTTGCAAACATTTGCTTGCATTTGTCTGTTTAAGTCTAATTTGTTGAAGAACCAAATAAGCTTTTATCATTCATGTATTTTATTAATTTGTGGATCAACTAATGATTATGTTTCGATGTTAATGAAAGGTTGAAAATTAATTACTATGTCACATTTCATGAAATCCTGTTTCCACATATAGAATTCAGTGGGACTGATTTTAATTCGTTTTTGGTAAAGAGCCACGAACGGTTCAAAAATCAACAGTTAATACATTTATAGCAGAATTAGATTCCAGCAACTTTTAATGTTACAACCTGCGAGACCTAGAAAAACAGACAAACTTTTGTTACCATGCTTGCAGTTCACTATTTACAAGTTTGATTATAGAGAGAAACTGCATGTAAACATCCCTGCAACTGCCTAATGCTTGCACTACAAAACATGACAAAAAAGTTCCAAATTTGCCAAAGAAAAAAGCCCCAAATCCCCCACCCTTGTATGTTTCTTTTTTGTACCAGTTATCATCAATCCTGTACATGTAAATTACACGCTAGAGGCACCCCGCCATCCTTGAACTTTTGCTTTGGAATGCATTTAATATAAAAGCTTTTCGGCAATGTGTCAGATAATATATTTATACATCATATACAGACATGCGCTCGTCGATTGGGACTCTGCACACCGGGCATTTCTTACATTTGTCGGAGCAAGCACTGTATGAAAGAAATTTTAGAAAAATCTTAAACGAAGTAAACAAAGAAATATTATAAACATAGTTGCTAAATTGTTAGATTTGCAACAATAGTAGTCGGTCATAGTAATCTCATACCAGCAAAGGATGCGATGCCTGCAAGGAAGTAAGACCACATTTATGTCCGCCACGAAGCATATCCTGCACAAGACTTTTTCCTGACCGTCCCCCACCAAGAAAGAAACAAGTAAGAACTATCAGCTGACGATTCCTCGATAAGAAATGAAATGAAACAGTTTTACTTTTTTTTTTTTGGTACAACATTGACTCGAGGTTGTGCAAATTACATTTTGAAGTCTTTCAAACTCCTGCTGGCTATATTTTGTGATTTCTGCTTGCTCCCCAAGAGCAGCTTGTAGTCTCCAAACCTGACAAGAGTAGCAAGACACACTATATCAAATAACAAAAACTGTTGACAGTACCAAAAAAAATGTATTAATCTACACAGTGCATGAAATATTGAACAGGGTGAATTAAAAAATCAATAGCTGCAAAATGAAATAAGGCAAGATGGCAAAAAAGGAGGCACCTCTTCAGCAAGATCCTTTTTAGGCATTTTCTTCACTATCTCGGGAGGGTATTTACAAAAGGTGTTATATCTGCGCATTATATTATAACAGTACAAGCGTAAGCATGCAGAAATGGTAGTAAAAATCTCAAAATCTACTACAAAGACTCACCCGGCATCAGCAGTCCCACACTGGTAAAGACGAGCATGTTCTTCTCGACTTCCTTCATCAATTGACCACCAACCCAGAAGCCTGACATAAAACATCACCAACATGAAACGAAACTCATTACACAATATTGCAGGATATCTAGTGGTTACACTAAAATATAATGTTTTTGCTCTCCAAACTGTGCACCTAATGGAAATTAAGAGACCATACCTAGAACCACGGCGAATAAATCCAAAGCAATCACGAGCCCTTGAAGAAATTCTAAAATATCTTGTTGTACTTGTATTTACTCCACTACGAAGTAAAAGAACAACCCTCTCCACTAAACTTAAGATAGAAAAAATGACTCCAGCCCCTTGAAGCAAGAAGAGTGGAGAGAAAATAAGTGGAAGTGGCATATGCCGAGCCCCAGGTGGTGTTCCCTGATATTCAAATCAATCAAAGACACAACCATAGCTTCAGAAAGCTACCATTATCAACAGTAACCAAAAGTATACATGGAAAAAAGATGAATTAATCCTTACAGCCCATCATACCTCTAAATGCATGAAAAGAAGGACTTGAAAACAAATTAATGGAATTTTCATAATATGACCGCCGATATCCTGAAGGGTACACATTCTTTCCTGGTACTGCTCTTCCTCGGAAGAAACCACTAAACTACTGCTTGAGTCCGGATATCTAACAGCGTTAGAGGAAGAACTTGCTTCTCGAGTGTGATTATTTCTATGGATCATTGGGTTCGTCCATTTTGTGCAAACAAGAAAAGCAAAGCATTCTGCGATGCTACACAGGAAAGAAAAACAGGAGTAAGAGACAACGGGGAAAAAGGAAATTGAGACAAACAGATTGTAAAGTAAAAAGAGTACCCAAAGTTTATAAATAAATCCCACCAACCTAGGGCACCTACATCACCTGCAGCAGAATACTAAATTAGCTATACAAAACAACAAGGAAAATAACACAGATCTTATCATTCCAACTTGGGATATGGATGTTATGTAGTTCAATTAGTTATGCCTCGAGTACAGGCAAACATTCGACACATGGAAAACACCTACTTCATGGGTGAGAATTATACTCACAATATTTCATCCACAGACATACATTGTTCATCAAATTATATTGTGATACTTTAGCATGTATAGTTATTCAACAAATGCGCACCAGATACATCTTTTACAAAATATAAAAAGATAAGTTAAGAATGAAATAGAAACTGAAATATAATATCTACGCAAATCGCCGTCGCAAGAATTCAATTAAGCGTTAACCACCAGAACAATAAACTATACATCATTACAATTTAAGTTACTTTTAGCACCCGCAGTTATCCCATTGACATATACTGGATTAAAGAGAGTATAACAGGAGTAATGACTTCACTAAAGGACGTACCATTCTTTAAGTTGAGATAGAGAACTTACCAGACAGCTTAAGAAGTGTAAATGTCGTCGCAGCAACTAAGAAAACCATAGAGATCGCAACCCAAAAATGCTAGAAAGAGAGATGGTGATGTTAGTGAATTTCAGGATGATATGAAAGACATGTGGTTTATAGTTTATGTATCTGAAAGATACATGCATATACCCATACAAAGATGCACATACACATACATAGAGACACGTATGAGAAGCACAGTATAAACCCTTCATTTCAAAGTTATGTCCCTTTTATCGCTAACAATACTAATATTTAACTAGTAAGGTGGTAGAACATTTTTCAGCGGAGCAATGTCCAAACATACTAACAACAATGCAATAAGAAAAATAAAAAATAGCATGAGAGTGCTTCACGATTCACATAGTTTGAATTTTGACTGCGATGGTAAGCACTCAAAATTATTAGGGACTGTACAGTAGAAGTAAGAAATTGCAGGAGGCATTACAGCAACACAGCAGTAAAGACTCGTGTAGAGTTCCAATGTTAAGGCAGGCCTGAGAGTAATAGAAAATGTTGGTCTCGAACAACATGCATTTGGCCCCTACCTTATATGAAGTCCTCAAGTTAAGAATAAATTTCTCATATCAGTATATAATTTATTATTTTGAGATAACATTTATTACAGTGGTTGAATAAAATGACAAGACTTTTAAATAGCATGAATAATACTTGGATCAAAGCCACGATTAAGTAAGGAAATTTACCGGAAGCATCTCCCATATCGCATCATCGTTCATCCCTTCTTCATCTCCAGGCATAAGAGCCCTGCACATCCTGGAGATAAGAAGAATAGATAAATAAGACGAAATTATAACTAGATGAATTGGGCCATGATGGCACATATAACTAAGACAAGAAGTACCTGAAATTGTCAATCAAAATAATCATCTCAAAAGCCAGCAGTGGAAGAAAAACGACCTTCAAATTTAGAGCTGCGTAACCTTGCACTGTGCAAAAACCAGAAAGCATCTAGTTTATTAAGGAATGTCAACTGGAGCAGTATATAAAAAGATACAAGCTCTATGCACATTAAATAAATGACGTATGCCCCGGCAATGAGGCTACGAGGATAAAAGAAGAAGCAATAATCATTCATCGATTTTGCAATCAAAGGTGTCATCGTGCCTAATTAGAAAGACGAACAGATCCCTGCAAATCCCCGACTATTTTGAGTTTAACCCTCATAATTGTTAGTCAAAGGTGTTATGTGCATACCATATATGCTGTCCAGATACACACAAAGGAGCAGCTCGAAGGCAACAAGCAATGGTGTTGCGACAATGGCATGACAAGGTGCCCACTGTCCAAGAAAGAAAGAGTATAACCCCCTGCCATCACTTAATCACGCAACCAAAAGTTCTTTTTGCAAAGTAGTTTATCATTAACCAAAAAATTCTGGCCTATAACATAAAATACATACATGGCGATCATGCGGTATAGCTGGAGCTGGTAAAGAGAATCTCCCTCGTGCAACAACTGCATGAAATAGCCAGAGTGGGGAAAAAATCATCCTGCGCAATAAAAAAGAAAATCGAGCATAAGTTAAATGAACGCAGAAGTTTTTCTTTTTCTGTAGGTGCGTCTCAGTTATATCTAGAAAGGATCAAACACTACATAAATAGTTAGCCAGATTTTAGAACACCAACAACTCAACAAGATCATTGTGCACGTCCACATATGCATGTATTTACTTACACAAATCTACTTAAAGTAACATTCTTTTCTTTGTGCTTTTTTCATAGCATGTCTAAATTTGAAATGGACAACCTTAAACCTAATTTGCAAATTGGAACAAAATAACTGTTTTTAAATCACAAGTAGTTTACCCTAAATCTCACTGGCTGACAAATCATTACACTGTCAAAATGGTTATCATAGATACCAACAAAAGGTCAAATATTTCAAGAAAATGAATGCACATATATATCTACAAAGTCCATAATAATCCATAAAAACACTATTCATCGTAGCTAGAACCCTCGATTTTAATAATTCACAGTCACACACAAAACTGCTCCCTTTCCACCTAAACGATGGAATCGAACATGACCCATGATGTTAAAATAGGAAAGCTATTAATTGAAACTATGTCACAAGCACAAATATTGAATAAATTCCCTAAATTGGCACTTTCAAGATTAAGTATCAGGCCAAAATTTCTGAATTCACAATTTCAAATTGCTAAGACTCGTCAAGGATCAAAATTAATAACATGTGAATTCCAATTACAGAAAAATTTGTTATAAAAACTAAGAATTTGAAGACTAACCACCAAGAGTAAGAAACGACATGATCAAGTTTGAGTAGGAGCAAAATCGTGAAACAAAAGAGAAAAGTGTGAGCAGCTAAAGCCTGAGCAGATTTAGCGACTCTTCTCCAGCTCATAGTTGTCCTTTGCTGCATTAACCCTGCAGAACCAACCACCTACTAAAAATGGGGCAAAATCTGAAACTTTTTCTTCCTTTTCTTGTAATCTCTATTGATGAAAAACTCAGAAATTCAGAGTGATAAAAAGAGGAGGAATTCAGAGTGATAAAGAGAGGTTAAGAGAAGTGTGATGAGTATAGCAGTAAATGAGAGACAAAGACAAATTTACATCAGGAGGAGGATTGAAATGAAATTTTCGGGAGCGACATTACAGAGGAAAGAGAAAAAAGGGATTAAGCTGAATTAGCCTCTTTTATGACTTTGAATCCAAGGCAATATTAAACAAATAATAAAAAAAAAGTGGATGTTTTTCTAACACTATCCCCTTAATTCCTCCGTTACAGTATTACTTTTTATTTTTCGGGGGTGTATTGAGCTATTCCGTTATTTATTGCCGATTAAAGAAAGAAACCAAACGGGGATGTAGCTCATATGGTAGAGCGCTCGCTTCGTATGTGAGAGGCAAGGGGTTCGATTCCCCGCACCTCCACTTTTTTTTAGTTTTCATAAAGCGTTTTTAATTTTCGAGCTCACTTGTTTAATACTTCAATGCACATCATATTTTTTTAGACAAAGAAACGAAAGAGAAAGCTAAGTGGTGTCCTGCCATGTTAAAGAAAAAGGTGTAGCAGTTTTGTTTTCTGTTTTGTTGTGTGTAGATCACAAGTTCTCGGTATGATTTAAGAAAACTCTCTGTAGTTCTCTTTTCTAGTCTGCTTATGAACCCTAAAAAAACTCAACACAGTTTTCATGAAATGCGTTTTTAATTTTCGAACTCATTCGCTTAATACGTAATGCACATCATAATTTTTTTTATGTTTGTCCTTAAGGCACCCCACACAGAGAAAGAAACGAAAGAGAAAGCTAAGTGGTGTCCTACCATGTTAAAGAAAAAGGTGTAGCAATTTTGCTTTCTGTTTTGTTGTGTGTGTAGATGATCACAAGTTCTCTGTAATTCTCTTTCTAGTTTGCTTATGAACCCTAAAAAAACTCAACCCCTTTTATGTACTGTTGATAATGCCTTGGATAATGACCATCCACTTTCGGCTGTGGACAGTAGGAACTGTCGGTGGGAGCTTTAATGGGAACTTTCGGCAAAGCGTGTGGAGCAGATGTACCTTTCGGTGGAAAAGAGAAGACTAGTTTAATGTCACTAGTGGAGCGGTGGTTTGTAGACAATTATTATGTCCACATTCTTTCCCTTTGCCATCCTATATAAGGCCATGTATTTCTCATTCTAAATGCATCCCAACATCAGAGAGTGTTTGAGAGTTCTAGAGAGAGTGTTTCTAAGCCATTGTAGGCTTGTTCTTAAGAGAGTGTAAGGGAGTGAATCATACTCTTATAAACTTGTTCATATCATAGTGCAACGTTATCGTCGTCTTCCAAAGTGGATGTAGATCATCTTGATCGAACCACTATAAATCCTTGTGTTGTGTGTGTGTCCGTTTTACATTTGTTTTCATTTCTATTTCAATTCTCAATTGATTGTGCTATGAAGAGCCGTTGGTCATAACAAATTGGTATCAGAGCTCCGGTTAAAAACGATCTACGATGGCGGCAAAGTATGAGATTGAGAAATTTGATTGAAGAAATGATTTCAATTTATGGAGGCTAAAGATGAGGGCTGTTTTGGTGCAACAAGGTTTGGTGAAAACTTTGAAGGGGAAAACGGCTCTAGCAGAAACATTGAAGGAAGAAGAAAAAGAAGAACTCATGGAGAAAGCACATGGATTAATTCTATTGTGTTTGAGCAACGAGGTCTTGAGAGAAGTGGCGACGGAAACGACACCGGACGGGCTATGGAACAAGTTGGAGAAAAGGTATATGACTAAATCCGTAACTAATCGTTTATATCTTAAGAAGAAATTACATACTCTTAAAATGCATGAAGGAACGTCTATTATAAATCATATTGATGATTATAATAAAATTCTCTTGGATTTGGCAAATATTGATGTCAAAATTGAAGATGAAGACCAAGCTTTGGGTTTGCTTTGTTCCTTACCACCATCTTATGAAAATTTTGTTGATACCGTAATGTATGGAAAAAAATACAATTTCCATGGAAGACGTTAAAGCGGCCTTGAACTCTAAGGAGTTAAAGAAGACGGGTATCGACGGTAAAGATAATTCGGGAGATGGGTTGTTCGTTAGAGGAAGAGGAAACAAAAAAGGCGGATTTGATAGGAGTAGATCAAAGTCAAGGTCTAAATCAAAATCCGGTAAATTCTATTGCTTTCATTGTAAGGAAAAGGGGCATTTCAAGAAGGATTGTCCAAAATTGAAGATTGTCGAGAAGAATACCAACCAAGGCACCGCATCAAATGTTGAAGCAGAAAGTGATGATGGAGCGGTTCTCACAGTTCATACCGAAGGCTCGGAGAACGGGTGGATTCTTGATTCGGGGTGTACTTTTCACATGTGTCCTCATAAAGAGTGGTTTACTAATTATCAAGCTAGAGAAGGTGGTAAAGTTCTTATGGGAAACAATGTCACTTGTAAAGTGGTGGGTGTAGGTACAATTCAAATTAAGATGTATGACGGTATGGTGAGGACTTTAACTAAAGTTAGGCATGTTCCGGACCTGAGAAGAAATCTTATTTCTTTGGGTACGCTTGATTCAAATATCTGCAAGTATCAAGGTGAAGGTGGAGTTATTCGTGTCTCAAGAGGAAGTCTTACAATTATGAAGGGCGAGAGAATTAATGGTCTTTATACGCTGCAAGGTACTACTGTGACGGGTGATGCATCGGTATGTTCTTCAAGTTCTGATGATGATACTACCAAGTTGTGGCATATGCGGATAGGGCATATGAGCGAGAGGGGGCTGGCTGTTTTGAGCAAGCAGGGATTGCTTTGTGGTCATAAAACATGCAAGCTTGATTTCTGTGAACATTGTGTCTTTGGAAAGCAGTGTAGAGTCAAGTTTAATACAGCTATTCATAACACCAAAGGTATTCTGGATTATATTCATTCTGATCTTTGGGGTCCTTCTCGGGTCGATTCACATGGTGGTGGTAGATATATGCTGACGTTCATTGATGATTTCTCAAGGAAAGTATGGGTATTCATACTTAAACACAAAGATGAAACTTTTGTCAAGTTCAAGCAATGGAAGACTATGGTTGAGAAGCAAACCGGAAGACAAATCAAGTGCTTGAGGACAGACAATGGTTTAGAATTTTGTGGGGGTGAGTTCAACGAGTTCTGCAAGGATCAAGGGATTGCGAGACACCGCACAGTCAGATAAACACCACAGCAAAATGGTGTTGCAGAAAGGATAAACAGAACCATAATGGAGAAGGCACGATGCATGCTCTCCAATGCCGGGTTACCAAAGAAGTTTTGGGCAGAAGCAGCAAACACATCAGCTTATTTAGTGAACAGATCTCCATCGACTGCCATTGAGTGCAAGACTCCAAATGAAGTTTGGACAGGTTCGCATGCTAACTATGAAGACTTGGAGATATTCGGATGTCCAGCCTATGCTCATGTGAATGAGGGGAAGCTAGAGCCTAGAGCAAAGAAGTGTATATTTCTTGGGTATGCAAAGGGCGTGAAAGGCTATAGGTTATGGTGTCCAGCAGAAAGATCAAACAAGTTTCTTATCAGCAGAGATGTGAAGTTTGATGAGCAATCGATGTTGAAGCCAAAGAATGAAGAACTAGATGAAAAAGCTGAAGAGGGTGTTAGAGATAAGGTGGAGCTTGGTGACAAGGTGGAACTTGAGGTGCAAGTTCAAGGAAGAAATAAGACTGTTGTTTCTGATGATGATGATGATCAAGATGTTGTGCAAGAACCTGCCCAGGAAGAAGAAGCACAATGTCATCAGTACAATCTTGCAAGAGACAAAGAGAGGAGGGAAGTTCGAGCACCTCAAAGATACGTCCATGCTGATTTGGTTGCATATGCATTTGCAGTAGGTGAGAGCATAGATAGGGATGATCCAACAACCTATGAAGAAGCAATCGGTGGTGAAGAATTAGCAGAATGGGGAGCATCCGCAATTGAAGAAATTGAGTCTCTTGACAAGAATGGCACTTGGGAGATAGTAGAAAGACCAAAAGGGCAGAAGATTGTTGGAAGCAAATGGGTCTTCAAGAAGAAACAAGGTACTTCATACGGTGAAGGAACAAGGTACAAGGCAAGGCTTGTGGCAAAGGGGTTTACGCAAAGAGAAGGAATTGACTACAATGAGGTATTCTCTCCTGTTGTTAAACATAGTTCTATTAGAACATTGCTTTCTATAGTTGCTTTGAAAGATCTAGAATTATAACTAGATGTTAAGACAGCTTTCCTTCATGGTGATTTGGAAGAGCGTATTTATATGCAACAACCAAAGGGGTTTGAAGTTCCTGGCAAAGAAGATCATGTATGTTTGTTGAAGAAATCTTTGTATGGTTTGAAGCAATCTCCAAGGCAGTGGTATAAACGTTTTGACACGTTTATGGTTGCAAATGGCTATGACAGGAGTAAGTATGATAGTTGTGTATATCACAGGAAACTCCAAGATGGTTCATTTGTGTATTTACTCTTGTATGTTGATGATATGTTGATTGCTTGCAAAGACATGTCAGAGATACAGAAGCTGAAAGAGAAGTTGAGTAGTGAGTTTGAGATGAAGGATTTGGGCGAAGCAAAGAAGATATTGGGCATGGAGATTCATAGAAACCGAGCTGAAGGCAAGTTGCATTTGTCCCAGAAGGCTTACATCGAGAAGGTGTTGGAGCGGTTTGGTATGAAAGATGCAAAACCAGTAAGTACTCCTTTGGCAGCTCATTTTAAACTTTCTAGAAAGCAATCACCTCAAACTGCAGATGAGGAAGAGTATATGTCTCGAGTTCCATATGCAAGCGCAGTTGGTAGCATCATGTATGCTATGGTTTGTACAAGGCCGGATATCGCACAAGCTGTGAGTGTGGTAAGTAGATACATGGGAAGTCCCGGGAAGGCTCATTGGCAAGCTGTAAAGTGGATTTTGAAGTATCTAAGGGGAGGTACAGATGTTGGTTTAGTGTTTGATAAACACTATGGTGATTCGACAAATGTTGTGGGTTATGTTGATTCTGATTATGCAGGTGATCTTGATAGAAGAAGGTCATTGACAGGTTATACTTTTACATTGTGTGGTAGTACTATCAGTTGGAGGTCGGTTTTGCAAAGAACAGTTGCATTGTATACAACTGAGGCAGAGTACATGGAAGCCGCATGAAGCAGTGAAGGAAGGTATATGGTTGATGGGTTTGGTTGGTGATTTGGGTTTCAACAAGAGAATGCAACTTTGTTCGTGACAGATCAAAAGTTCCATTCACTTGAACAAGAACCAGATGTATCATGAGAGAACGAAGCACATCGATGTCAGGTATCATTTTATCAAGGATGCAGTTGAGGAAGGAAGGATAGCGATGCTAAAGGTTCCTACAGCGGATAACCCTGCAGACATGTTGATGAAGCCAGTTCCAAGTATCAAGTTCAAGCAGTGCTTGAACTTGGTTGGTGTCAACAGGTGTTGATAGCCCTTGTGGGGCTGAGCGAAGACGATGATGATGAGCGATGATGGTATTCAAGTCAAGGTGGAGATTTGTTGATAATGCCTTGGATAATGACCATCCACTTTCGGGCTGTGGGGATGAGGAACTCGTCGGTGGGAGCTTTAATGGGAACTGTCGGCAAAGCGTGTGGAGCAGCTGTACCTTTCGGTGGAAAAGAGAAGACTAGTTTAATGTCACTAGTGGAGCAGCAGCTATAGACAATTATTATGTCCACATTCTTTCCCTTTGCCATCCTATATAAGGCCATGTATTTCTCATTCTAAATGCATCCCAACATCAGAGAGTGTTTGAAAGTTCTAGAGAGAGTGTTTCTAAGCCATTGTAGGCTTGTTCTTAAGAGAGTGTAAGGGAGTGAATCATACTCTTGTAAACTTGTTCATATCATAGTGCAACGTTATCGTCGTCTTCCAAAGTGGATGTAGATCATCTTGATCGAACCACTATAAATCCTTGTGTTGTGTGTGTGTCCGTTTTACATTTGTTTTCATTTCTATTTCAATTCTCAATTGATTGTGCTAGGAAGAGCCGTTGGTCATAACACGTACATTTCCTTTTATAGGAAAATCCTTAGTCGTTGAAGATGTCACCATCATTATGTATCATGTAGTGTAGTCTTTAGCCACATGTATAATCAGACTGTTAACTGACTAGCTTACTGTTCTGATACCCCATTAAATGCTCAACTATGCATTTCAAACTCAGCCTTAGATCTCCGTTAGTGCTTTCCATGCATCTTAATTTCGTGCACTGAGTACGAACTGGAATCTCTGGTATTTTTTCCTCTTCTCTTATCATTTGAACATCGGTAAGATGGAAGAGAGTTTTAAGATTTTTTAAATGTCACCATATAAGAAAACATTTCACATGTAAACGACACGTCCTTAATGTTGGATATTTTCAATAACTTAGAAAACAAAACTGTTTTCGTTTTTGGTTTGTCACTATGATGAGGAAGTGTTCTGTGTTGGATAAACACAATGGATGTTAGTTGGAGATGAAGGGACACCTCTAATAGGTGTGATGGTTCATAAAGGACTCAACCATTCCCAACAGACACCTTATGTGTCTTTTGGAAGTGAAGAGGCATCTCCAATAAGCATGAATAACCCTATAAGTAGTGAAGGAATTCTCTCATTCTTGAGAATGAATTCAACCTGTTTTCTCTCCATCTAAAGCATCATCATAAATCTCTCTCATGTGTTCTTGGTTGGGTCAAGGGGTGCAAACCTTGAATCCAATTTCCTGTTGTAGGGCTTTCATTGTATCCTGAAGGCATTATTTCGCATACCTGTTGCAATCGCCAATTTATATTGGGAGGGTAGAAATAATCGTCTAAAAGAAATCACCCGAGCCTTGAAATCTTTTGAGTACAACAAAAATTTCTTTTAGTGTTATCATCCTCTGTTTTTACCCAAATTTTCCAACAGTTTTAGACGATTAAATTTTTGACGATGGAGGATGAAACTGACTCTGGTGTTTTGAATTTCCTAAGAATCGAATGATATATGGTTGTTTTTCGGAAGAAAATAGTAACAACTGCGGATTAGTTTTGGAAGATGTTTAGTCTTCGGGAAAAGGAAAAGGTTGGCCATTGACAGCACTTTTTTTTTGGCCATTGTCTCGAGAAGATTGTTGTTGTCGCACTTTCGTTGCAATAACAGGCTACAAATTGGGGTTTCACTAATTGAACGAGAGAAGATTGTTGAAAGATCTATGTTCAATCTGATGGGATTTGTTAATATTTTGGTCACATCTGCTTTAATATTTGGAAGTAATCCAAATATATGATTGGTCCTTGTGCATATCACTTGTTTTAATATTTGGAAGTAATCCAAATATATGATTGGTCCCGTGCATATCACAGACATAACGTTTGGAGTTTCTAGAACTTAAAACCTTTTTTCAATTACTTCCGAATTTTACTTTTCAATTCCCTTTTATGCATGAATATTTATATATTATTAATTCATGAAAATTCTTCATATTAATCAGTTTGATACTTTGATTTATTTTTGGCTGGAGGGAACTGAACTAGAAGGACAGGAAAGGAAAATAAGGAAAAGTGTTGTTTGTGAATCATCCCTGTGATGCATCTACGGGAAGGAAACGGTTAGTACTTCAAGAGAAACGATTCATAAATTTGGGCATTAATTTATGAATCAGTGTCTTTCAAAATCTCTGTCAAGTGGTAGTGGAAATCACAAAACGGTTAGTATAAATTAACTTTATATCAATCGTAATCACATGGTATAGTTTGTTTACTACATCTCATGGATTGATTTTGTCATCGTGTAATGATTGGTTAGTAAACGAATGAAAAATACTTTGATTATTTCTTCATCTCGTTGAATGACTTATTCCAATGGGACCAAATTAGTTGGTTGCGCATGATCAGAAGATCATTTTTTTTTTTTTGGATCAAAGTGTTCGATCGGTTTTTTCCAAACTTTGATATAAACAGGATAATTTTCATTTTCGGAACATAAACAGCCTGTAGACTTTCCATGGTAAGAGTTAGTGGTGTACAGTTAATGACTATTTTCTCTGACTCTCTGTGTGTGAATAATTTCTAGTCGATCAAAAGTTGTTCGCAATTAAATTTGTGGATTTGGGTGTATTCATGGAAAACATGAATAATAGCTTGGAACCTTGGTTGACTGAGAAGAGTGGCACACATGAAAAATATTTACTGGTAACCAATATGTGTTCGCTAGAGGAACAACAGTGGATACATGACAAATATTTCATGTGAGAAAGAAATGGTCACTTGAAGACGGAGAGGTCATTTCCTTGTTTACAGTAACACAGATTTCCTGATTTGAGGGTGACGATTTACATTTACACATTTTAAATTTAACCAAATACACTAGCACAAACTGGAAGGTCTGCAAAAGAGAGCCAAGTCCACATGATTGGATTTGAAGATTTCTATTTAGAAATTTTGGGTGCACATGTTTTGATACAAATCAAACAACTATGCAAATCTGTAAACGATCGTATTTCATGACATTGAGTTGCATTTTTGGCATTTAAGAATTGTCTTGAATTGGTGAGAAAATTTATATGACAATGTCATAAATTTTCTACTTGTTGGGTTATTTTAAAACCAAAATCGCCATAATTGTTGAGACAACAACGGTATGGCATGAACATAATTCTTGCGATAAGAATTATAGGTTCCAAATCTTGGAAATTTGAATGTCTTAAATGACATCGAAAGGAAAGTGGAATACCGGTGAATATGTAACGTTTTGGAAGATTGGGCGCGCGACCAAATATCCAATGATGAAGTGTTACGATATTACCGATGCATAAATTATGAACATTTGCATTACATAATGTAGAATGTTAAATAGTCATTGTCTATGTTTTTTGGGTATGAATTTGTAGAGGATTGGGCATGAGTAAAAGAGTTACTCATCAAGGTATTATATTTGTTGAGATAGCAAATATATAAGTTGCCTACAAATTTTCTATGCCTCTAGTGTATGCAAGTCTATAATGACTTCTTGTGAATTAACCGTAAATGTTAATTAGGATCACTAGAGAAGTTATAATTATTTTGTAAAATCAAAGAGGAACATTTTTAGTAATGTTTTCAGAATTGATTGCATTAGTACATGCAATTAATGAGAAGAAATGGCTTAAAACCTAACTTGTAGAGATCCTATTTTGGAAGAAGCCATCTCAGGAGGTCTTGATTAATTGTGAATCAGGATATGATCTATAACGTCTTTAACAAGACTTATAATGAAAAGTCAAGACATACAAGTATTAGACAAGGAACGGTAAGTCAATTACTCAAGAAAGGAGTAATTGCAGTTAACCATTGAAACGGAGAAAAGCTTGGTAGACCTACTTATGAAGAGTCTCCCAAAGGAATTAATTTCAATGAAGTATATAGAAATGGGACTAAGGTCTGTGAAGGAAGGTTGATCTCCCATAGCAGAAACCCAACCTATGTTTTGAAAAATATAAACAAGGTTCAATGTGGTACCAACAAGTTATGGCTGTAGATTATGGAGCACTAACATAAAACTTCCCATTTCAAGTTAGTGCTGATTTTTCTGCAAGAAAATAGGATGGATGTAAATCCTTAATGAGTCTGTGATTAGCAAAAGGTGTCTCGCAGAAACACCTTCGAGACTTACCTATATGAGTATGGAAATGTGGGACGTTTCCTAAGAGAAGAAGACCATTTTCTAAAGAATACTCATGAATAAGGATATAAGCACAAGGCCTTTATAGTGCTTGGCTACAGAACACATGATTTATGGAATCAATATGTGTGGAGACTCCGGTTTTATCATAAGAGATACTTGGTTCAAGATTGGTTTCACCATAGAATCTCGTTAAGGCTTTGAGTTTCTTACACTAAGTGAAGGTTTAAACCCAGAAGGTACCTATCATTTATGTATTGATTTCAGCGATAATGCTTAGTCCCAATTGTGCTTGAACTACGTTGGCTTGATCCCACTCGGGTACGTAGGCAGTCACTTGAGTGATGCAGCCACTCCGGTTTTATAAGTTTTATTTTATTTTATGTTTTTGGTTTTTGAAAATAGGGGGAGATTGTTGGATATTTTCAATAACTTAGAAAATAAAACTATTTTCGTTTTTGGTTTGTCACTATGATGGGGAAGTGTTCTGTGTTGGATAAACACAATGGATGTTAGTTGGAGATGAAGGGACACCTCTAATAGGTGTGATGATTCATAAAGGACTCAACCATTCCCAACAGACACCTTATGTGTCTTTTGGAAGTGAGGAGACATCTCCAATAGGCATGAATAACCCTATAAGTAGTGAAGGAATTCTCCCATTCTTGAGAATGAATTCAACCTATTTTCTCTCCATCTAAAGCATCATCAGAAATCTCTCTCATGTGTTCTTGGTTGGGTCAAGGGGTGCAAACCTTGAATCCAATTTCCTGTTGTAGGGCTTTCATTGTATCCTGAAGGCATTATTTCGCATACCTGTTGCAATTGCCAATTTATATTGGGAGGGTAGAAATAATCGTCTAAAAGAAATCATTCGAGCCTTGAAATCTTTTGAGTACAACAACAATTTCTTTTAGTGTTATCATCCTCTGTTTTTACCCAAATTTTCCAACACTTAAATCTTTAGCCTTTATGATATTTTACCTCTCCAGCAGGTTGCTTAGGGTACATAAGAAAACATTCTTCTCGAGTTTTGGGATAATTACTTCATCATCATTTAATCTTCTACCTCTCTTCTTCCCTGATCATCCTCTCCGCGACTAGTTTTTCCCTGTGATCTCTTTCATGCTTGCTAGTAGAAGCGTTTCTCTCTATACTGCACCATCTTCAAGGTAAGTTCCATCCTTTGTTTTGATCATCTCTTTTATGCCACGACTGTTCTTGCTTGGGTTTTTATGATTGAGTTCTACTGATTTGGTTTCCAGTTCCATGGCTCCGAAAATATTCCAAGGACGTAAAAACTGCTTTTTTATTTTTCCAAAGAATTTGCTCAACAAGGATTCAAACTCACCAATCCTAAACCTTTCAATTTAGTCTCAATTTGGGATGGATACAAAAAAAAATAAAAATAGGGTTTTAGTCACTTGAGGACAACTAAAAGCCGGTTTTTCAGTTCCTTTGTATGATCCTATAAATCCTCTTTTCCACAAAGTGCTAACTCGTATAGACCCTCAATGAGACATATTTCAAATGAGTGGCATTACCATTCGAATGCTTCCTAAGTTCTTCGAGCGCTCACTGAATCTTTTCACTATGCTCGATGAGTCGCATCCATACGAAATTTACGATTATACAGCCAACTCTTTCTTGTCTAACTATACTCCTAAACTTATGGATCTCCGAAAGGAGAAGTGGGGTATTCGGTTCAACTGGCAGCTCATTTAAGATGTTCTCAAGCTTCTGGTACAGAGAATGCATACTATGCTACAACAAAAATGGTTGGTTAAGATGCTTGGTTATGATTATGACTTGTTTTACAACAAAGAAATTGAAAACAAAGTTGATGATGATCTGTCTAGGATTACACCTCAACCATCTTCTCAATGTAACAGTCTGACACAAGTACATCCTGCGTGGCTTGCTGAAGTGGTTAATAGCTATGAAAATGATTCTTTTGCTAAAGACTTAATTATTCAATTAATGATTTTTCCAACTGGTACACCACATTATTCTTATTCTCAAGGTATTATCAGATTTAAGAACAGAACCTACATTGGTGTGCAAGGAAACTTAAGACAACAAATACTACGTGTTTTTCATTCTTATTCAGTTAGGGGAAACTCAGGATAATAAGCCAGTTACCAGATAGCAAAGGTTTTTTTCTTTTAGATTGGATTGAAAATATACTTGGTTAAATACATTCAAGAATGTGACATTTTTCAGTAACACAAGAGTTAATGCTTGTTTAGAAACTTACATGAGGTGCATGACAAGTTATAGACCAACCAAATGGGTTGTTTGGTTACCAATGGCTGAGTGGTGATTTAATACTACCTATCACACTAGACTTCTACTTACTCCATTTCAGGCACTAAATGGATATACACCACCTCAGTATTGCCTCTTTTACTCTCAAGCTATCAATGTTTCAGTTGATGACTATCTGCAGAAGAGACAGGCTATGAGTATTATTCTCAAATCCGCTCTCGAAGAAGAACAACATCGAATTAAGCAACAAGTTAACATAATCAGAGTTTAACGAGAATTTAAAGAGGGGGACTAGGTATATCTGAGTCTTCAACCTTATCGTCAAACTTCTGTCCAGTTGAGAAGAAACCCAAAGCTAGCTGCTAAATTTTTTGGTCCATACCAGGTGTTAGCCAGAGTGGGAAAGGTTTCTTATCGACTCATTTTGCCTCCTACTTTGAAAATTCATCCGATCTTTCATGTGTTACAACTCAAGCTGAAATTAAGTACAAGATTGCTTCCTCAAACAACACTTCCTTCTCTTGATTCCGATGGTTGTTTGAAGATTTCTCCATTACAGGTGCTAGGGTCTAGACTGGTTAAGAAGAATAAACATATTATTTCTCAGGTCTTAGTTTATTGGAACCATTCAACCCCAGCTGATACTACTAGGGAGGATTCTAGCTTCATGAAACAACATTACCCGAAACTGATTCTTGAGGACAAGAATCTCTAAAGGAGTGGGCATTTGTCATATCCTAGTACCAGTACTACTACTATGTTATGGCCTACCATATTATCTATCTACCAGGGTCTTTATTTTATTTCTACTAGTATAACACGCACGCGCGATGCGCTTGCAGTTCTGTTCCATAGCAAATCAAACTCGTCTATCTCGTATAGTTTATGTTATTGTCGCTTGTTTAGCCTTTTATGCAATTGCACATCTCTCTGGCGTGTATTCAACTTCCATGTAACCCACAGCAAAACCTGCTTTTTCTAAGAATTATTCTTTCTTCTTTTTTGAAACAACATAGCAATAAGAGTCATCACGAACTGTATATATGAATGGTAAAACTATACCAAATTTAAATATGGATAGACCCTCTAATGCTTTTAGTAATCAGAGACACAACCAATGACACGCATTACTCCTCGCCTCATCTACCAGACATCACAAACATTTAAGTTAATCACTGCATACATAATTCTATGAACACTTAACTCAATCACTACATACATCACTAATTAGTAGTATTTATGATGTTGTTCCATATGTTTTCCATTCTCAACTATTTTCGCTTATTTTTTTATCTTTTTTGATCGGCAACTATTTTCACATAATGGAAAAATCATTATAGAAGAGGATTTTTTCTTGCACATGAACAAAATATCAATATCATGTTTCACAATAAGAGATTGCAAATGTTCTGCCAGTCATTTTTAGAAAGAATTTTTCTTGCAGCAACTGTTAACGTCAGAGGATTCCAAAGCGTATGAAATCTCATTATGGGCTTAACAATGAGAGAATATGAATATATATCTCATATGCTGTTGTGATACAATTACATGTTGCTTTCTATATGACAAACTTAAGTTCTAAAAAGTCCTCATAAAGGTGAGCTGGCATTGACAATGCATTAAGTTCAGTGTGCTTAAGTTCTAAAAAGTCCCCTAGGCAATAGTGTTGGTGAGCAGACAATGCCTAAGTATAAACGCATACTTCCTGTATATGTTTCTGTCTGTCTTTGCTTCTTGCTTAAAGCCTAAGTATCATGACATATGTGTAGAAAGCTTCTATTATCAGAGACCATTTAAGGGTGCTTGGGAGTATTGAAAACCTCGTTAAATAACTGTGGGTTTGAGCAAGTATGCCATCCAGGAGCTCATTAGGTTAATGGTTTGAGGCCAACTCAGTTGCCACACTTATGGACATGATCCTCTCAAATACCTCAATATATTGAGTTCACATGCAATTTTTGTAACAATAAACTTATCAATGAGCATGAAGTTAGGAAGGACACGAAACAAATTATAGGTTGAAGATCGTATTCCTCTCAAGCATTTTCACAAAAAGGTACAATTCAAGAATATTAGTTTAACAAACAGCAGCAGAATAGATCCCCTAGTAATGTTCATCAAAATGACGGAAGCAAGTGAGAATAAATGAACAACACAACATGAATAAATTCGGAGAGGTATTCAAAAAGGGAAAAAAATCGAATTGTAGCATGGATGTACCTGGTGATTGTGATTGTATAAGTGTGGTTTAGCTAGGTTAAAGCTGCTTTTTTTGTGTAATCTTGAATCATTTAGAGAATCACAGTGTTTTCCTTGCTTCAGATTCAAGATTGAATACTGTATGACCTGATTTTGAAGAGAAGTTTTTTTTTGTGTTCGGTTTAAAAATTAAAAATCGATGAGTTTTGATTTTGGTCTAAAATTAAAAATCGGATTTGGTTTTAAATTAAAATGCCCCTCGGTTGTTTGATTGATTTTGTAACTTCAGAGGAGATTAATTTGGTTAGGGAAAAAAAATCAGCCTCGATTGTTCTTCCTTCGAGTGTTAGAGGAGACTCCTTTTTGTTTTCGTTGAAGCTGGGTTTTTCAGTTTTGGCAACGAAGACTGCCCCTCGTTTTTTACAGAGTTACGAAACTTTCAGCATAAAATTTAGAATCACGGAAGGGTAGAATAGTAATTTATTGTCGGACGGTAGAAAAAAGACTCTGGTCGAAAAAAATGTCTTTTCTTTATATTAGTTAGATTAGATGTGCCTTTAGTTATTATACCCACATGTTGTACGTGAGTAGAAGACACACTATATTAGTTGTTATCTCTTCCTTGTACGGACTCATGAATTATCAAATCTTGTCTTCGTATTCTATGACTCTTATTCTCTTGTTTTTCATTCCCAATCCCTCATTCTTACCTTAATATTCACCATTCCTCTCTTTTTTTGAATGCATCTGTTGTAAATCCAATACAACTAAAGTCAATTTCACAAATATATCCAGCTGTGCAAGCACCTCTAACTCTAAATATATCCCATCTAGTTGGGACAAGCTCAATCAATTAGTTATAAGATAAGCTAAGAAAAAGGTTTGGGAAACAAAGTTCGTTAACGAACCAGTATCTGTTAAATCTCATGAAGATCATATCCGAACCAAATCAGAGTGTTCTTACAAACATAATACAAGAGTGAGTGGATTCTAAATTATAGAGAATGTTTAAGAAATAAGAAGATAGGTTTAAGCTTCAAAAATCGGGGGTCTAACAACCAAACCCAATATATCGTTAAGCAATCTGTATTGACCAACTCCAATATAATTCCAAGAGAATCAACTAGACAGTCAGACTCAATCAAGGAAAATATATCCAAGAGTTATATCTATGTTTATCAATGTAATCAACAAATCAAACAGATAGAATCCATGAGCCTGATTATTATGAGAATCAACTTTAACGGTACCAAAGACCAATGTTCAAGTGTCAATCAATTTCAATCAACAACCGAAGGTTGGATTTACCAATTGATTGAACTACGCACAACCTATGATATTTCAATTATATAGAAAATATAATGCGGAAAAGAAATAACACAGACACTAGAAGTTTTGTTAACGAGGAAACCGCAAATGCAAAAAAAAAAAACCGAGACCTAGTCCATATTTGAACACCATACTATATTAAGCCGCTACAGACTCTAGCCTACTACAAGTTAACTTCGGACTGGAATGTAGTTGAGCCTAACCAATCTCACACTGATTAAGGTACATGATAAGTGCATAATTTATATGATTTTAATATCCATTCCATACTTGTTTTAGCTATTATTCTTGCATGTATTCGTTTTATTACTACAAGCCACTAACCCGGTATATACGCACCGGCTTAGCCTAATTATATCTGTAAGTGACGCCGGCGTAATTGAGATGCTTTCATACCTTTGTCTGTGTCTCATCAACAAATTAAATAAATAGGTCATTTTTTTTTCTACTCCGAAATAAGGTATTCCTATATATTTTCCTATGAACAGTGACACCAAATAGGATTCTACATTAATTTGTTGAGAAAGCATTGGTGATTGATCAGTGTAGAAGTCGAGGATTTAAATGGTTCCAGCTCTATGTCCAAAGTTTGTTGAGATGTCTTTGTGATTGACCTAGTATTTCACAACCCAAGGTTTGTTGAATATTCCCACATTAGCATGTGCTCGGTATTTCACAATTAACTTCATGGTATCCGCCCATAGGTCCCGTACACAATCCATTCTGTTACCCTGCGACCATTTTGTAGTCATTTGTAAATTGAGAAACTGCTGGCATCACCATTCTTTGGTTTCATTTTATTTATTTTTTGGGGGAAAATGCTTTGAAATATTACTTTGTTTTTTTTGGGTTGTGCATTAGACATTAGTTGTCCACATGGTCATGTGCAACGTATATTGTATTCCAACAACAGATTGGAATTGTCCCTTTGTTTCTGCATTTTTATTTTCATCACCTGAAATTAACATCACCTTACTTTACGTGTGCACATGTTAGTATCAATGGCATAGTTATTCCGTCGCCCATATAGACTTTCATCTTGGTTACCATTCATAGGATGATCTGGCACCTGCGCGCATTTGCAGCGTAGGTTGCATGACATGAAGAGAGTCTACCTATGGTAACGCAAAAGATGCATAAGTTGAAATTTAGGCATCCAAAATTCATATTCATTCATGAGATTCAATGAATGGCACTTCTATTAAAATCTGGTTGCAAAAATAAATGTCACCATGTAAGAATCACCATATAATTGTACATTGCCATACTTGGGATAAGGTTTTACGAAGATGATCTTTTAGCATGTCTAGTACTTTCTTTCTTTTTAATCTTCTTTGGCTTAATTCACCTTCTGTCATACATATAGCGGAAGACATCCACACCAGTATATTACGAAGTTAGATATAGAATCTTGTAAGTTAGCATAAGAGTAATTGTCACCTGTTGACTTGCAATTTAATTTTGCAATCCCGAATAAAGTCCAAAACGTTTGGCGCACAGTTCTGTTTGTGGTAGTTTCTACCGATTCTTTGGTATGGACAATGGAACCTAAATGAGTAACTCTCATGATTACTCGATTTTATTTTCGTTTTGGACCTGAAATATAATGGAATGTGAGTGATTAGGTCTCATGATTGTTTGATGTTCGTTTCGTTTTGGACCTGCAATACCTTTTCTCCGCAGATGGATGATTTTTTTCCTTTTGGTTGTCGCCTCTACCGCGACCTGTTGTGTATGTGCATCCATTGCAAACAAATCATACCGAAATTATTTGAGTAATTTGTGAAGTCAGTTTTGTAGAACAATCTATATACTGAAAATAAGCAAAAGAGGCGTCTTTTCGTAATAGATGTGAGAATTAGTTATAGTTAACTATAACAAAAAGACGTGTCTATTCAAATAAGATGTGAACTTAAAAGTTAGTTCACATTCACAATATTACAATATGTAAAACCTGCCCAACAGAGAATCACCAAAAGTCACATCATTTCCTACCTTAATTTGAAACCGATTCCACATCCCATTTTATAAGGGCTTATTGGAAAGCCATGTTAGCACATAAACCAAATTACAAAGTCCACGTGGTGGGCTAGATTTTCAGGGCGATCTTGACACCATATGAAAGGGCGATATGAAAGAGTGTCTCTAGAAGAAAAAAGATGATATGAACAGGCATACTAATTGGAAAGGGTCTTAAGGCTTAAGGGATGACAATGCTCAAATGGCGATTCCTAAAAACACCAACATTTGTTCACGTATTTATCTGATTCAACCTGTGATTCACTCGTCTCTAATTTTTGTGATAAATACTTGTCTTGTAACAATTTTCTTTTAGAAAACATAAAAAGATGCAACGTTTGGTGTTGAGTTAGAGAATTTGCAAAGCTTCCAACAGTTATGAATCTTATGTCTCAAGAGTTGCGATTAGGTGGCTAATGATGACATGTAAATAGGTGTTGACATGGATTCACCACAAATCAAAATGATTGTGGTTTTGCCATGTGGCCTTTTTGGGGTCCCTTATTATAAAGAAAGATTGTGTTCTCTTATTTTACTCTAATAGGTGACTCATCCAAAACATAGATACAAATTTCTGAAAAGAGCTATAAAGAGAAGTATTCCAAGTATCAAAGTGCCCAATTCCAAGAGAATTGGAAGAAGTGCGACGAAAAGGAGCAAAACGCTCAAAATCAAGAGAAGGGACAAAGACCAATCTTAACTCATTCAAATAAAGGATTTCTCATCATCATCTTGAATAGAATTGAAAGATAAAAAAAATTCAAAAGAATGAGGTCATTCCGAGTTTAGATGAAGAAGTTGTGGCCAAAAAAGTTTCTATTGAATACCGAAAACAGTGAAGTCCGCGAATTAGGTTCGCATACCGGGTTCGCAGACTTAATTCCAAAATTTCAGCTAGAATTTGAAGTTTGCGGACTAGGTTCTCGAACTTAGCAAATGGGAAACGTGTATTCACACCTTGGAAGGCCTAAGGGCACGTTTGGGAATGTTATTTCGTTATTTTGGGTCGGGTTCTTGAACCGAACTAAATACTTATGTAAAATTATATCATATCGTCTCATATCACAAGTTCTATATAAAAACCTAGGGTTTACCCCTATAGGGGGAAACCATCATTATTCATCTTCTTTGTAATATGAGTAGTTAAATCCTTTGTTGATTAAGGATGAATTCAATGTTCCAAGCGTGAAGCTTTATTAATAATACAAATCTATTGAGAGTTTTTATCATCATAGTTTGTCTTTACCATATCTAAGGTTTATGAGTGATTCTTATATTGATTTGGGATGCATACTAGATTAGTCTATTGATTGTTCTATCGCTAGTAGAAGTTATGAGATAAGTAATCGTCGATTAACTCTCTACACAAGTAGAAATCGCGAGACCTTACGGAGGGATTCTGTGGAGGAATCGTGTGTAAAGACAACACCAGCAACTAAACCTTGATCTAAGAGTTTAATTACTGAGATCAACCTAAACTCAAAAAGCTTAAGGCCGATTGGATTACAACTTGAGTAATCTACTACTTGGTGGTTCATTGGATAGAATCTGGTAGTTGAGAACTTCTGTATCCAGTGATTGAAGGAGTTTTGGGGATAACACTGATCTAGTTGTTATTCTACAGTTGGTGATGAATGGTTCTTACGAACAATAGATAAGTATTATAATCATGTTAACGCTTGGTAATGGCGAAGGATTCCTTGATCATCCCTTTCTCTATTATTGTATTTTTATTTTATTTATCTCACAACCAAAACCCGCCCCTTTTGTGTTATTTACTTTATCTTGCTATTTCAAATAACCTATCAATTACACAGCTCTCTGTGGGAAAGATCTCTTACTACCGCTATATTACTAGTTATTTAGTGGGAAATATCTTTATTAATTTGTTGAGCCTACGACAGCCCATACAAATTTTGGCGCCGCTGCCGGGGAGCAGTCGTTAATTGATTTGTTATTTGTTTAGCTTGTTTTTATTTATTTTGTTTTTAGATTTTTGTTTGGATTTTCTGTTTCTTGTGAGTCATCATGTTTCCTTACGGAAATAACATGTACGAAGTACAAGATTACAAATACAACAGTGGTAATCAATATGGTTTTCAATCTCATTCATATGACAACTACCAACCATCCTATGGGTATAATCAAAACCAATCTTTTGGCTATGATCAATATCCCACGGAACCTTATGGATATTCTCATACATGTCAACAACTTTATGACGGACATGTAAGTGAACAATCACGAGGATGGAAGGATAGTTATGCTTTTGATCAATTGTTTTCTAGTAATGTACAGATGACAGAGAGTTTGGAGCTAAAGAGTGATCATACTGCATCAAGACCTACTCCTCTTCATCGTGTTTTTCCTTCACTCTTTCCAAAAGAGGAGATTTTGCACAACGGTGGAAAGCGTGTTAATGTCAGAAAACTTTTTAAGCAACAAGAGCAGCTACAAAAAGACGGTGCATCACAAGATACTCTTGAAGAAATTAACAAGGCCATAGACATGGAATTCAAACGCCGTTTTGATGTTGACGATTCTGAGGTTGACAGTGATTCTGATAAAAATGAACCACCTCTCGAAAGTCCTTGCAATAATGGTACGATTATCCCAACTCAGGATTATAATATTGATCTGTCGCCTATTCAATAGGAGGAGTATGGGTATATCTATTGTTATAAATGGTATAACGTACTCAAACGAAGAAATTAAGAGTTGCATCAATGAACTAAACTTTTTAGAGGAAGACTCCGATTCGGATGATGAGAGTGTTGAAGAAATTGAGATTGAGAATGAAACCAAATTGATTGTCGTGGAAGACCCAATTAAGCTAGATAATAATAGTTCGATAGAGGACCACGATATACTTGAGGTAAATAATTCACTGAAGATAATTAATGAGGATCCGGTACAAGGTTTGTCTAATCCTTTGCATGATTCTATATATATTGATCATTTTCCTCTAATTAAAGTAGCTTATAAAAGAGTTGTTAACCCAACTTTTAATAAAATACCTCACTTAGGATTGGAGTTATGTTCTTCCAAAGTTTTAACGGATTATTTTGCTTCTAAGTATCCACCACTTGATGTGTTTGAATCGAGTATTGTGCAGGTTCACCAAGATGAGGAACCTTTTGAATCTCCCGAATTTTATGTTCTATATCCACTTCCGAGTGTAAAAAGGACTAAGTGTGGGGGAAACTTCAATAAATTGATAGCTTTAATATTTATATTTTGTGCTAATGCTTTTGTGAAGCTATTATTTGGAAGGATTACCAAATTTTCGGATTATTGGTGTACGTACGATAACAATAACGTCGGGCTGACGACGTTAAACCAAGCGTTGCGTGGGAGGCAACCCATCGGTTTTGTATCTCTATTCCTTTTATTTTTAGTTTTCTTAGTTTTTCATATCATATCTTGCATTCCCATCTTAGATTTTACAAAGTCCTATATCTATAATGAAAGTTTTGACGAATTCTCGTCAGAAAATTTTAACTGCGCAGTTGTCACAAAAACAGCTCCCGAGACTTCATATGGAGTCTGATTTGAGTGGTTGACCCCAACTTGTAAAGAGGACAGACTCACATTTCTTTTCCAAAAATAAAATCTGAATTCGGAGTCTGTTAAGTTGTAGCGATAAGCCTAGACATTTGATTTCCGGTATTTTTATAGAACTTTTTTAGATTGCATGATAGTAAATACGGAGGCCATCAAAGTCAGACCGTTTGTCGAAACACTGTGCACTTTTGATACCTTATATAAAAGACGTAGTAGAACAACTTTCTTTTAGGATGTTTTTCCTAGTTCCCTACCCACTTGTACAGTTTTTGTGTTTTTCAGGGCTGTTATGTCAGAAATCAAAATTTTCGGTTTTGAACATTGAGGACAATGTTGAGTATAAGTGTGGGGGAGTAGTTAAGCATGGTTGGATTTCATAAAATAAATAAATAATACTATTTGATTTCTTGCATTCTTGAGACTTCATATTTTGGAGTTAATTATGAGCTATTTAGGATGACACTCTAAACCTTTTCATGTTGAAACAGTTCTTATATAGCTATAGATTAAGTTCCATTTTATCATTCCAAAATCCTTAATTATATATATGTTCATAATTGAATGCAAAACTAAGCTATGGTAGTCGTTTGAAAGAGTCATCCTCGCAATTAATCATTACTGAATCATTTTATTTTTATTTTTGCAGTTTTATGTTTCTCTAAAGTGATTTGGTGGGATCCTGATACTGACGTGGATGTTGTAGCAAGGTAATCATTGGTTGAGTATATAAAAGCCCATAGACAATTGTCTTACACTCGTAAGAGTGAGCCGGAAAAAAAATATAAAAAGAAAATAAAAGAAAATTATATATATATAAGGCTCCTCTTCATTTATCGACACTAATAAATGATAGGTCTGGAATCGCGGATAATCATAGTCGATGGAAACAAAAACCATATTATCATTATATAGAAAGTCAAAAAGACTATTGATGAGGTTCTTGACACCTGGATAGCAGTATGTGTGAAACGTTGTCCCTATCTCCGTCGCCTAAACAAGAGTGGAATGAAGGATCCAAGGAAACTATCATGTACTTGCTGAAAAGGAACATGCGCTTAGGGTATCTAATCATGTGGCCGAGTTAAATGGGTGCTTCTCTCAACTATTGCGCTATAAATAAATCTCCTTTGACGATATTCATACAAGTATTGTGGGTAACATCTTTCACTTTAGTCAACATTTGCACACTTCACTTTTCTATTTCCATTTTCTTTTCTATCCATGTAATTTTAATATGCAAGTGTTGTGACAAATGTTGAAACAAGTACGATGACTATCTTAGTAGAGTTTTGCAATCAGGTTAAATGTCACACACAAGTAATTGCTAATGTGTGATGATTAGAATCATGTGGCCGAGTTAAATGGGTGCTTCTCTCAACTATTACGCTATAAATAAATCTCCTTTGACGATATTCATACAAGTATTGTGGGTAACATCTTTCACTTTAGTCAACATTTGCACACTTCACTTTTCTATTTCCATTTTCTTTTCTATCCATGTAATTTTAGTATGCAAGTGTTGTGACAAATGTTGAAACAAGTACGATGACTATCTTAGTAGAGTTTTGCAATCAGGTTAAATGTCACACACAAGTAATTGCTAATGTGTGATGATTAGAATGTATGTGGGATGTTTGCAGCTAAAGAACATATGCAAGCTAATTATTTAGCTACTAATTCATGTCTATCCTTATTGGTTCTTCCAAGGCAAGATATTGGAGTTGGTTTTGTGGGTATACCTCTTGTAAGCCCTCACGAGACTATAACTCATCCACTAGGGACACCTAGGGGTTTACAGGCTTGTTATACATGTTAAGTGCAACCGTTTTCTCGACGGGATGGATTTGTTGTATTTATTATTAGTTTGATTTAGTTTTATTGAGGACTAGCAAATGCTAAGTGTGGGGAAATTTGATAAGTGCATAATTCATATGATTTTAGTATCCATTCCATACTTGTTTTAGCTATTATTCTTGCATGTATTCGTATTATTACTATTGTTTTCTCTTATTTGACTCTAATAGGTGACTCATCCAAAAAGTAGCTACAAAGTTCTGAAAAGATCTATAAAGAGAAGTATTCCAAGTATCCAAGTGCCCAAGTCCAAGAGAAGTGGAAGAAGTGCGACGAATAGGAGCAAAACGCTCAAAATAAAGAGAAGGGCCAAAGACCGATCTTAAATCACTCCAATAAATGATTTCTCATCATCATATTGAATATAATTGAAATATAAAAAGAATGCATAAAGAATGAGGTCATTCCGAGTTCGGGTGAAGAAGTTGTGGCCAAAACAGTTTCTATTGAATACCGAAGACAGTGAAGTCCGCGAACTAGGTTCGCTTACCGGGTTCGCAGACTTAATTCCGAAAATTTCTCCTGGAATTTGAAGTTTGCGGACTGGGTTCATGAACTTAGCAAATGGGAAACGTGTATTCACACCTTGTAAGGCCTAAGGGCACGTTTGGGAACGTTATTTCGTTATTTTGGGTCGGGTTCTTGAACCAAACTAAATACTTGGAGACCAAGAAATGTAAACCTATAAAAAGGTATTAGGTTATGTAAAAATATATCATATCGTCTCATATCACAAGTTATATATCAAAACCTAGGGTTTACCCCTTTAGGGGGAAACCATCATTATTCATCTTCTTTGTAATATGAGTAGCTAAATCCTTTGTTGATTAAGGATGAATTCAATGTTCCAAGCGTGAAGCTTTATTAATAATACAAATCTATTGAGAGTTTTTATCATCATAGTTTGTCTTTACCATATCTAGGGTTTATGAGTGATTCTTAGATTTATTTGGGATGCATATACTAGATTAGTCTATTGATTGTTCTATCGCTAGTAGAAATTATGAGATAAGTAATCGTCGATTAACTCTGTACACAAGTAGAAATCACGAGACCTTACAGAGGGAATCTGTGGAGGAATCGTGTGTGAAGACAATACCAGCAAGTAAAGCTTGATCTAAGAGTTTAACTACTGGGATCAACCTAAATTCACAAAGCTTAAGGCGTTCGATTGAATTACACCTTGAGTGATCTACTACTTGATGGTTCGTTGGATATAATCTAGTAGTCGAGAACTTCCGTATCCAGTGATTGAAGGAGTTTTGGGGATAACACTGATCTAGCTGTTATTCTACGGTTGGTGATGAATGGTTCTTACGAACAATAGATAAGTATTCTAGACCTGTTAACGATTGGTAACGGCGAAGGATTCCTTGATCATCCCTTTCTCTATTATTGTCTTTTTATTTTATTTATCTCACAACCAAAACCCCCCTTTTTGTGTTATTTACTTTATCTTGTTATTTCAAATAACCTATCAATTACAAAGCTCTCTGTGGGAACGATCTCTTACTATCGCTATATTACTAGTTAATTAGTGGGAAATATACTTATTAATTTGTTGAGCCTACGACATCCCATACAGTACAGTCGCGTTCCTTACGTCTCTGAATCCCAGCAGGACTCTACGCACTTGATTCCCTTAGCTGATCTCACCCACAACTAAGAGTTGCTACGACCCAAAGTCGAAGACTTTATAAACAAATTTTTCTCCCACAGAAAAGTCTATTCTAATAGATAAACCTAGAAATATCAATCACCTCACAATAACTTAACTATATGGTAGTAGAACAAGTTATTATGTAATCACAAAGAATGAGACAAAGATCTTTGTGATTACTTTTTATATATTACCTATCAGAGATAATTCTCGATCAAATATTAGAGAATATAGTACTCAATATGATAGAACAAGTAAGATCAGAACACGCAACTACAGAGAAAATATTTGGGTATGGCTTCAGAATCCTAGTGAAGTCTTTAATTCGTTAACCTATAATGGTTTTAGGAAAAACCTAGGTTAAAGGAGAATCGACTCTAGTCTCAATTAATATCACACAGGAGGTGTGGGTATTAGGTTTCCCAGATGCTATAGTTCTCCCTTATATAGTCTTCAGATCAGGGTTTGATAGCTTTGAAACAAAGAAATCAATATTCACCGTTAGATGAAATCCTGATTAAGATTTAAGATAAGTTTTCTTAAAACCAAAGCAATATCTCTCCACCGTTAGATGGTATGAGCTTGTTACATACAAATGAAATATACCTTCATTTAGATATGTGTAATTGTACCTAAACGTGTATATTGAGTTGGCTTAATAACAATTAACCGTAGTTAGTTATATGAACACTTTTGTGTTAACCACATTCATCTTAACACTTCTAGATCAAATGATAATCAAATGAATCTAATTGTTTTACTCATAGAGTTGTTTAATTATTTATATTCTCATAGAAGTATACAAGACACAATTGAAACAAAATCGGATTGATTCAAAATGAAAAAGCGGGGGTCTAACAACCACACCCAATATTTCGATTAGCAATCTGTGTGGACTAACTCCAATATACTTTCAAGAGAATCAACTAGACAGTTAGACTCAATCTTAAGAAAGACATATCAAAGAGTTAAATATCTCAATCTCTAATTCAATCTGCAATCAGCAAATAGAAATCTGCAAGACCGATTAAATATAAGAGATATAAACTTCGATGGTACCAAAGACCGATATCCAAGGATCAATCAATTTCCAATCAACAACCAAAGATTGGATTACACAATTGATTAATACAACGGACAACCTGTGATTTTTCAATTATACAACAAAATATAATGCGGAAAAGAAATAACACAGACAACAGAAGTTTTGTTAACGAGGAAACCACAAATGCAGAAAAAACCCGGGACCTAGTCCAGATTGATCACACACACTGTATTAAGCCACTACAAACACTAGCCTACTACAAACTAACTTCGGTATGGACTGTAGTTGAACCCCAATCAATATCACACTGATCCAAGGTACAGTTTTTCTCCTTACATCTATGATCCCAGCAGGATACTACGCACTTGATTCCCTTAGCTGATCTCACCCACAACTAAGATTTTCTACGACCCAATGTCGAAGACTTTAATAAACAAATCTGTATCACACAGAAAAGTCTACGGTAATACATAAATTTTTCTCCCACAGAAATACCTACGAGTTTTGTTCCATCTTTTGATAAATCAAGGTGAACATGAACCAATTGATAACCCGGACTTATATTCCCGAAGAATAGCCTATAATTATCAATCACCTCACAATAATCTTAATCGACTAGCGAAAAAAGATATTGTGGAATCACAAACGATGAGACGAAGATGTTTGTGACTACTTTTATATCTTGCCTATCGTATAAATCAATCTCAATCCAATCTTATGATTTTACTCAAATACGATAGAAACAGCAAGATCAAATCACGCAACTACAAAGAAAATAGTTGGGTCTAGCTTCACAATCCCAATGAAGTCTTCAAGTCGTTAACCTATAGGGTCTCGTTAGAAACCTAAGGTTAAAGGAGAATCGACTCTAGCAAATACAACTAGTATCACACAGGAGGTGTGGGGATTAGGTTTCCTAGTTGCTAGAGTTCTCCTTTATATAGTCTTTCAAATCGTGGTTTGCAATCAATGTTATCTTAGTAACAAAGCATTCAATATTCACCTTTAGATGAAAACTTGATTAGATTCAAGCTAATATCTTTCAACCGTTAGATCGAACTTAGATTGTCATTTATGATAATCACGTAAGTGTTACATTTTAGACCCACATTTATATTAGCTATGACTCGATATTTCGACTAATAGCACTATTTTAGTGCTTTTATAGAAAGTACACACAAATATGATTTCCGAAAGAAGAAGCAGTTATATTAAAAAATAAATGGCGTTTGCGGAAAAATTCACCGAATATGAGTGGCTTGTTATTTTATATATCAGCACCAAAAGGAGACAGAGGTTATGAACCAGAATGCGGGCTTCCAAGTCGACTACTTCACCTAGTCGCACCACTCATTCATTCAACAAAGGAATTTTTTGATTGCCAAGCACGTGACTGGCCCAACAGATGGTGAGACGTGGTGCTTTTGGAATCTAAGGCAAATAACTGAAGTGTAACGTGTCAGGATATCCACCACATCTCATTTATTAATATGGAAATAAAAGAAACACATTTCTTTCAAGAAGCTGCCTCATTTCGTCTTTTGGTTGGTTGTGTAGCTGAGAAGATAAATGGGAACAAGAATTAAATGACAGAGAACATACAGAGAGGTACAAGTTCGTGGTCCTTCCTTGGTCTTGGATGTAATCATACACAAATGAAATGCACGTTTATTTAGGTTTGTGTAACCGTACCCAAACATGTACACTTAGTTGGTTCAACAGTAGTTAACCAAATGGTTAGCCATATGAGCACTTTCATCTTAACCATAACTAGTTCAAATGACTCAAGAGAACTAGTTAGAGAGTTTTTCAATTGCTTAGATCTCATAGAAGTGTACAAGACACAATTGAAGCAAAAACGATTTGATTTACTCGAATCAATTCATGAACTTTATAGCCACTCATTGAAACATTCTTAGAGGACATTATATATAGTCTATATTCACAAGCTATTTTTCGTCAAAGAGATTTTCAAGTAATTGAAACTAATATGACTTTCGTCACTAGTAAAGATGTATTTGGCCAAAGCGAAAACTTACCAACACATATTTCGAGAAATAGATAAGCGAGATAAACTCGGCTCGAAATAACAAATGTGTATAATCATAGTCTATATAGAAATACGACTTTTATCTCAAGATAGAGTAGATAAACTTTTGAGTGATAGATAAGTTCAAGTCTCCACATACCTTTTAGTCGATAAAGTTCCACCAGTTCCTTGAGTAGTCCTTCGTCTTTGTATGATGATCGGCATGGAGTCTAAGGCTCAATTACACTTTCTATCCTAGTCTGAGACTTAGCTATGAGTAGACTAGAAATCAAGACTTATAATTTTGGAAACTAAACTTGACAACAAGCTTGAGATAGAAACGCTTGCGAGTTCGACCGAGCAGTGCTCTAACAATCTTCCCATTTGTCAATTTTAGTGACAAAACTATCAATACATATGGAATACAAAAAAGATAAATAAACTTTTGTATCTTCTATTCCACATGCATGATCTCCTTGGTTCTTCAACATTACTCGAAATCTTCGTCACTTCCAAGTACTCCAATGATTCCAAAGATTATAAGTTTAACATCATCGTTGTTGAAAATTCGTAGCTATAACAATGAGAAAACAAGAGTTCTCAATCATTGTTACAGAGTGTCATAGTATTATTACACATCATCAAAGTTTAATTGTATCACAACTTCGACAACAATACTATGGTGATATGTATCAATCCACCTTAGTCAATACTCCATCTCACATGGAAACCACTCCCCCTTACATAATGATCATAAAACCATATGTATTTGTAGTGTGAACTATACATTAATTCTCCCCCTTTTTGTCAATAAAATTTGCAAAGGTACTAAAACTAGTGGGATCCTAATAAAATTTCCATAGAGACATTACATGAACAAAAGAGAGCACATATCAACTTTTTAGGTGCCATCATATAGTCGAAGCTAAAAGCATTCATCAAGGAGTTTATAAAAATACAAGATGACCCCTATAATATTCCACAGCCGCACTCCCCACAAATATTTTGCAATTAAGCACAAGCTCAATTAAGAACTCTCCCCCATAAAATGCCATTCTCGAAAGAACAACAAGAGCGACCTTACTTTTATAAGAAAATAAGGATTTCTTTGGACATAACAAATCACATACGAATATGAATTAACCACAAGAAAACCTATGATTAATTCAATAAAAATATACAACCAAATTAACCACAAAAAGTGATTAATTTAATTGGTCATGCTCGACATAAGAGAACTTACGGAGCCGCATAGTATATACATAAAAATATGAATCAGGGAAGATAAATACTGCGGAATAGACAAGTATTCTATTTTCCATCACTATTTGCACAATGACATATAATAGACTTTTTCCTTAGACACAAAAGCTTTATCCTTTCTTCAATCAAAACAATGACATAAAAGGCTTTAACTTTTGTAATGTCAAAAGTTCATTCATTCTTTTATCAATACTCACATATCGACATATGAAAGACTTAACTTTTGGCAAAGTATGGGACAATCATAGTTCACATACGCAAACACACATATCCCATAACACATTGCAATATATAAAACCATAAAGATTAATACTGCAAAAATCATCTTCCAAACAACTTTAGAATTTAAACAAATAAACCTAAAAAACAAAGAAGATGAAAACGTTGGACATAGATATGTGTCATCACAATAATGGCTATTCCAAACTCTAGTTATACTTCTTAAAAATACAAGAAATAAAATTCTTATCAGAAGATTTACTAGATGTTAAGACCTTTGAAGAATTTTTTATCGTCCCCGAACTCCTTATCGTCAACAGCCATTGGGACATAAGGTTCATGAACATATGTGTTAATATCAATAAACCTTCTTGACCGATGCTGATCCAGGGCCTTCTGAATATCATGAGTCTTAAGCACAAAAGCCTTTATATGATGAATCTCCTTTTGAGTATCCTTCAACACTTCAAGAATATCATAAAACTTCTGAGAATTTGAAGGAACAGCTCTAGGCTTCCTTACATTCCTTCTTTTTATTTTCAAGGTCGGAGGAATGGGAGATTTTTATTTTTCCTTCACGATTGATGGCTTAACAATCATATTAACATCTTTTCCATCAGAAGACATGATGCTTAGGGTATCCATGAGTGTACGGATTTCGATAGGAAATAACAATTTAACTCAACAAGCAGTCTTAAGATAAAAGAAGTTATTAGGGAAGGAAAAATATATGTAGGGTTACGAGACCTTTATACATACAGGTTCATGAACATACAACTCTCAACCCTATAAAAGGCATAATTATCTATTTTAACCCTTTTTTGTTTGATTGATCAGGGAAATCTTTTCCAATATCAATTAGATGTGAAAAAGACGTGAATTCTAGACAAAAGAAGAAAAAAATCAGAACAACTAAAGATTTCTTTTCTTAAAGCCTGAGGTGTGCAAGATATTGTCTCTTTTTAGTCAGGCACATGAGACAAGATGCACTTACCCACACAATTTAAGTTGTGTTGGGATGAACAATAATCTGTCCATCATATCCCTTTCGATTAGAATTCACAGAACCCTGCATCTGTAGTACCAGAATATCGCTACAACGTTATTCCCGCGATATTAACAACATTTCTGCGAGAAGCCCAAACGTTTCTACAAGTATTAACGACACTTTGACGAGATTGTCGCAAGATTCTTCAACAACATTTGGCGAGTGTCACAAAAGAGTGATGTAACGATTAACGATTAAAGATATATGAAGAATAAGTCTGCTTCACGATGGTTATAAAGTTGGCGATGGTGAAGACTGAAGTTATGGCGATGAGATCGCAAAGAAGATCCGAATTAGGGGGAAATCTTAGCTGTCTTCCACTATGTAAATCCCTATATAAAGGGCACAATAGATCCAGAAGATGATGATGCATTTTTGAGAGCTGAGAGAGTTTTGAGGAGAGAGAAACTCCAGAAAGAAAGTTGTACTTCTGAGTTTTGATCTTTCTTGTAAATCTTCCTGAAAGTGAATTAATAAAAGTGTTGTTGTTCATTCACAATTATCTCTTAGTTTTTATAGATTCTTGACAAGGGTGTAGTGTAGGAAATCCTGCAACTACATTTTGGCGCTAGAAAAAGGGATTGAATTAACGAAAATAGAAGAAAAGGTGAAGAAGAAGATAAAAATTGTTCAAAATTAGGGAAATCATAAAGTAAATTGGTGAGAAAATTGAAGGAAGAATGATCAGAATCAAAAAGGATTGTAGAAAATTGAAAGGTGATGTAATAACAAAAGAAATGATTGATAAATTTCATGAAAATATCAAGGGAAGGATACATAAACGGGATTTTGAAGGAAGGAAGATTATGACAGTGGAGAAGATATCATCATTGAAAGATTGGGAAAAACAAGAAATCACGTTTACAGCAGCAGAAATACCAGGAGAAGATTCAAGTCATACATCTCCATTGGTGGTCATAGTAACCACTATACCAATGAGAAAGGAGAAATCGATAAAATCTGAAGAAGAATGGGCTATGAATAGAACTTTAGTAGACACAGGAAGTTCTGTAGACATGATATTTTATCATACCTTCAAGAAGATGGGATATAAGGATGAAGAAATGTCTCATTCAACGTATTATGTTCATGGCTTTGGAAAGTCTATAACAAAACCTAAAGGCGAGATAATGGTACGAATTCCACTAGGAGAAATTGAAACACAAATATCATTATGTGTGGTAGATGTGGAATCGCCGTACAATATGATATTGGGAAGACCATGGATACACGCAATCAAGGCTGTGGCGTCAACATTACATCAATGTGTTAAATTTCCTATGCCTAGTGGAATTGGAGAAATTAGAGGAGATGTGGATTTCGCGAGATTATGCTACCAAATTGAAGTAAGAAATTGTGAAGAACGTCCAAAGCTGCGAAAAGATCGCAGAAAATTGAACAGAGAAGCAAAGAAAGAAGAGGAATTTAAAATTTACATGATAAGGGCAAAAGAAGGAAAAGGGATACCAAGTGAAGTTTCGCGAGAAGGAGATGAGTTCGCGAGAGTCATGAAAACGCCAACACCAATGGGAGAACCTGAAGCCAGCTACACTGCTGCTGAACCAACAAAAGAAATAAATATTGGAAGTAAAGAAGAACCTAAAATGCTGAAAATTGGGACTAGAATGGAGGCAGATGAGGAAGAAAGAACTATAAATCTTTTGCGAGAATATGCAGATATCTTCGCGTGGAACATGGATGAGATGCCAGGGATAGACCCATCAATAGCATGTCATAAATTAGAAATCAACAAAAACATAAGACCATTTAAGCAAAGAATAAGGAAGATCGCAACAACATATCATTCTCAAATAGAAGAAGAATTATAGAAGATGCTCGACGCAGGAATTATAAGACAAGCAAAATATCCAGAATGGATTGCAAACATGGTGGTGGTCCCAAAGAAGAACAAAGGGATAAGAATTTGCATAGATTTTACGGATCTAAACAAGGCATGTCCAAAAGATAGTTTTCCGTTGCCAGATATTCCACAAATGGTTGAATCAGCAGCAGGAAACGCAAGAATATCATCATTGGATGGGTATAAAGGATATAATCAAATCCCTCTCGCTGAAGAAGATCAAGAACATACTGCATTTTTTGCTCCAAGAGGATTATATTGTTATACAAAGATGCCATTTGGCTTACGAAATGCTGGTGCAACATATCAAAGAATGGTGGAAAAGGTGTTTGCAAAGTGGATCCACAAAACATTAGAAGTGTATGTAGATGATATGCTGATCAAAAGCAAAGAAGCTGAGAATCATGTGCAAGATTTGAGAGAGATTTTCGATCAAATGCGGCAATTCAATATTAAAGTGAATCCTGATAAGTGTACCTTTGGAGTAACTTCAGGGAAGTTTTTGGGGTATATTGTGTCAAAAGAGGGAATACAAGTTGATCCAGAAAAGGTACAAGCAATTCGCGATATGCCAACTCCTGCGACGGTAAAAGATGTGCAAAAACTAAATGGACTCTTAGCCTCGCTAGGAAGGTTCATTTCGCGATCTTCAAACAAGTGTAAACATTTTTTCGATATACTCAAGAAGGGAACAAAATTCAAGTGGACAGATGAATGCGAAAAAGATTTTCAAGGAATAAAAGAACATTTGGCGAGTATATCTATATTACAAAAAGCTGAACCGGGAGAAGAATTATTGATTTATCTCGCAACAACTCCATATGCGTTAAGTGATGTGTTATTGCGAGTAGACACAGGGGTAGAAAAACCAATTTATTATATCAGCAAAACATTTAATTCAGCAGAGAGAAATTATTCAAAGATTGAGAAACTAATTCTAGCATTGGTACACGCAACCTTTAAGCTTCGAATTTACTTCCAAGCGCATAAGATCAAAGTGTTAACGAGAGTGCCAATTGAATCGGTGATGAAAAATTCAAAAAGATCAGGCAGAGTTGAGAGATGGAATGCACAAGTAGGGCATTTTAATATTCAATATGAAATTCTATCTTCGCCAAAATCACAAGTTATCGCAGATTTCTTAGCTGAATTTCCTTTAGAAGATGACGAAGTTGTAGAAGAGATGATGGATATAGAAGAAGAACATGGAGACCCAAAAGAGCTATTAACAGAACCTGACAGATGGGAAATATTAGTGGATGGATCGTCAAATGGAGAAGGAAATGGGATTGGAGTTGTTTTCATTTCACCAGAAGGAGAAAAAACAGCTTTTTCATTTAGATTGGAATTTGCATCCACTAATAATGAGACAGAATATGAAGTTGTAATCCATGCATTGAAGTTTGCGATAGAAATGAAGTTGGAAAATGCTAGAATCACCAGTGATTCACAATTGGTTATTCGCCAGATAAAGGGAGAGTATACCACAAATGAACCATCTTTGAAGAAGTACAAAAAACTTGTTGAAGAATTGTCTGCGAGAATTCCAAAAATAAAATGGAGACACATATCAAGGAAAGATAATAGGCTTGCAGATGCTTTTGCTTTCATATCAAGTATGATGACGAACCCACTTGCGAGATGCATAAAAATTCAAACACTTTTGCAACCGGCGATAAACAAAGAAGAAGAAGAGGTAGATGTAATGATGGTAGAATCTGGCGAGGAAGAAATAGGGAATAATGCTACAGATTGGCGAGCAGATCTTCATGCTTATTTGGCGAGAGGAGAAATCCCCAGAAATCGATTAGAAGCACATAAATTAAAAAGTAGAGCAACCAATTATGAACTAAGAGATGGGGTATTATATCGCAGATCATTTAATGGACCATCGCTAAGATGTTTGACGAGGGAAGAAGGACAAAAGGTGTTAAAAATGTTGCATAGTGGTGATGCTGGTAATCACAGCGGAGGTAGATCTTTGGCATATAAAACAAAGATGCAGGGTTATTATTGGCCATATATGCATGAGGATGCAAAACAACTTTCAAGGCGTTGTGAAGATTGTCAGCGATTTGGGAAGAAGATACATGCACCAGGAGCACCATTATCATCTTTGTCAAGCGTATGGCCTTTTGGAAAATGGGGATTGGATATTGTGGGACCATTTGTGCCTGGTTCTGGACAAAGAAGATATTTAATCGTTGCTACAGATTATTTCACAAAATGGGGAGAAGTTAAGGCAGTACAACACATCCGCGATAAAGACATTTTTACGTTCATATTTGAAAATATAATTTGCAGATTTGGGATCCCAGCACAGTTGATGTCTGATAATGGAAAGCAATTTGAAGGGCAGAATATCGAATTGCTTCTTAATGAGTTTAAGATAAAATGTGGAAAGTCAACTCCTTTATATCCACAAGCAAATGGTCAAGCTGAGGCAACTAATAAGACAATCGCAGACATCTTGAAAAAGAAGTTAGAAGGTTATCACAAATCATGGTGTGAGCAAGTACATAATGCAATATGGGCATATAATACAACTAGACGAGAGGCAACTGGGATGTCACCTTTTTGTTTAACATATGGAGTTGAAGCTGTCCTACCAACAGAGGTTGCTATCCCAACAACAAAAAGAGAGGCATGGGAGAAAAATCTAAGTGCTGGCATGATTTTACATGAGTTAGATGAACTAGAAGAAAAGAGAGAAAAAACTCTACAACATATGGAAAACTACCAGCGAAGATTAGCTCGCGAGTACAACAAACGAGTCAAGAAACGTCAATTCCAGCCTGGCGATCTAGTTTTGCGAGAAACACCAAAATATCAGCAAGAAAGTGGTGGAAAATTAGCGAGAAAATGGGATGGACCATACATCATTAAAGAGATAATTGGAAATGGAGCATACAAATTAATGGATCCAGAGGGAAGAGATGTTGGGCAAAGACTTGATAGACCATGGAATAGATTGTTTCTGAAAAGGTATTATCAGTAGCAATTTTTGCGAGGTAAGAAATACAAATGTAAGATGAAACAATTAAAAAATTCTTCTTTCAATATCAAAATTTATGCGAGCATCATCGCAAGAATAGCGAATAAAATTTCGCAGAGATTAAAAGAATGGGACGAACCTTTATGGCGTGCACCCTAGTTCGCGAATAAAATTTCGTAAGAGGCAAATGTAAGACCTAATAGCGCGTCATATGAGGGGGTATCTCTTGACATGACTCAGCGATAAGGTTATACCGCTACTGGAACCTGAGTCATGCAGACGATGGGGTTAAAGAAAACCTATCCGGGAGAGAGATCTTGGATTTCCAACTATATATGGTTATACCCTGGTTGGACGACCGAGAATCTCTTCCAAGAAGTGCAAAGTATGACCAAGGCGCCGAGGTACACGGTTGAGCCAAGGGTGCCCGGAGCGTACGAAACTCTCTTGCCATCCTTGGTAAGTCTTGGCTACAATGCACTTGGCCTGAAGAAAACCCCACTTAGGGTGCAGTCTTGTAACTATAAGCCATATAGGCATAAAGGACAAGAGGCTGCGAACACAACTGGTTGTTGACAAATCCGGATGGGAGGAGCTAGTCTTGTATGGCCGATGTGCCCTCCTTGAAGGGGCAACCAGGGGGAAGATAAGGGCGGCACCCTCCATTAGGGAGCTGATAAGTGTCATAAGACGGCAATGTCATGGGGCTTTATGATCGCAAGAACATTTAGGCCTGTCATATTGTCGCGTAACGTAAATAATGCAGAGGCAACAAGCCACGAGAGCAATGTTAAGATGAGATCAATGGGTTTTTACATGAAATTGTAAAGACGTCCTGCGATTTCATCGCAAGACGGCAATGTCATAAGGGTAAATTCTTGCGAGAGAATGTATGCTTATCATATTGTCGCAAAGATTTTGAAAGAAACATGGATAAGACAAGATCAAAGGGTCTTTACATGCAAATGTTAAGAAATCCTGCGATTTTGTCGCAGACAGAAAAAGTTTGGCAAAATAAGACCTTTAACTAGGAAGGCAAAATAAGACCAAAAGAATAATCTTACCAATTAACTATTTTGCTTTAAGATGGCAGGAAACATTCATTTATCGCAGAATTATATACAAGGAGGCAAATTTTTAACATCGCGGATTCCCTCAGAATTTTTCAGAAAAGTGCAACAGTATTCCTCATATCGCAGATGTATTCATATTTTCGCAAGAATGCAGCAACACAAATTACTTAAAGAAGATAATGAATATTCACCATTTCAAGCAAGATAATGAAGGGCAAGAAGGGGAATAGAGAAGTAAGATTACATTATCTTACTTGAAAATATTCAAAGTAAGCTAAATCGAAAATTAAAATTCTAAAAGTTTTGAAGATTACATCACTCGCAAGATAGAAGAAGTAAAAGAAAGCAAAGATAAAATTCAAGCCTCGCCAGATTTATTGTTCTTGTCAGATTCATCAACATCATCAGCATCCTTCTCACCGCGAGCTTCTTCTTCCTTGGATTCTTCATCAACGGGTACTTCTTTAGGAGGACTTTTTTCTTCTTCTTCACCACCTTCTTGATTTTCTTGAGTGGTATTTTCTTCATCATTAGTAAACTCTAACTCTTCATCCATGGGAAGAGGAATTTCATCATCATCAACCTCTAGAGGAGGGACAGAAATAGGAGAAAGAGAACGGGGAAGCAGAATATTATTCACAAGAACTTCAGCCCTAAGATGGACTTGGCGAAGAAGAGCTTTTTCACGATTCCTAATTTCTATATTCTTAAAGTATTCAAGATAATCAAGTCTTCTTTATGCTTTGTCCTGAGCAATAAAGCAATTAGAAACAAGAGATTTATTTTCTTTGCGAACTTTATCCAATGTAGCGGTCAGATCAGTGATGGTAGAATGAAGATTTCTTTCGGATTTTGCGAGCAACAAAATAAAAAATCAGTTAGACAAGAATCTCACAAGGAACATAATATAAAATTTTATGAGAAGATCAACAAGAGAGGCAGTCAACTGACTACCTTCTTTTTGCGAGGTTAAGTTTTGGATTAAAGCAAATAAATAGTTCTCCCACTGATTCATGGCATCATCGAATTTATCGCCAACCATACCCTTCAGACGAGATTTCATGTTTTCTTCTTTGTTGCGAAGATATGAATTTTCCTTTGCTAATGAAGAATAAGATTCCTTTAACTGAGAGTATTGGTCTTGAAGTTTGATGGCTCTTAAACTAAGAGTTAATCTACCCTTGATAAGCTTATCCTTTTCGGCGGAAGATGATTCAGTTAACTCCTTGAGCTCCTTCTTAAGAGAATGAAGAGATTGCTCTTGACTATTACATGTACTTTGAAGATTACTTATTTGCTGCGAGGAAATCGTCATCAAGCTTGAAAATCTATGTTTTTCTTGGGACAGGGTTTTATTCTCATCTGATAAAGATTCCATCGCCAAATTAGCCTTAAAAAACAAATATGAGAGGCGATCAAGCTCGCCACTCAAAAAGTTCTGCCTTTGCAATAATTGATTGTTCTCATTAGTAAGATTATTTATGCGATCAATTGAATAAGTGTACAGATTGTCTAGTCTAGTATGTTGATCTATCCAAGAATCTCTTTCAACGCGAACTTCTTCAGCAATAGATTCAGATTTGAGTCTTTCTATGAAATGAGCCCGATTTGAAACTAATATATGAATCAAGAATTTAAGAAGAAAGTCTAAGTACAAAAAGTATGTATATGAAACATAAAAGCAAAAAGAGCAGAGGCAAAGAAAAAATCACCTTTCAGCTCGTCATTTCTTCTGCGAAGATTCTCGCAATCTAAAGAAGAGTTGCGGAGCATGTGATTCAAGGTATCACATTCAGCAGTTTTAGCTTGAAGACTTTTTCTCAGAACTTCAATCTCATTCTTCAAAGATGCTCGTGAATCATTACAATCAGATCCAAAATACTTAAATAGAGTCTCGCAAGCTTCCTGTTGGAGAGGGTCAGTGGAAGACTTTCTAGCATTGTCTAAAATATTAGACAAGACTTTAAAAGCAATATCAACACCTGCGAAAGTTTCGCTTGATGAAGGAAAGGATTTAGAAGGTGAAATAGTAGTGAGAATAAGTTGGCGATCATTTGTGGTGGTTGAGTTATCAGGAGGAGTATGTGGAAAAACCACAGTTGAAGGCCTTAAAGGACTATAAGGAACCTCAGTCGCAGCAGCTTTAGAAGCTTGGTTTGTCAAAATATCAGAAGGGGTAGAGGTATGAACAACGATATTCTCGCGGATAGGAGAAGAAAGATTTGGTTGTGATGGTGTGGGAGTAATCTTCACAGATGTTAACGGGGGCATAATGAGATTTTCCCCGAGTGTCTTAAAATGGCGAGACCTTTTGGGAGGTTTATCAGGATTCACGTCATTCTGCGAATAATAACCCAGATAAGAAACAGAGGCAACAATATTGTTATTTAAAAATAAAGGGTGTTTCTTACTACCTTATCATTCGCAGAACTTTTCTTCTTCTTCTCAGTCGGTCTTTTGCGAGGATTAGGGTTGTGAGTAGTAGATTGTGTGTTAGAAATCTTTCCGCTAAAAAGAAGACATAACAAGGAAATAAGAAAGATTGGAGAATGAAAGTAAAAACTGGCTTAAAATAAACAACATAAATCAAGAAACAAACCTTGAGGACTCCATTAGAACTGTAGCAGAAGAATATGAAGAAGAGGCAAAGTTGCAGACGGAAGATGAAGAAGATGAAGAAACAGAAAAGTAAAACTAATTTTGAAGATTAGTTCAACCTTTTATAGGAAAATGGGAGTGGACCTATGGAGTAGGAACGTGTCAGTAAATGAAGGGATTTACAACACGTGTAAGAAAGGCTGGAATAACGGGATCTTGTCGAGGAGAAAGTATAAAAGGGGAAGAAGTTGCGAAGAATAATAAAGAATATTAGTTCTCATGATCTTATCTTCTTCGCAGAAAAGACATGAGAAGAGGCAAGATGTAGTACCAGAATATCGCTACAACGTTATTCCCGCGATATTAACAACATTTCTACGAGAAGCCCAAACGTTTCTACAAGTATTAACGACACTTTGACGAGATTGTCGCAAGATTCTTCAACAACATTTGGCGAGTGTCACAAAAGAGTGATGTAACGATTAACGATTAAAGATATATGAAGAATAAGTCTGCTTCACGATGGTTATAAAGTTGGCGATGGTGAAGACTGAAGTTATGGCGATAAGATCGCAAAGAAGATCCGAATTAGGGGGAAATCTTAGTTGTCTTCCACTATGTAAATCCCTATATAAAGGGCACGATAGATCCAGAAGATGATGATGCATTTTTGAGAGCTGAGAGAGTTTTGAGGAGAGAGAAACTCCAGAAAGAAAGTTGTACTTCTGAGTTTTGATCTTTCTTGTAAATCTTCCTGAAAGTGAATTAATAAAAGTGTTGTTGTTCATTCACAATTATGGCTTAGTTTTCATAGATTCTTGACAAGGGTGTAGTGTAGGAAATCCAGCAACTACAAATACTTGTAACACTTTGATAATTCATGACCTTTGAGTGAACAGTACGAGCATGTCAATCTTTGATATACTTCAGGTATCTGAGATGTGCAAGCTTCTAGACACATAGTGGACTCTGAAACATTACACCAAGAGTTTCCAATAGAAAGGTCATTTTTATCTTCCAGATTGGTTGAGTTTTCTTCTGAAAGAATATCATGATTTATATATGTATTGCTATATTATCAAAATCAATATTTTCACAAAGAAGTGTAACACTTGATTTTTCGTCTTCATTAGAATCATAGTTGTCAGACATTTCATCAAGAATTGCAGCAAGACCTTTGTTCCCAGTGTATTTCTTTCGATTTGGACACCCATTTGCAAAATGACAAAACCTTTACACTTAAAGCACTGAAGCATATCCTCGTCATCAGTTTCATCATTATCCCTATTTTTAGAAGGAACACGATTATGGGGTTTGTAGTTGCAGAATAACCTACAACTACACCCTCAATAGAATTAGTAAAAACTCAAGAAGTTCTTGATGATGAATAACAATTTTCTTATTAATGTTCTCAATTGATTACAAAGAAGTATCTAAATGGAATTAGAATAGTTACAACTTTCTCTATTCTCTTTCCTAAGATATTTTCTAACACTCACTAAAAGAACCTCCCGAATTTTACATTTGAACTCCTATTTATAGTAAAATTTATACAACTGTATATGAATTGCGAAGTATCACAACTCATACTCGCAACATTATTCCATCCTCGCAAAACTTCATATTTCTCCGCGCTACTTATATCATCGTATCATTTTATAATTCTTTTCTCCTTTATTTATTACGATACTCGTGAACTATTATCCTGCGATATTCAGTACAGTAGGAACTTTACAAGCCTTCGCAATAAGTTTGCGAGCATTCGCTATAGGAGAATTTCCTAATCCACGAGAAGAATGGAGGAAAGCCTCAGAGATGCTAACCATTGCTGAGGCAAAAGTTTCTGGGATACTGTAATATTCATTTCCACCTTCATCAACATCATTATCATCATCTCCTTTATCAGAAAGAGTATCGGAATCAGAACTAAAGTCCTTCTCAGGAAATTTATCATCTTCATCACCAAGATCTTCTTTAATATTCTCATTAGAAGAAATTACATTGGAATGAGACTTGGTTGAGAGTTTCTTCTTTTTTATCCTCTCGTAAACAACATCTTGAAGTTTTCTTTTACCTTTGCAAAGAGCATCATCTTGACTACCAGAAGCTTGGGTAACCTTCGCAGAACGGAGAGTTTGTTGTCTTGCAGTAAGCCTTTTAGAAGAAGTAGAACTCTTATTTTCACTCGCAGCAATCTCAGGAAGAAGTGGAACCTGCAAATTCAAATAAGGATAAGAAACAGAGGCAACAATATATTGTTTAGAAAAATACAAGAGTGTTTCTTACCTCATTTGAAACTAAAGTGTAACAAAAAGATAAGGATCCGGAAGTACATACATTTCTAAAAACCCAAGGTTGATAATGGCGGTTACGAAGGTTCGCAGGAAGTTATACTATCCCAAAAATATAATAACCCGATAATATTAAAGGGTACTTATACCAATCTTCATCATTATAACGACGAGGTGTCTTATTATTTCCTGAAGCATAATCAATATCGTGCATGAGAAGATCATCTGCTGCGATATTAGCTTTACGATGAATACGAACACCCCAACGATTATCTTCTTTCCTCGCAGGAATTAGTGTGTAATTTTTGAAAAAACCCTCAACTGTATAATTCGCAGCAACAATTTCCATATTTTCAAATCCAGGTTTCCTAAGATCAACTGAATACAAAGATTTCCCAAAAGCGGCACGATTTGCGAATTCAACTAAGAGGCGAATACAATCACCAGTCAATTGGTAAATGGCACAAGAAAAATTGGGGTGGGAAATAATTTCATAGAATAGAGGAAAGTTGACATCATAAAGAGGAAGAGGAAGACCTGCGAGGATTTGACCTCGTGAGATTAAATTTTTTTGATCATCCCAAACATAGTTGGTAAAAAGATTTACACAGAGAGAAGATTTATTATCATAACCTTCAATTTCAGAGAGAATAAGGTCCCTATCATCAAGTTCCGCATTAATCTGTTCAATAGTTTTCTTCTTTGGTGCCATTAAATATAAGAAGGAAAATAGAAAGGAAAAAAGATTGCAGAGGCAGAAGTGATGAAGAAGATGAATAAGATAAGAGAATAAAAATCAAAAACAAAGGAGAATATTTATAAATAGAGAGAGTTTGATGAAGATAAAAACTCATTAATACGAGTAAGCGTGAACGGTTGAAAAGAACGGTTACGAAGAAACGTGTCAAAAAGATAAGGGAAAAGTAAAAAGACGTGTTGCGAACTTGATGGGTGGTAATAACTATACTAAATTTACGAGAATAGGGATTCTCATGACATTTCTTCTTCGTAGAATTGACATGAGAAGAGGCAAGATGTAGGTACTGAATATCGCAGGATAATAGTTCACGAGTATCGTAATAAATAAAGGAGAAAAGAATTATAAAATGATACGATGATAGAAGTAGCGCGGAGAAATATGAAGTTTTGCGAGGATGGAATAATGTTGCGAGTATGAGTTGCGATACTTCGCAATTCATATACTCTTTGTATAAATTTTACTATAAATAGGAGTTCAAATGTAAAATTCGGGAGGTTTTTTTAGTGAGTGTTAGAAAATATCTTAGGAAAGAGAATAGAGAAAGTTGTAACTATTCTAATTCCATTTAGATACTTCTTTGTAATCAATTGAGAACATTAATAAGAAAATTGTTATTCATCATCAAGAACTTCTTGAGTTTTTACTAATTCTATTGAGGGTGTAGTTGTAGGTTATTCTGCAACTACAGGGTTTATTTGATGACTTGTATTTATCTCTGGAGAACCGTTTACTTCTCTTCAAAAGAAGATCCCTGAACTATCTTGTGATCAATGAGATTGCCTTGTCAAGATATTTATATGACGAATCAGCCTCGGAAAGATCATCTTCAGAGATGCAAACACTTTTACTTTTATCAAGTAATTTAGTGTTCTTTAGTGCTTTGAAAGCAACATCCTTAATCGACTTGGAAGTATGCTCATTGTTTGTACACTAATAAATTACACTAGAAATTGGCTTACTTGGGCCTAATATGCTCTTCTTATTAGTCAAGTATGGCTCACTAGGCCTCCCAAGCACTATACATAGAAGCCCATGTGCAAAAGTCCAAGTCAAGGCAAGGAGGGACCAAATCATCAACGCCACATCAGCATGCCACGTAAGTAGAAACATGACACGTCATCATGCCGCGTCAGCAGTGGGGTGCCATGTCAACAACGCGCGTCAGCATGATGTGCCACATTAGCAGAAAGTGAGACGTCATCCGTGGTGATGACGTGGACAGTCGCCACGTCACCAAAATATACAGTCAGCATCTGACGTGGCTAAATATCTCTCGCGTCATAATATTCCGCTAAGTATAACGGCGTCAGAATATTCCGTTATTCTCTAACGGCAACAACATATTCCGTCAGAAAGGAATATTCCATCACTGGGTTAACGGTAGTAGTTACCGGCGGCCGCTATTACTGACCGACGACAGTTGGTTTTGATCCAATTCTTTACGACGTACCAAATTAGAATACTTGGTTGTTTCCACCCCGCGGCTTTAAACTGAAGGATGTTTATGCCCACTTGGTGGGACTGAGTCAGCTCACCGATTTCTGGACGAGTCGAGTCTTTAACTCAATAATGTTTCATCCCATCCTAGTTTGGCTTGCGGATTTCTCCGCTCCATTGTGTGGGCTAAGCCAATTACATTATTTCTTGGGCTTGGTCTCTTACACCCGTTTTAGCTTGGCTAGTTCCATAACCTAGAGGAATGTTCTGGAATATTCCAGGAGGCATGCAGGGGAATTAAGTTAGCACAGAGAGGCATGCAGGGCAAGTTAATACAGAGAGGCATGCATGGAAAATAATGACATGGAGGCATGCTAAAAATGCGGGGGTCTAACAACCTCACCCAATATTTAGATTAGCAATTTGTATGGACAACTCCGAGTTGTTTTCTAGAGAATCAACCAGACTCAATCAATAGAAAATGTCTCAAGGAGTTATTATCTCAATCTCTCGATTTGATTTACTCAAGCAAATAAGATTCGAGAGTCTAATCAAAGAGAGATAACTTGGATGGTACCAAAGACCAATATCCAAGTGTCAATCGATTTAAATTGACAACCAATAAGTTCGGATATTCTAATAGATTGAACAACGCAACCTGTATTATTTCAATTATATAAAAATATAACATGGAAAAGAAATAACACAGATACCAGAATTTTGTTAACGAGGAAACCGAAAATGCAGAAAAACCCCGGGACCTAGTCCAGATTAAACATTCATTGTATTAAGCCACTACAGACACTAGACTACTCCAAATTAACTTCGGTCTGGACTGTAGTTGAACCCCAACCAATCTCACACTGATCTAAGGTACACTTATGCTCCTACGCCTCTGATCCCAGCAGGATACTGCGCACTTGATTCCCTTAGCTGATCTCACCCACAACCAAGAGTTGCTACGACCCAAAGTCGAAGAATTTAGCAAACAAATCTGTCACACACAGAAAAGTCTACAAGTAATAGATAAATTCGTCTCCCACAAATAAACCTACGAGTTTTGTTCCGTATTTTGATAAATCAAGGTGAACAGGAACCAATCAATAAAACCAGACTTATATTCCCGAAGAACAACTCAGTTTCATAAATCACCTCACAATAAACTTAATCGACGTAGCGAATAAGATTATTGAGAAATCACAAACAATGAGACGAAGATGTTTGTGACTACTTTTATCTTTCCTATCGGAGATAATAATCTCAAGACAATTATTACAATTGTACTCGTACGATAGAAATAGCAAGATCAGATCACACAACTACAAGTACAGTAGTATCGGTCTGGCTTCACAATCCCAATGAAGTCTTTAAGTCGTTAACCCGAATTTAGAGAGAAAACTCAAGGGTTAATGGAGATCGACTCTATCTTAGAGAAAACTAGTATCACACAAGAAAAGTGTGTGGGGATTAGTTTTTCCAATGGCTGGAGTTCTCCTTATATAGTCTTTCAAATCAGGGTTTGCAATCAATGTTAGCTTGCTAACAAAGCATTCAATATTCACCGTTAGATGAAAACCTGGTTAGATACAAGCTAATATCTCTCAACCGTTAGATCGAAAACTTAGCTTGCCATACACACATGTACTTGACGTTTTGGGTTTGTGTAACCGTACCCAAACGTGTACAATGGTTGGTTCAATATTAGTCAACCAAATGGTTAGCCAAATGATAACTTTCATATCAACCATATTCTTCTTCACTATAACTAGTCCAAATGACTCAAATGAACTAGTTAGAGAGTTGTTCAATTGCTATGAGATCTCAAGTACTACAAGAGACACAATTGAATCAAAAACGATGTGATTCACTCGAATCATTAATCATGAACTATAAAGCCACCGTTTGCAAAAGCATTTCTTAGTAATTTAGAATAAGTTCACGAACAACGTTTTCAGACATAACCTCTTGAGATCGCGTACTGAGTTCGTGGACTCAAGCTAACCGGTTGAAGTTATAAACTCCAGCAAAAATTCTCGGGTTCGAGAGCTTCCGTCAGTTCGCGGACCGCACATGAGCTACAACTTCAGCAGAAATTCTTGGGTTCGAGAACTACGCCAGTTCGCAGACTGGGTTCGCGGACTGAGTTGCTGCTCACGTTATGGTTCTACTTGATCAACAAAGTTCGTAAACTTCGGTTCAAGTGCTAAGGACTTATACATATATGTGTTGCCATAAAAATGTTTATATCCTTCAATGGTTATATATTCTAAACTCTCATTTCAATAATTGAAACATTCTCAGAGGGCGTTATATAGTTGTTATTCACAAACTATTTTTGTCAAAGCGATTTCCAAAATTATTAAAACATAACATGACTTTCGTCACTAGGCAAAGATGAACTTGGCTAAAGCGAAAGCTTTACAAACACCCATTTCAAGAAATAGATAAGCAAGATATACTCAGCTCGAAATGTCACATGTGTATATTTTTAGTCTATATAGTAAACCGACTTTTGTCTCAAGATAAGAGATAGAGTAGATAGACTTTTGAGTGATAGATAAGTTCAAGTCTCCACATACCTTTTAGTCGATGAAGATACACTAGTTCCTTGAGTAGTCCTTCGTCTTGTATGTTGATCGCCATGGAGTTCTTAAGCTCAACTACACTTTCTATCCTAGTCCTAGACCTTAGCTATAGTAGACTAGAAATCAAGACTATATAGTTTTGATCACTAAGATTGACAAACATGATTGAGATAGCAACGCATGCGAGTTTGACCGAGCAGTGCTCTAACAATCTCCCCCTTTGTCAATTTTAGTGGCAAAACTATTAATATATATGGAATACAAAAAATATATAAATAAACTTTGTAGCTCCTATTCCACATGCCTAATCTTCAACAATACTCGAAATCTTCGTTACTTCCAAGTAGTCCAATGATCCCAAAGGTTGTAAGTTTAGTATCATCGTTGTTGAAAATCCGTAGCTATAACAATGAGAAAAGCATTGGTTCTCAATCATTGTTATACAGTGTCATAGTATTATTACACATCGTCAAAGTCCAATTGCATCACAACTTCAACAACAATACTATGGTGATACTTCACTCCCCCTTAGTCAATAATCCATCTCACCTGGAAACCACTCCCCCTTACATAATGATCTGAAAACCATATGTATTTGTAGTGTGAACTACATATTAATTCTCCCCCCTTTTTGTCAATAAAATTGGCAAAGGTACAAGAACGGGATCCTAATGAAATTTCCGTAAGAGACATTTCATGACCAAAGGTAAATGTTCTATCATCTTGTTTAGATACAATCATAAAGGCGAGGCTAAATGCATTCATCAAGGAGTTTATAAAGATACAAGATAAGCCCTAAAAATTCCACAGCCGCACTCCCCACAAAGATTTGGAAATTAAGCACAAGTTCAAAAGAACTCTCCCCCATAAGATGTCATTTCCCAAGGAACAAAAAGAGCGACCTTAAATTCAAGAGAAAAGAAGGATTTCTTTAGACTCAACAAATTGCATACAAGTATGAATTTGGAATCCAAAATATTCAATCATATTAACCAAGGCGAACCAAGATTAATTTGACTAAATATGCTTAACACAAGTAAACTTATGGAGACTTAATTCATCGATTAGATTATTTACAAGAGAACCCATAAATATTCTAACCGGATTACACAATTAAACTAATCACAAAGTAATCAATTCAATTGTCCACACTCGACATGAGAGAAATCTATGGAGTGCTAACTAAATAATCACACAAGATGATTGATTTAGTTCATTTGGGCTCAACATAAGATATTATGGAACCCCGACTAAGATTATCATAGGAAATGACAACCTTAACCGTATATGTACTCAACATGAGAGAACTCATAGAATACAAACTAAATAACCACACAAGTTTATTAATTTAGTTCTTAATGCTCAACATTTTGCATTTTTATGGAACAACCAACCATGCCAATAAGAAATCAACTTAGTCGTATCATGCTCAACATAAGATACACAATGGAACCTTCACGGTAATACATAATAATGTGGAACAATTAAGCTCTATACCGTGGATAACAATCAAGGACCTATTCTATTTTTCCATCACAAAGTGACATAATAGACTTTATCCTTGAATCATAAAAGATTTTAACCTATCTTATATCAATAATTGACAATATAGGCTTAACTTTTGTGTTTTGCCAAAAGTCCATTCATTCCTATATCAATATTTGCATACCAATATGTGAACGACTTTACTTTTGACAAAATATGGGATAATCAAGTTCACGGACGTAAACATACAAATCCTATCAAAAGATTGCAATATATAAAATCATAAAGATTGATACTGCAACCATCATCTCCCAAACAACTTTAGAATTTAAACCAGTAAATTTAAAAACAAGAAGATGAAATTATTGGATTTATCTATGTATAATCACAATCATTGCTATTCCAAAATACTAGTTATTCTTCTAAATAAAACAGAAAATATAGAAGATTTACTAGACATCTAAATCTGATTTGCAACTAAAGTTTGAATAAGAGTAAGTTCATCAGACGCTTCTTTTAGTTCGTTCTTCAGAAAATCAAGATTCCTTGTTGCTATCCCGAGTTGTTCACGAACGACCTCAAAGTCACGAAAAAGATATCCTACCAATTGTGAAGACATTTGAACTGGTAGGTTGTTTTTATGGTCAATATCCTGATAACAGATTATGAAAACAGGATCTTCATGAAACTCAATAGCCTTATCCTCCATGATCACTTCCTTGTTGCTTCTCTCCATTGTGCCAAGAATCCAGTAGAGTCTTTCTATCCTTATAGAATAAAGTGTCAATAGATGATATATATATGGGGGTTCATATAAAACCATAAGCACAAGAACATCTGTATGGTTTTAGAGACCGTGCACAAATGGTCATAGATGACTAAAACGTGGAGAACCAAACAAGAAGAAGAGGAACAATTCAACAAGGAAATCTTTGTCAAAACACAATAGAGCATACTTCGAAAGAGGCTCGAAATAAATCTTTAAGATAAGAAACAATGCATACACCTTTGACATCTTTCTCAAAACACTTTCTTGAGAGCATAGAGCATCCTTCTTATTCCTAAAAGAAGGATGCTTCAAAAAGCAGTCATGGTGTGTTAGGATGAGCACTTTTCTCATCATGGTTGGCTTCTTCTTTAGAGCAACATAGTGATGAGTTATTCAACAAAGGTGAAGAACTAGAAGAGGAACTAGGAGTACATGAGTTGTCCACTTTCCATGTTTTGGAGATGCCCCGTTTGAGTCTGTTTATACTTGTCTTAAGTTCTGAGACTCGATTATTTATGTGAAGAAAATCTGGGACAGAATTCTTGGATTCACGTCCTTCTTCAGAGGGAGACATGAAAATTGATCTTTTTTTCTTTCTCCTGTGACTTTTTCCTATTTCAGGGTTGTTTTCCATTTTGTCGTTCTTCCTTCTACCCGGGGTTCACATTCTGTGTTAAAAAGTCATGAATAATAGATGACTTGTCAAGGTAGTTTCCTTGATTGTTGAATATGCCTTCAATAATATGATAAACAAGTTTAATCACTTCCTTAGACACCCATATAAGAACGTCGTGAAGTTTTATATTTCTCAAACGTAAACGACATTTACGCTCATGATGTCCTTTATTTCCGCAGTAATAGAAGTTAAAGGATTTACTCTTAACTATTCTCTTGTGACCAAATTTGGGAGAAGTCCCTTTGTCCTTAGGCACATTGCAAGCTGCAAATGTTTTTTCACATGAAGAATTATTAACAGCTTTGACAAAATTGATCTTCCTTGTTTTTGGAGTGACTATTCTTTATAGCCCAGACCACGTGTATCACGATATCCTTTACATGCTCCAATCATAGAAGTCAATTTTGTAGAGATAGTATTAAATCTTTTAAGACTCTCTTCTAGTGATTTTACTTTATCACGAGCAGCTGCAAGGTCAGTCTCCTCAGACTTTTCTTTAGTAAGAAGTCTGAGTTCTTTGTCATGAAAACATTTCTGTTGAGAGTCATACTTTGCTACAACATCTGCAAGTCTTTCTTTCAACACATAGAGATTTCAGAGAAGATTGTCACATTCATACCTTTTTGTGCGAACATCTTCTTCACGATCCTTAACGATTGATTTCAGGAAATTATACCCACCATCATATCCTTTAAAGAGTTTTCTCAATTTTCCGTTTTCTTGACAAAGAGGAGCCATGTACTTACTCAGGCAAGTTGTTGACCTTTTTACTTTTAAATCATGATCAAACATCTTAATATATGTGGTAATTGAATTTTTATCCCTACTTTTGATGGGTCTTCACAAATATCCCTAACAAACTTTACAAATGTCCCTAGTGGCATAATTGAAAATTTCAATAAAAATATAATTCATAATATCCCTTATTTAACCTTTCCCTTCTTTCTTCCCTTTCTTGGTTTCATCTTTCTTCCCCTTCTTTGTTTCATCAGCATTTAAAAGTCACCCGAACCGACGACCACCAATTCCATCGCTGCAACCACCACCACCGTCTCTATCAGCGCAACGACAACCAACACCACCAGAACCACCACTACCGTCTCCATCGTTACCATTCATATTTGAGATCTAAATCAATTGAAAGTTTTAATTAACAAATTTCAGATCTGAGAGAAGCTCAGATGAGAATAACGAGAATAGCCCTGGAACCAAATCATCTTCTTCCCCTAGCAGAAAAAAGGAAATCATTTTCTTCTACCTTATTTCCGAGCACAGGAATAATTCCATTTCTATCATTTCAATAATGGAGTAAGGCTTTGAGTTTCGATCTATTTTATTTCACGATTCCAATTGTTTTGTATATTTCGTAAAGATTAATACCATGATTTTGACCTAAAACCCATTAATTCGTTTTATCCCTAATTAAAATTGTTGTTTGTTTTCGTTGTGTGTATACTGTAATCTCGTCATTTTGATTTCAACGGCTTGCTAACAAAATTTGCTTCCGTTATATATGGTTTTGGGTTAATAGTGACGTTGATTGATGCTTTCGAGTTACTTGATTTTCTGTTTTGTAGTGCAGGTTGTCGTCAATTTAAACAAACTTAAATTGATTTAAACTTGGTTTGAAATCTCACTTTACATAGTATTGATTTACATGAAACTTAAATTGATTTCTATACAGAAGTGCAGGGATCGGTTGACTCGAAATGTTTGGTCAGGGAACTTTTTAACTTTTAATCTTTTGATCTCATGGTTTTCTTAATCATGTTGATGAATGAAATATGGTGGTTATCTGGGTTAAAGCAGGCAGTGATATTGGATCAACTATGGTTGTTGATCCATATATTTTGGATCAACAATGGTTGTTGATCCAACTTCAATGGATAAACATCCATTGTTGATCCAACTGAAATGGATAAACATCCATTGTTGATTCAACTGAGATTGGTTTTGAAGCTTGTCTTGGAGCTATTGGTGTTTATGAAGCTACAGGTAATGAAATATGGTGATTATATGGGTTGAAGCAGGCAGTGATATTAGATCAACTATGGTTGTTGATCTATCTATATGGGATCAACTACTGTTTTTGATCCTTTGAACTCATGTTTTGTAGTTTAAATCATGTAAATTTGTTCTAATGTTGAACTTGTGGTGCAATGGTAGCATGACTGACTCCATGTCAGATGATGCGTGTTCGACTCACGCCAAGTTCACTCCATTTTACACGGATAAACTATCATTATTGATCCAATTTTACATGGATCAACTTCCATTGTTGATCCACTAAAATTGGATCAACTTCTACTGTTGATCCTTTTTTCTTGGATAAACTAGATAAACTTCTACTGTTGATGGTTTTTTTGGTGGATCTGAAACTGCAGCTGATGAAGTGGTAGCATTTTTCCATCAGCATGGATAAACATCCATCGTTGATCCAAATGCACTGGATAAATTGCTACTGTTGATCCAACTGCAATAGATAAACATCCACTGTTTGATCCAACTGAAATGGATCAACTACTTTTTGTTTATACAAAAATATTTGAACCAGTGGCGGCGGTGGTGGCGGCGGTGGCGAACTTGTGGTGGCGGCGGCGACAGACTAGTGGTGGTGTAATGGTGGCGGTGAAGGAGTGGTGGTAGAATATTGGTGGTGGTGGCGGTTGGCAGGCGGTGGTTGTTGAACGGTGGTGGTGGTGGAATGGTAGTTGAATGTTGGTGGTGGTGGTACTAGTGGTGGTGGTGAAGTGGTAGAGGAAGAAATTTGTTGTATTTTGAAATTAATAAAAACATTATATGAGTGAGGGTATTAAGGTAATCTAATATTAAATAGATAAGGTTATAAAAAAGGAGGGACATATTTATTGTTGCATAAGGATATATTTGTTGGGAGTTAAAAGTAGGGACATAAAATTAATATACCCTTGATATATTATGAGACTTCCTCATCAATACTCGGTCCTTCTTCTGAATCACTTTCATATGAAAGGTCATCCAATTTCTCATCAAGAGATTTTTCCCAGTCAAATGTAGATTCAGTTACGGGATAAGTGATAGATTCTTCTCAGAAGCTTGAAGACTTTGAGCCTCACCTGAGTGACTTTGTACTGGTGTCGTGTTATCAGAGATATTATTCTTGTCCATAGAGTCAGATCGCTAAAAACACAGACTTGTAAGGTCTTAAATGTGTTTACATGCTCTGATACCAATTGAAAATACGTGGGTCTAACAACCTCACCCAATGTTTCGATTAGCAATTTGTATGGACAACTCCGAGTTATTTTCTAGAGAATTAACAAGACTCAATCAATAGAAAATATCTCAAGGAGTTATTATCTCAATCTCTCGATTTGATTTACTCAAGCAAATAAGATTCGCGAGTTTAATCAAAGAAAGATAACTTGGATGGTACCAAAGACCAATATGCAAGTGTCAATCGATTTAAATCAACAACCAATAAGGTCGGATATTCTAATCAATTGAAAAATGCAACCTGTATTATTTCAATTTTATATAAATATATAATGCGGAAAAGAAATAACACAGACACCAGAATTTTGTTAATGAGGAAACCGCAAATGCAGAAATACCCCGGGACCTAGTCCAGATTAAACATACACTGTATCAAGCCGCTACAGACACTAGCCTACTCCAAATTAACTTCGGCTTAGACTGTAGTTGAATCCCAACCAATCTCACACTGATCCAAGGTATGGTTATGCTCCTACACCTCTGATCCCAGTAGGATACTGCGCACTTGATTCCCTTAGCTGATCTCACCCATAACCAAGAGTAGCTATGACCCAAAGTCGAAGACTTTAGCAAACAAATCTGTCTCACACAAAAAAGTCTACAGGTAATAGATAAATTCGTTTCCCACGAATAAACCTACGAGTTTTGTTCCGTCTTTTGATAAATCAATGTGAACAAGAACCAATCGATAAAACCAGGCTTATATTCCCGAAGAACAGCTTAGTTTCATCAATCACCTCATAATAAACTTAATCGACACAGCGAAGAAGATTATTGAGGAATCACAAACAATGAGACGAAGATGTTTGTGACTACTTTTATCTTGCCTATCGGAGATAGAAATCTCAATCCAATTATTACAATTGTACTCATACGATAGAAATAGCAAGATCATATCACATAACTACAAGAAAAGTAGTATCGGTCTGGCTTCACAATCCCAATGAAGTCTTTAAGTCATTAACCCGAATTCAGAGAGAAAACTCAAGGGTTAATGGAGATCGACTCTAGCTTAGAGAAAACTAGTATCACACAAGAAAAGTGTGTGGGGATTAGTTTTTCCAATGGCTAGAGTTCTCCTTATAGAGTCTTTCAAATCAGGGTTTGCAATCAATGTTAGTTTGCTAACAAAGCATTCAATATTCACCGTTAGATGAAAACCTGATTAGATACAAGCTAATATCTCTCAACCGTTAGATCTAAAACTTAGCTTTCCATACACGCATGTACTTGACATTTTGGGTTTGTGTAACCGTACCCAAACGTGTACAATGGTTGGTACAATATTAGTCAACCAAATGGTTATCCAAATGAGAACTTTCATATCAACCATATTCTTCTTCACCATAACTAGTCCAAATGAATCAAATGAACTAGTTAGAGAGTTTTTCAATTGCTATGAGATCTCAAATACTACAAGAGACACACTTGAATCAAAAACGATGCGATTCACTCGAATAATTAATCATGAACTATAAATCCACAGTTTGCAAAAGCATTCCTTAGTAATTTAGAATAAGTTCACGAACAACGTTTTCAGACATAACCTCTTGAGTTCACGGACTGGTTTCGCGGATTGAACATGAGCTACAACTTTAGCAGAAATTCTCGGGTTCAAGAACTACACCAGTTCGTGGACTGGGTTCGCGGACTGAGCTGCTGCTCACGTTCCGGTTCCACTTGGTCAACAAAGTTCGCAAACTTTGGTTCAAGTGCTAAGGACTTATACATATATGTGTTGCCACAACAATGTTTGTATCCCCCAATGGTTATATAGTCTAAACTCTCATTTCAATCATTGAAACATTCTCAGAGGGTGTTATATAGTTGTTATTCACAAACTATTTTTCGTCAGAGCGATTTACAAAATGATTGAAACATAACATGACTTTCGTCACTAGGCAAAGATGAACTTGGATAAAGTGAAAGCTTTACCAACACCCATTTCGAGAAATAGATAAGCAAGATATACTCAACTCGAAATGTCACATGTGCATATTCTTAGTCTATATAGTAAACCGAATTTTGTCTCAGGATAGGAGATAGAGTAGATAAACTTTTGAGTGATAGATAAGTTCAAGTCTCCACATACCTTTTAGTCAATGAAGATCCACTGGTTCCTTGAGTAGTCCTTCGTCTTGTATGATGATCGCCATGGATTTCTTGAGCTCAACTACACTTTCTATCCTAGTCTGAGACCTTAGCTATAGTAGACTAGAAATCAAGACTATATAGTTTTGATCACTAACATTGACAAACATGCTTGAGATAGCAACACATGCGAGTTTGAATGAGAAGTGATCTAACACATGTAAGGGAATTAAGGAAATTCATGCTTACCTCGAAATAAGAGGAAGACCCTGATTTTCAACCTATAAATAGATTGGTTCTCAACCCTAAAAGGTAAGAAATATTCACCACTAAAATTCGTGTGAAAAACTCAAGCTAACTTAAGCATCGGATGGTTTTTTGGGTACCCCCCCCCCTCCCCACACACACACACACCCACCCACCAACACTTTTCACGTGAAGATAAAGGCAGCGGCACGATCATCAACAAATCACCATTAAATTCGTGTTTGAGATGGAAAAATATTTCACCATCCAAATATTGGCGCCGCTCCAAAGGGATTCGAGAAAAGAGATCGTGTTTTTCCCGAATCGAGTTATGGAAGTAATCAAACAAACTGTGCGAAGGGTCGATTGCATTAGCAATTCTCAACATCGAGGAGACTAAAATCTAAAATGCAGAGATTGAGGTTCAGTCAGCACCAGTAGTACGCACTAGAAATATATAGGGTCAAGATCGTGCACTCGACAGATCCCTAGATCGTGGTCAAGATCGAGATCGTGCTCATGTAAAATCCCTAGATCGTAGTCGAGATCGAAATCGTTTTCGTGACAAAACCTCAGATCTAAATCGGAGAAGCGAAAAATAACCGATGCTCGAAAACGGAGGAATGGATGTCGATGGATAAACCCACAAGACCGAGTAAACAAAGGACATGTATTCTGCAGTCTGTCAAGGAGGAATAACGATCGAAGGGACTTGCGAGATGGATGAACCATGACTCCTAGTACATAGGAAGAACTATTGCGCTATCAGCTGAAAGAGGTGGATAAAGAGAACGCTCTCATGATATTAGAACGTGAGAACCAGTCTCGACCATGGACTGGTAATATGAATAACCAGAAGGGTCGGTCTATATCTGAGCGCCTTGGAAGTCGAGTTAGACCATAGGGTGCATACCAAAACAGAGAAGTGATTGATCTTGATAGACCTGAGAGAAATCTGTGGTCACTGGAGATCTACCTAAATGAAGGCATGTACTACTCCGACGAGCAGGGACCCAGCCAACTACAACTCAGCAGAGTACGGATAGAATTAGCACTCGTTCAAAATGTCTCAGGAATGATGAAGATGAGGTTCGAGATCGGAACGATGAGAGAGAATTTTCGTACGATTATTCTGCTCGTTCAGAGTAAGGAAGAGCTAGAAGAGAGCCCACTGGACCCCAAAGGAAAAGAATAAGATCTAAAGTTCATATTCTGGAGGACCAAGACTATGAGAAAGAAGACAATTCCTATGATGGCGACGTAGACGCAATAACGGATGCTCGCCTTTGCTGGATGATTGAGAAAGTAATGTCGAAAAAGCGCTCCAGAAAGGAAAGGATGGACAGGTTGTATCGAGCCGTAAGGTCTCCTTTCAAACTGAATATCAATGAATTTTGGGCGCCAATGAATTTTCAAGTTCCCAAGATGCCATAAGTTAATGAGAAAATAGACGATCCAGGTCGGCATATTTTACACTATGAAACTGCCATGACCCTGTGGGAGTACAGTGATGTTAATGTACAAGATGTTTCCACAGTTACTAATAGGAGGAGCAATAACGTGGTTCAATCATCTCCCGACACAGTCGATGGGTACTTTCCATAAGATGATTGATGAATTCTGCTCTAACTAAAAATACAACAGACGTGATCAGAAGGGATGCCATGCATTGTTCCTTCTGGGAATTCGGAAGGAGAAAAGCATCATACAGTTTACTCGACGCTTCAAGCAAGAGTTGGCCGATATGGATGGATCCAACAATCAAGTCATCATCGCGGCATACAAACATGCATACCAGTATGATCAGAAAGGTGTATACGGTTCCTTGGTCAAGATACCACCAAAGAATTTGGAAAAACTGTATGATTGAGCAGAAAAATACGCTCGAGTTGAGGATGACTCCAAAGCTCGAGAGAAGAGAGATGTTAACAGGTCATCAATCATCCAAATGATGGGAAGAAAGATGAGTCGAAGAACCGTCCGAGTGGGCAGCATAACGATCGAGGTGAAGTTTGAGAGAAAAACCAAGGAGAACGAATGGAAACTGGATATCAGAAATATCATGATATGAAGCTGACACCGTTGAACATACGGCTTATAGAGTTGTATGAGAAAATAAGAAAGGATTTGACCCCCTCGGCCTTTGCAAACGGAGACATGTGATAAATATGATAAGAGCAAATACTGCAATTATCATAAAGACCATGGTCATAAGACTGAGAATTTCCGCTCTTTGCAGATCGAAGTAGAGCGAATGATAGACCTTGGAAAGCTACAAAAGTACGTGAAAATGGATTTTGGGAAGGGTTCGAGATAATTTGGCACAACACATGTGATTAATGCACACGTGATTAATGTCAGTCACGCCGGGATCCATTCAATGACCATACGGGCATCATAAGCTGAGACCAGGAGAAAGCTCATGGAGTTAAAGAAATGGTATGTGACAAATCACATTGATTTTGTCAATGAAATTGGAGCAAAATTATGGGAGCTTGGATGCACAAAGATCGAGTTCTCTGAAGCATACATGATAGGTGTATATGCTACCCACAATGATGTTATCGTTATAACATCTTGGATTGGAATGTTTCGTGTATACTGAATTCTAGTGGATACAAGAAGCTCAGTGAGCGTGCTATTTTCAGGAGCTTATTCCTCTATGAATCTCTCACACGACCTGATCGAGGAGGATGAAAATCCAATTATCGGCTTCAGCGATGAAGTAACAAAGACGATTGGGAAAGTAAAGATGCCAATAACAGTGGCTGACAAGTCCGTTCTAGGCAGTTTCTTGCTATTGGATTGTCGAGATCCGTACAATGCGATCGTTGGACGAGACTGGCTGCATGCAATCGGTGCAGTCACATCCTCGTATCATCAATACCTGAAGTTTATCACCCCTGAAGGAATTGTGAAGGTTAGAAGCGACCAGATGGATGCCCACAAGTGTCATGAGAATTATATGGATGAATACAGGAAATCAGAAGTTAGCGGGAACCAAATCCTGCGAGTTGAATAAAAATAACAATTACAGAATCCTCTCCCTCCAGACTCATATATGGGAGAGGATGCAGATGAACCCCCAACAGTTGAGAAACTAATCGAGGTCCAGATTTGGGATGAGAAGCACAAAACCACGTTCGTAGGGGAATATCTACTTGCACACGAACATGATGGTGTCATTACATTGTTAAGTGCAACCGTTGAAGTTTTCGCATGGAGTTTTGCTGAAATTCCTGGGATAGATCCGGACATAGCCTATCACAAGCTAAATATCGATGAGAAATTCCGTCCAGTTCATTAGAAAATTAGGAATATGGCGCAACGAAAAAAAGATGGAGCTGCTGCAGAAGTTGAGATGCTATTGGAATCAGGCTTTATTCGACCGGTGTAGTATCCTCACTGGCTATACAATGTCGTTCTCGTTCCAAATAAGAATGGTAAAATTTGTGTTTGTATCGATTTTACCGATTTAAATAAAGCATGTCCGAGTGATTCGTACCCACTTCCACGAATCAGAGATTTGGTGGATGCAACCTCAGGATACGGGAGACTGTTATTCATGAATGGTTTTTCGGGGTATAAACAAATACCTTTGTTCGAGGAAGATCAAGAGAATACTTCCTTTATGACTGACAGAGGAGTTTATTGTTATATTGTAATGTCGTTCGGGCTAAAGAACACAGGGGCGACCTACCAGCATTTGGTAGACCATATGTTCAAAGATTTGATTGGGAAGACGATGAAAGTATATATCGACGATATGGTAGTAAAATCTGAGCAAAAGGAGTCGTATTTTCTCGATCTATAGAAGACGTTTGATATCTTGAGGCGATATCGTATGAAGCTCGATCCAATAAAATGTTCATTCGGGTTATCCTCGGGAAAGTTCATTGGATACTTGATGACACATAGAGGAATCGAGGAGAATTCGGAGCAAATCAGAGCCATCAGAGAGATTATATCCCCAAGAATGAAGAAGGAGGTCCAAAAGCTAGAGGGACGATTAGCTGCTTTAAATCATTTTATTTCACGCTCATCGGATCGATTCAAACCATTATTTGACGTTTTGAATAAAATAGTGAATTTTGGATGGACGGATGAGTGTGAAAGAGCCTTCGATGATATTAAACAATATTTGTCAACTCCCTCGGTATTGGCGAGTCCAAAAACTGGACAACCTGTCGGAGTTTATTTGGCTGCAACTGAGAACGTTATAAGTGCAGTATTTTTCGTTACGGATCCACATGAAATGCCTATTTACTTCATCAGTAAATCTTTGACCGTGGTGAAAATACGGTACAAAAAATTGAGATGATACCACTCGCATTGTTCCATGCATCTCGTCGCCTCAAACCATATTTCTGAGGGTGACAGATCGTAGTCTACTCTGAATATCCGCTGAAGAGAATCCTGGAACGTGCTGATGATTCCAACCGACTAGCTATATGGTCAAATTTCCTAGGGGTGTATGAAATCAAGTACGAAACCAGAACTGCAAAGAAGGGACACGCTCTCGCTGCACTGTTAGCATATTTCCCTATGGACGACATAGAAACAGTTACCGAAGAAGAAGAGTTATTGAACAAACCTATAGAGTCAACCACTAATGAGGTTGTGGGAGAGTCTGTAATGGAGATTGATACACTTGAGAAACCATGGACTATGTTTACTGATTTGTCATCAAATGTTGGTAAAACTGGAGTTGGATGTGTCATCCTTACTCCCGAAGGTTCGAGGATCGAGAAAACTACTAGATTATGCTTTTGAGCATCAAACAATGAAGTTTAATATGAAGCAGCAATTATCGATTTAAAATCTATCAGACTGTTAGATGCGAAGAATGTGAAGCTGGTAACTGATTTTATGCTAGTAGTTAACCAGTTTCTGGGGACTTACAGAGCCAAGGAAGAGAGGATGGCCCTATATTTAGATCATATGAGAGATCTGGTAAATAAATTCGACCAATTTTTCTATTGGGCAGCGACCACGGTTGGAAAACAGGCACACAAACGCTTTAGCATATCTTTCTTCCGCAGTCAAAACTGATACCACCCATTTCGTTGTAATGGATTTCCAAGAGCTACCTAGCATCTCCGACAACCACTTTGTTCTAACTCTCGAACACGCTAGTGGGGGAAAGAGGGTTACTACATCAGCACGAGAACATGTTGAAAACGTTGACAACAATATGGATGTTGACAGTCCAGTGATAGACGATTCATGCAATCCTACTGAAAACGCTTCAGACTGGAGTCAACCTTATATTCGGTATTTGACAACCAGTTAACTCCCAGAAGATGGAAAAATCGCTTCAAAAGTGAAGAAAAAAAATGCATGGAGATATTCAATGATCGAGGGACAGTTATACCGCAAACCTGTAGCTTTGGAGCCATTCTTGCGATGCATATCAACCGAGGAAGGACAATAGATATTGGTAGAGGCTCATGAAGGAATATTTGGAAACCATTCTAGAGGACACAGTCTCGCGCACATGATACTTACCCAGGGGTACTTCTGGCCATACATGCAGAAAGATGCTAAAGAATACGCGCAGAAATATGTGTCATGCCAAGAGCACGCTCCAATTCCTAAAAGGCCCGCCAACGAATTGGATCCAGTTTTTAGTCCTTGGTCGTTCGATAAGTAGGAACTAGATATCGTCAGACCACTCCCTCGAGCACTTGGAGGAATGAAATATGTACTCAGCGCAACTTAATATTTTACAAAATGGGTTGAGGAAGTGGCATTGGTACATGTTACTAGATACGACGTAAAAAGGTTCATATGGGAGAACATCGTCTGCAGATTTGGAATCCCACACGAGCTGGTGTCAAACAATGTAAAGCAGTTTGATTCTGGAGTGATCAAAGAATTCTGCGAGAACCTGAACATTCGCCATAACTTTTCTTCTCCATATTATGCTCAAAGCAATGTGTAGCGCCCCCAAACCTAGTAGCTGACTAATCCAAGAGATTAACTAAATAAAGAGGCACTAAGAAACTTAAACATTCAATTAAGAAAACTTCTATAAAACTTAACCCAAAACTAGCCCCGCTCAGAAATATATATACAACATAATAAACATAGCAGAAGTAATCTAACAAATAGACTCAACTCCTCGAAGCTTTCACTGCGCAACTCTGATCTGTCTCTGAAACTGAAAGTGGGAATGGGCGATCACATCATCCCTAAAAGGGGTGCCAAGTAGGAATATAACATTTAACTTTCAAGAAATCATAGAAAGATATGGAAAACAATACATGTTTTTCCCAAACATTAAAAAGTGATCGAGTCACTGAAATAAACAAACGTGTATATGGACAAACTCCTTTTTCGAACAATGTATAATATGGTTGTGTAATTCCGAACTCGCAAATCCACACCTAATCGTGTATATGGATGTCGATAATTCCGAGCTCGCAAACTGCCGACCAATATATCATAAAAGCTATAGGTATAAATGTGAAGGAGCGTATCCTATATACCACGTGTGGAAATTCTTATTCCCCATAACAAATCATAATGCCGTTCAAAACATTACATGTCCTTTCCAAACCATGGAAAGATTACAAGAATCAACAAAACAATCATAACACAAACTAAACAATACATCGGATGCAAAAACAGACAATACATGAGTTTATAAACATGAATCTTTGTAAAAGAAACAACAAATGGTTTCAAAAGAGTTAAATGTAAATTCCCACCTCTTTTGATGACAAGCCACGCCTACCTCGAGGTCCACGATCCACTGGTTCATCCTTTGATTCGATCGTTTTTAATAAAGACTAATTGTTAATTACACAAGAACTCTAAGAGTTTAGCTAAAAGGCTCAAATGTAGGGCTGCACAAACCCGACCCAACCCGCACCCGCCAAAAAATACCCACATCCGACCCAACCCGTTCAAGCACGGGTTGACTATAGGTCACAACATTTAAACCCGCCGTATGTTGGGTTGGGTGCGGGTAGCACCTTCAGTCACCCGAACCAACCCGCCCACCTGCCTACCTTAACCGTAGATCTCCCAACTATTAATCCTAGCCATTCATTCTCGTATATAACACAAAAATCTAACCTAACTAGCCCTAAATCTAATCTCTTTTTTCTCTCGTTACTCTCTCCTGCGGTCTTCCTTCTCTTGCTTCTTCACTTCACCACTAAATCGAAATCACCTCCTGACCTCCACTATTCAATTCGATTATACTACTTTCAAATCCCAGAAAGGTAATTTCATTACATGATTGAATTTATAATTAGGGTTCATGTTCTTTGATTTGAATTGTTTTATTGGTAGATTTTATGTTCTTTTGTTTTGAATCCGTTTGTTTGATACTTAGATTGAAATTTATTTCTTTTTTTCATTTGATGTATTGGGTTTGATTCATTTGCATGTCTTTTTTCTGTATTTGTTTCTTTTAAAAGGTTGTAAATAACTAATATGTTGATATGGGTTCTTTATATGTTAATATGTTTTTTCTGTATTTGTAGATTTTGTTGATTTGGGAATTTTTTTTTTATCAGGGTATGATGATTTTCTTGGTTTTGATTTGTGGGTATGTTGATTTTAGGTTCCAGTATTTAGGTATGATGATTTGTGGGTGTAGATGGGTTCTGGTGAAAGAAGAAGATGAATTCGAGATGAGATGTCTGTGGTTGATTGATGTTGCCGGTAAGAAGATGGTGAAATTAGAGTTCTTAATCAGAGAAGAATTGGTGGTAAATGAATTGAGGCAATTGCAGATGGGAATTGAAGCTGAAACGTTCAATTTGTTGTAAAACTTTAAATGTTTAAATTTAGATTTTAAGATAATTGAATGTTGGTTAAAAAAATTCATCCCAAATTTCTTCAGGAACAATTAGGACGGGTATACCCGCCACCCACCCGATCCAACCCGCCGTAATGTGGGTCGGGTGAAAACCGACCCGTTGTAATGGTGGGTTGGTTGCGGGTGACAACTCCTATTACCCGCCACCAGTGGGTTGGGTGGTGGGTGAGGCCAAAACCGACCCAAACCGACCCATGTGCAGCCCTACTCACATGTGAAGCATACAATTCTTTCTAATGATTCTAGGCCCATTTAAGGTTCTACATCTTTTTATTTATATATCTTTAGCATATCTAAGGTTTACTAATTGAATTGGGTTGGTTCTATAGTCCATTAGATAAGTCTTGTGAATATCCACAACTTTGTAGAAGAATCCAAAGGTTAATTCGGACCATAAGGGTCCAAACATTCAAAATATGAATATTATGTAGTTGCAGGAATTCCCACACTACACCCTTGTTAAGATTCTATAGAAATTTATTGGAAATCAATTAAACTTCAAAGATTTAAATGACACTATACTATTCGAATCTCAGAAATGTTTACAGAATTGGAAGAAATCAAGATTACAAATATTCTCTTGAAGTTTCTCTCTCCTCAAGACTCTTTCAACTCTCAAAAATACATCATCCTTTTCTGGATCTATCGAGTCCTTTATATAGGGATTTACATAATGGATGACAGCTAAGTTTTCCTCCTATTTTGGATCTATTCTACGATCTCATCGCGATCGCTACAATATTCTCTATCGCAAGAATGATGACCATCGCAGGATCAACATATTCTTCTTTTATTTCTTCCATCGTCAGTTTCTTTTGGATATTTTGTGACGCTCGTGAAATGTTGTTAAAGAATTGGTAGTGACGCTCGTAGAAGCGTTGTTAATATCGCAGGAACAGCGTTGTAGCGATATTCTGGTCCTACATCTTGCCTCTTCTCATGTCTTTTCTACAAAGAAGAGCAGATCATGAGAACTTAAAATGCCATAATTTCTTATCTTTTCAGACTTCCCCGTTCTGACACGTTTGTATGTCCTTCGCCAGCTGTTTTCACGAATTCTTTCTTCCAATAACTTTTTGACACGTCTCCCCTAACTGCTGAGATCTGACCACCCACGTCTTTTATTTGCATTAATTTCCTTCATCTTCTTCGAGAAATTTCTTCTTCTATAAATACTCTTCTCATTCCTTTTCTTTTTCGCTTTTACTTTCTTCTTCTTTCTCTCCATACCCTCTCTGCAAATTTTATTGTTCTTCCGCGAATTGCCTTCTGTTACTGATGTGATTTATTTCTTCTTTTCAACCTTTTCTTTCATTCCCATACTCAAAAATGGTTGTTGTTGGTACCAAAAACTTGAAGGCCTTTAATGAGATGCGCGAGAAACTCAAAATTAAAGGTTTTAACTTATCTTTGATTCCAGATCAGGATTCTAGATCTGAACTTTCTCTTAAATTATTTACTGATGATCAATGTTCTCGCGAAAAAATCATAGTATCGCTAGGATAACTTGAAGATGGTCTTCCCATTCCTCTCTATGACCCAGAACTTCCATTATTTTATCAAATAATTTCTGACGAAAGATTCTCGCGAGCGATATATCAACTAGGTGGAGATTGCATCAGATTGCTGCTTGAATATGCTTCTCGCGGTGCTAATAAAGGAACTCGCTACCCTGAAGCTCCAAAGAATCCTCCATTTAAATATGTCCCCATTGTTTATGCGGATTATATTGTGGACAACTTCTTTGTAAATTATAGTATAGTCCCTATGAAGAGGGATAGCATCTAATGGGGTGTTTGTTTGAAAAAAAAGAAGGTCGCTGGTGACAAAGCTCTTATGCTGGATATTTATTTTCATACATCTACCAACCAAGGTCCTCGCCATTCTAGCGACGACAAATGGTTCATCTATCCATTATGTCTTAAAGGTCCTTATATATCTGGTTCTCTCCCATTACCTGCGAATCTCTCAGAGTATGAGCCATGGGTCTTCAACTGGCCTGAAAAATATAAAGAAGTATATTCTCTCAACTTTTTATATTATTATTATTTACTGTCTTCTTTATATTCTCGCTAACTATTTTGATCTTTCTCAGATTGATAGAATGAAACTCAGCTATCAAACTCTTAGGAAACCTAGCACTTTCTTGGCTCTGAAATCTTTCACGAATGAAGTAAGAAATATCTCTTCATAAATTTTAACAATATATTGTTGCCACTGTTTCTTATCTTCATATGTGCTCGCAGGATATCGAAGAGTTAGAACCCTTAATACCCGCAAAAACCAAGGAGAAATTTTCAAAAGAGAAATCCTGGAAATCTTTAAAGGAGAAATCTACTTCTTCTTCTAGGGGAAATTCTTCTGCCCCTCGCAATAAAGAATCTAGCGATCCTCCACCAAAGATAAGGAAAACTCAACCTTATTCTTCTTCAATTCCTCAACTAATTCCAGAAAATCCAAGTGTTGATCTTGATAAGGATAATAATGACGAGGGTTTTGATGTTAGCGGTTTTCCTTCAAATAAAAAATTCTTCTGATTCTGATTCTTTAATGACTCATTTATCCAGAATTTTTAGCGATATTTCCCACAGAATAACTTGTAATGATGAGGATGAAGTTATTGACAAGACATCCCAAGCTCTCGCTAAAGTTTGCGATGCCCCTATTCTGGTGGATAATGATTCTCTCCAAGGAATCTCAAGATCGCTGACTCCCAGTCTCTTGAATTCTCTTGGTGCCTTGGTATGTTTTCATTTCTTCAATTTGTTTATATATTTTCTCCATCGGTAGATCTTAATTTATATTTTTCTTTCGCAGGTTGGAAGAGCTTCTTTTACTGTTGCCTCTGATTTAGATAAAAGACATGCCAACTCTGAAGAGAAAGCTGCTAAACTTCACCAGGATAAAGAAAAATTAGAATCTGAAGTTATTGAGCTTCGCAAGAAGAATAAACAGCTGAAGACTGAAGCTTCAGTTGATAAGCAAAAGATCTCTGATATTGATAGAGCTAACCAACAACTTTATGGTATGACTGATTTCCTTTCTCTCTTAATTCTTTTTACTCTATCACAGCTTATTCGAGCGACCACTTTTAACTTGCAGATATTTATGGTCTTACTGACGAGGCTATACTATTTCAATCTTTCCCTGAACCTATAGATGATCATACTCTTCTTGCCTGTCTTAATAATTCTTTAAGTAATTTCTCAGATGATAAGATTAAATCCCTCTCCCTAGATGAACTTAGATCCAAGCTTAATCTCTTAAAAATTGAACACATATTCAATTTAGGTTTGACTGACAAATATAAGCACTTTTATCTTGATTCAAAGAAAGAAATAGATAGATTAAGACAGAAGAATAGCGATCTTATTGACGAGAAAGATCTTGCCATCAAAAAGGGATCCAAGACCCTATCAGACTTTCATAAAACTCTCCTTGATGTTCAAATGGACAGAGATAAACTTATCTGCGAGAATGAAGATCTTCTTGCGAGGGAGACTCAAGTTCGATCTCGTCTCCTTATTAATAGTGATGATGAGTTTGCTTGGGATGCGAAGGTTCTTGACAATGCCAGGAATGACTTAGGTGTAAATGTTAGCCATGAAGTTGAACAAGCGGCCTTAATTAGAGATATGATTTCTGAAAGAGAAGGTTGTTTGTTGTTCTTCTTCTCGCTAACTTCCTGTTTTTATTACTCTTTTTTACAAAATTTCTAACTTGTTGTCATATATTCTCGCAGGAGCTGAAAAAAGATATCTTGAAAGAATTGGGGAACTTAAAATTGAGATAAACCAGCTCGCGAATACCCTTGCTGCTCGCAATAAAAAATATTCACGATTGAAGGATCAATTTGACATTACTACCGCGAATTTCAATAGATCTCTCATTGTTGTTCGTAATGATTCCGTTGAGTTGGTTTGCAATGATCATGGAATTTCTCCTTCTATATATCCTGATCTTGCAAAGGAAATCCCCGCAATAATCCCAAATCTTAACATCTCTGATAGCGAAGTTGAGGATTCTGACGAGGATACTGACGAAGGAGAAAAATCTGGTGGAGGAGAAGAATCTGATAAGAATGAAGATAGTGATGATAATGATGAAAGGGAGAAATCTGGCAATGAAGAGAAGTCTGATAAAAAGGATGGCGATGGATCTAGCTAGTTCTTCTTTTTCCTTCTATCTTCCTTGTATATTTATTTTTTTCTTTCTGTAACATTCATTTGTGAGTTTCTCCAATTTTGTGAATTTCTTTTGCTTCTACCTGTATGAATTATAAAACAGTTCTTTTTCTGCAAGTCAATCAATCAGATATAATTATTATTCTTTAACTATCTGCGTGCATTTATTTATGCAATATTTATATGATAGATGAATAATAATTTCATCGTTCTCATGCATTCCCATACTTGCCTCTATTATTCATCTGCAATATAAAAAATTGATTAAAGATTAGATATTATTGGTAAATAAAGTTTGCCTTAATATTAGCGATCTTATCGCCAGCAATAACTGCGTGAACTCGCAATTCTCATAACATCTGCGAGTATTATCGCAGTAATCTTGTGGTCTTATTATGCCTTCCTAATTAAAGGTCTTATTTTGCCACGCTATTTCTTTCTGCGACAAAATCGCAGGACGTCTTTACATTTACATGTATTGACCCATTGATCTTGCTTTATCTTTCTTCTTTGATTGTATTACGACAATATGACAAGTCTAAGCTCTCTCGCGAGATCAAAGCCTCGTGACATTGCCGTATTGCGATGAAATCGCAGGACGTCTTTACACTTTCATGTAAAAACCCATTGATCTCATCTTAACTTTTGGCTTGTTGCCTCTGTATAATTTACATCACGTGACAATATGACAGGCCTAAATGTTCTTGCGATCATAAAGCCCCATGACATTGCCGTCTTAAGATTCTTATCAGCTCCCTAATGGAGGGTGCCTCCCTTATCTTCCCCCTGGTTGCCCCTTCAAGGAGGGAACATCGGCCATACAAGACTAGATCCTCCCATCTAGATTTGCCAATAACTAGTTGTTTTCGCAGCCTCTTGTCCTTTATGCCTATATGGCTTATAGTTACGAGACTGCACCCTAAGTGGGGTTTTCTTCAGGCCAAGTGCATCGTAGACAAGACTTACCAAGAATGGCAAGGGAGTTTCGTACGCCCTTGGCACCCTTGGCTCAACCGTGTACCTCGGCGCCCTGGTCATACTTTGCACTTCTTGGAAGAGATTCTCGGTCGTCCAACCAGGGTATAACCATATATAGTTGGAAATCCAAGATATCTCTCCCGGATAGATTTTCTTTAACCCCAACATATGCATGACTCAGGATCCAGCAGCGGTATAACCTTACCCCTAAATCATGTCTAGAGATACCCCATCCTATGACGCGCTATTAGGTCTTACATTTTCCTCTTGCGAAATTTTATTCGCGAACTAGGGTGCACGCCATAAAGGTTCGTCCCATTCTTTAATCTCTGCGAAATTTTATTCACGCTTCTTGTGAGTATTGTAACTCTGATGGAATTTCATAATTTTTATCTTCTTTCTTTTTGTAAAACCTTGCGATTCTTTCAAGCAGAATATTCTGTTCAATTACATATTATTCAAACAAATTATTCATAGAGTTCTCTAAAGTTCATCATTTTACCTCTCTACTTACTATTTTTTTATTTTGCTTTTCTGCTACGTTTTAATGTTGTTTATTTTTCTGCGAGACGCTCGCCATCAGCTTTCACATCCTCTTTCCTCTCTATTGTATCAATCATTAACCTTTCACATCTCTGTTGTTGTTTGATTTTGTACTTCCAATTGCTATTCTTTTCAGCTCTTTCTTCGTAAGACTTCATATCGATTTCATAACATTTCTTGCTTTCTCCCCAATCTCCTTTAATAACTCCAACACCTTTAGGATGAGGAAATTTGATACACTGGTGATAAGTAGATGCTACACCCAATATCCCGTGTAACCAAGGTCGTCCTATCAAACCATTGTAAGGTGATTCGATGTCCACAACGCAGAATAAGATTTTTGAAGATATTCCTTTTAACGGTATTTGCATTTCAATTTCCCCCTTTGGTTTATTTGCTGTACCGTTAAATCCATAGATTTTATACGTTGATGGTATCAAATCTTCATCTCTTCCGCCCATGGTTTTATTGGTATGATAGAATAAGATATCAACTGAACTCCCGGTATCTATTAAGACTCTGTTGATGGCCCAAGAGTCTTCAATTTTACCATCATTTTCTTTATCTTCCTCTTGCATTTGCTTTGGTTTTATCTCTAATCGTACCAACAATGGGTTGTCATGTTGCTCGTCAAGCTCTGGTATATCTTGCGCAGTGAAAGATAGAGTTTGTTTCTGCCATTCTTCTAATAGCGAGGCTCTCGCTATATTCATTATCTCTCTTCCATCTGTATTTCTCGCGAAGGCTCTACTTAAAACATTATCATGTAAATCTTCCACAGTTCTGAATGAATGTACAATGGAGTTACAAAACAAATTCTTTGCTTAATCCCCCACTTCTATCATGAATGTTTCTGCTCCTTTTACAGCATTCACTTTGCGAGTTTCTAGTGCTGGCGGTAGTTGATGAGGTTGTGGATGTCCTACTAGAAAGTGATTTAACTTCACCTGATCAATCATCCTCAAAATTATCCTCTTTACATTCCTACAATCATTTATTGAATGACCATGAAAGTGATGGTAAGGACAAAATTCTTGACTTCGATTGCTTGGATGTGGTTCTTTTCCCATGTTCCATGGCGATGGTAAATTCTCCATCAGAATAATAGCTTCCCAAATTTTTTCTATACTGGCATTAAGAGGTGGCATCTTAATTTCTTCCCATATTATCTTTTGATTTCCTTGCCCTCTAAAGTTATTCTTCCTTTGTCCGCCATAAGTTTCTTGCGGCCGATCAAGTCTTTGAATCTTATTATTTCCACCGCGGTTGTAATAATTCTTCTCCCTTTAATATTCTTCCTGATCTCGACTGCCCATCGCTACCAATTTTTGTTGGTTATCAATTACCACTTTCTCTTGTTGTGCTTGCGAGGTGCTCGCCACATTATTTATCATTTTAGGGAGCAAACTTCCACTTGCCGCTAGCGAGCTGGTGTTCGCGATTGGATATGATTCCATCTCATTTTGTTTCTCCTCCAAAGCAATGTACTCTTCCTGTAGTTCTCGCAGTTCAGTCATAGTGATTGTATTCTTGACTCTGAAAATTTGTATGTACAGTAGATTGGTCGCGAACATTGCATTGATAAAAGACAAGATAAGATATCTCTCATCAACTTTTTCTGCCATCTCACTGCACATTGACTTCCATCTTATGGTTAAGTGTTTCAGACTCTCGCCAATCCTCTATTTTAACCCAAACACATCTTCAATACCCGGCCGCGATGAATTGTTGCTAATATACGCTCCTAAAAATGTAGCTTGTAAATGATCAAAAGAAGTTATGGTATTTTTTGGTAATCCCTCGAACCATTTTAACACCTCGCTAGTTAAGCTGGATGCAAAATATTTGCATAGCACAGCATCATGATTCTCCCACTGTAGCATCATCTAACATAAGCTTTGACGTGTTGAACAACACAAGTAGTCCCATCAAAAATGCTGGTTAATGCTGGTAAATTGCATTTTGGAGGTATCCCTATTAACTGTACTTCTTGAGTAAATGGAGTTCTCGCAGCTTCTTCAATAGCTTCATCAAGTTGCCTTCTACCTCCTTCTCTTCTATTGTTTATCATTCCTCGCATTTCTGCTAATTCTATCAATATTTGCTCATTCTCAGCTGAGTTTTGTTCCATTGGCCTCTTTAATGCTGTTTACCTTATTCTGAGTTCTTGCCTTTCTTGTCTTGCGAGATTTTGTGTATCTCCTTCTTCATCATCATCTCGTCTTTCTCTGCAATTTTCTCTTTCATCTTCTTCTCTGCGGATTTATTTATTTCTCCTCGTTTCTCTTCGCTATCTCTCTATTCTCCTATGTATCCTATCATACTCCTATTTAATATTACCATTGTAGCGATTTTGCGTACGTCTCCTTTCTCGATTTTCATGATTATTTTGTCGCACTGCTTCTTGAAATTCATGTTCTTCTACTTCTGCCCTTAATCTTTCCCTCTCGCGAGCTAGACGTGCTTGTTCAGCGTAATGTCTCTCAATTTCTTCTTCAATCATTCTTTGATTTATTTGATTCTATCTCCCATGTAATATCCTCCTACCTTCTTCTGAATTTTCTTCTTCAATTTGGTTGTTTCTTCCCTCTTGATTTCTATTGTCACGCGGATTATAGCGATCACCAATTATCTCTTCTTCTCTATTTTGCACTTCTCCTCGAGTATTTTCTCTAAAATTTCTTATAGGGGAATTTTGCCTTGGTTCTTCTCTGAATGATCTTGAATTTGATCTAACAGTACTTCTTGATCTCCTTCTTTGTAACCTCAAATTCTCCATTCTTAGCTCATGATTTTGTCTTGTTAAATTTGCACGCTCTTCTGCCTCTAATCTTCTTTCTTCATGTATTCTTTGTCTCAAATCATCTACTATTTCACGTCCTTCATGAATTAATCCTCCAACCATTTCTTGATTTCTTTCTCCTTCTTCTTCATTTCTTAATTGTCGATTTTCTGCTTCTTCCATCGAATCCGACCTCCAAGTATGCACACTCACTCTATCATAATCCACATTCCTATCTTGTGTTTGTGTTTGTTGATTCGTTTGTTGAATTGAACTTTCTGCCTCATTTCTTATTCTATTTCTCCCTGATCTTATCCTTAAAGATTCTTCCAATTCACCTGTTCCCTCACCTACAAGTCTTTTACTTCTCCTCACAGTTGTCGGTGGTTCTGATGTATTTCTTCTTCTTCTAGCCATTTCTTCAACTCTAACAATTTCTTCAAATCTTCAAGTTGTAACTTGGGATTTCTTAGTTTGATTCTCCATGTTTCTAGCGCCAAAATGTAGTTGCAGGAATTCCCACACTACACCCTTGTTAAGATTCTATAGAAATCTATTGGAAATCAATTAAACTTCAAAGATTTAAACGACAATGTACTATTCGAATCTCAGAAATGTTTACAGAATTGGAAGAAATCAAGATTACAAATATTCTCTTGAAGTTTCTCTCTCCTCAAGACTCTTTCAACTCTCAAAAATACATCATCCTTTTCTGGATCTATCGAGTCCTTTATATAGGGATTTACATAATGGATGACAGCTAAGTTTTCCTCCTATTTCAGATCTATTCTGCGATCTCATCGCGATCGCTACAATATTCTCTATCGCAAGAATGACGACCATCGCAGGATCAACATATTCTTCTTTTATTTCTTCCATCGTCAGTTTCTTTTTGATATTTTGTGACGCTCGTGAAACGTTGTTAAAGAATTGGTAGTGACGCTCGCAGAAGCGTTGTTAATATCGTAGGAATAGCGTTGTAGCGATATTCTGGTCCTACATACTAGGTCTAAGCCCAAGTCCACTAAACTAGCCCCTTAATCTAAGGCATAGTCCAACTAAGTCAACTAACGGTCAAAGTGACGGTCAAGGGTTAACTAACAGTAAACGTCAGTCAACATAGTCAAGGTCGGGTCAAAGTCAGCAAGTCAAGACTAGTGACTCAGTGGGTCAAATCCGATTCAACCCGATTCGACTCAGTCAGATGAACTAAGTCAGCTAGAGTCAGATACCTGACTAGGATGAATGGTACAAGGCCAAAAACTTGTACAGGCCAGAGCCATTGCTCAGGCCAAGGAAAGCTAATACACAATAATTGTGCAACACCAAAACTCTAAACTTTACAACTTTAACTCAAGTTTAATTCAAACTAATATAAATCAGTTGAATCATTCAAATAAACTTCAAATTCCAATTACAAACACAATAACAGCTTACCTGCAATTGCAGTAACAAGCTTTCACTATAGATATTCTACCCAACACAATCATTTAACCCTCCAACAACATCACATCATACGTACCCAACTGATTCAACCACATTTTCATAACTACCTCCAAGTACAGTCCTGCAATTCAACCACTAACACTAACCGTATTCATTAACTTCAACCTAGGCGCTACTAACATCAACTCATACAATGTCTGCACTTTCATCTTTACCACCATATCCATACTCCATTTCATTTAATCTTCATAAGCAACACCACCATTCCTTTATTCTTCTAATTACAGGCACAGTATCTTATTCATAAAAGCATCTTAACCAACTGCAATAACAAACAACAACAACACAACTAGAAATACAGTCTAATTTCTACAATAATATTTATCCACCAAACTCCATTTTCTGTATTTTAACACACCCTACTCACCAAATACAACTTATTATCATCCAATTCGATAACAATTAATCCAAACTCGAAACAACCTTGCCACCACATACAACTGACATTTCAGTACTATTATTGAATAATCACCACCATTGACTTATAACTCAACATCCATAGTACTCATTTCAAACCTGATCTTCATTATCGAACATAGAAATTCAACAAGGAACTGAATGCTAAACTAATTTACTTAGAGAAACAATTACCTTACATGATTCCATCCCATCAAATTAAGATCAACTCATCTTCTTATTTTAAATCGATTCTTCAATTCTTCTTGAAACTACAACAAGTCACCAACATAGCCCCAAAACATGCAAGTATCCCCAATTCATCCAATTATACTTCATTTAAGAACAAACCTATCATTCTCTATCACCATCTTTGATTCCCAATAAACTCCAATTCAAGTCCCGATTCTCAACACCGAAACCCCAATTCAATCTCTGAAACCCTAACTCTCACTTTATCGATTCTTCATCCAAAAAAACTTCCAAACATCAATTAATCAACAACCCTTTTACATTTCGGCCATCACCAACTCAGTTTACATCTCAATCCTTCACAAACCCTAACTTCGGATTATAACAACATCACCTCCTTATTTTACCGAACTCAATAAACATCAACACCACGACCAACAATCAATTCTTAGAGTTTCCCCTCTTATTACGATCCTAAAATCACTAATTTGATTACTCAATCAACTCTCGACTGAAGAACAGAAGAAACAGAGAAGAGAAGAAGAAAGGGAAAGGAAAAGAGAAAATGAGAATTTCTCCTCGATTTGGTCATGATAAAACCAACGGGGAATACTAAACACACACTATCAGTGATAAGGGAAGCCCGGGTCGGTCCAATGACAAAAAGACTAATTTGACCTTTATGCTAATTTGATGATTTCTTCTTCGTCCAGTATTCGAACGACACGTTCGCATAGTCCATTCCGCGTAACTTTTCGAGATCTATCCAGCGGTACTAGTCTCGTATCCAAATCGTTGTTAGATTAATTTCTAATAATTAACATACGTGTTAGACTAAACGAGTTGATATCGATTAATTCGTATCTTGACTAGTCTAATAGAGTTGACGAGCTTTAAGGTCTTTATACAATGGGCATGCGGAAGCAACCAATCGCGTTATTATGGACAATCTCAAGAAAAGGCTGGAGAAGACGAAGGGAAAATGGACAGAAGAATTATCGGGAGTCTTATGGTCCTATCGAATGAACCCAAAAATGTCCACTAGATTTTCCCCATTCACACTGGCTTATGGGACAGAAGCAATCATACCCACCGAGGTACATCTCAACACTAGCAAAACTCGTGCTGTCAAATATGGGAAAAGCGACAGCATACTGGCTTTGGAAAAAAAGTTGCTGGAAGAACAAAGAGAAACAGCCTTACAGCAGTTGGTCCGATACCAGCAGGCAATCAAGCTGAGTTATGATCGTAAAGTCAGAGAACGGTCATTCAAACCAAGGGAATATGTCTTGAAGAAAACTCGAGCATCCACAATGGAACCAAACTGTGGAAAGCTCGGAGCAAACTAGGAAGGTCCATACATAGTAGACATGCCAGCATCTCGTGGCTACTACTACCTAAGGAACTTCGATGGTACTCAAGATTTAAAACCATGGAAGCCATGGAATTCGTTCCACTTGAAGAAGTTTTATCATTAGAAAAATTCGCATAGGAGTAGCTTCATTCAAATCCTGTTGCGCTGCACTCTTTTTCCTTTATGATGGTTTTATCCCACTGGGTTTTCCACGTAAGGATTTTAACGAGGCAACTGTTGTTGGGCAGTAGGTATTTATCTTGTTATTCATGTTCATATATTTAATTCAATATTATTTTTGTACTCTATTAAGACTGTTTGTGTTTAATTATAAGATATTGTGGATGGTTCGAGTCCGCAGTCAGTCCTAAATGGAAAACAGTATATTCAGAGTCTGCTATCAGCAGCATCCCCAACTCCTTGCAGATAGGGTAAATGCACAGCTCGAGCGTTTTTACCATATTCCAAGCATATCCCCATCATGTGGGATGTCAACAAATGTGGCGAACTTTTTCTCCAGTCTAGACATGGGAAAATGGACACATCTCGACTTTGCGCCCATCTTGAATAGTAGGATTGGCCCCCTGCGCGAATTCAAGATAGCAGAAAAATAAATTTTTATTCCATGCACGAGCAAAATGCAGTAAAGAAGTGCACCCTTACGCAAGCTTTGAGCAACATAACACAGTTACATACAAGGGGTAAGTTTTATATCACCTCAATCACTTGGGGGCGAGATATATAACACCTCACAAACAAAACAATACCCGAGGGAGAGTTATGCAACTCTCCAGAATAATGCGAAGTTCCGTCACAGACAGATTTTGGAAACCCGAACTTCTTAACCCATACAAGTTATGGATTAAGAGGGGGAGATGTTTGTACACTAATAAATTACACTATAAATGGGATTAATTGTGCCTAATATTCTCTTCTTATTAGTCAAGTACGACTCACTAGGCCTCCAAGCACTATACATAGAAGCCCATGTGCAAAGGTCAAGGCAAGGAGGGACCAAATCATCAACGCTACATCAGCATACCACGTAAGCATGTCGCGTTAGCATTGGGGTGCCACATTAACAGAGCGCGTCATCATGATGTGTCACGTCAGCAGAAAGTGACACATCATCATTGGTAATGACATGGACAACCGCCACGTCAGCAAACTGGGTGCCATGTCAGGAAAGCCACTGATGTGGCATGGTGCAATGTCAGCAGAATATACAGTCATCATCTGACGTGGCCAAATATCTCTCGCGTCAGAATATCACGTTAAGTATAACGGCGTCAAAATATTTCGACATTCTCTAATGGCAACAACATATTCCTTCAGGGAGGAATATTCCGTCACCGGGTTAAAGACCGTGGTTACCAGCGTCCCTAGTCGGCGGACGCCATTACCGACCGGTAACAATTGGTTTTGATCCCATGTTTTGCGACGTACCAAATTAGAATACTCCTTGGTTGTTTCCACCCCACGGCTTTAAACTGAAGGATGTTTACGCCCACCTGGTTGGACTGAGTCGGCTCACCGAGTTCTAGCCGAGTCGAGTCTTTTAACTCAATGATGTTTCAGCCCATCCTAGTTTGGCTTGCGGATTTCTCCGCCCTATTATGTGGGCTAAGCCAATTACATTATTTATTGGGCTTGGTCTCTTATACCGTTTTAGCTTGGCTAGTTCCATAACCTAGAGAAATGTTCTGGAATATTCTATGAGGCATGCAGGGGAATTAAGTTAGTATAGAGAGGCATGTAGTGGAATTAAGTTAGTACAGAGAGGCATGCATGGAAAGTTAATACAGAGAGGCATGCAGGGAAAATTATGACAGGGAGGCATGCAAGGAAATTAAGGAAATTAATGCTTACCTCGAAATAAGGGAAAGACCCTGATTTGAAACTTATAAATGGATTGGTTCGCAACCCTAAAATGTAAGCAATCTTCACCACTAAAATTCCAGTGAAAAACTCAAGCTAACTTAAGCATCGGAGGGGTTTTTGCAGGTACCCCCCCAAAAAAAAAAAAAAAGGTTCACGTGAAGAGAAAGGCAGCATTTCGATCATCAACAAATCACCATTAAATTCGTGTTTGAGGTAGAAAAATATTTCACCATCCAAACACTCATGATCAAAGATCTTTAACTTCCCAACCAGAGTATTTATGGATGGCGTTGCGAGATTATTTCCTTCAACGATGGCATGCTTCCTAGAATCGTATCTATATGGCAGCGATCTGAGAATTTTCATCACAATGTCCTTTTCAGGAATAGTCTTACCCAATGCAAAAGATTCATTAACAATTTCAGACACTTTATGATTAAACTCATCAAATGAATCTTCATCTGCCATATGAAGGTTTTCCCAATTGGAATCAAGGTTTTAAAGCCTAGCTTCCTTTTCACTGGTTTTCCCTTCGAATACGGTCTCTAAGATATCCCAAGCATCTTTAGACTGAGTGCACGTAGTCATATGGTGCTGAAGATCTGGGGTAATGACATGCATGATGGCATTCAAATCGTCAGAGTTTTGCTTTGCATCAAGTATCTCAGTAGCATCATATGCACCAATATCTTTCGGTGCGGTTGCATCTCCTACTTCCACAACAGGAGCATCATAGCCATTAACTACATAAACCCATGATTGAAAATCACGTGCTTGAAGAAAGGAACGCATAGAAATTTTCCACCATATGTAATTTGAGTCATCGAAGACTGGTGGTACGTTTATAGAAATAACACTTCTGTCCATAGAGTCGGATTGCTACAAACACAAACTTATAAGGTCTTAAATGTGTTTTCCTGCTCTGATACCAATTAAAAAGTGGGGGTCTAACAACCACACCCAATATTTCGATTAACAATCTATATGGACTAACTCCAATATACTTTCAATAGAATCAAATAGACAGTTAAACTCAATCTTAAGAAAGTTATATCAAAGAGTTAAATATCTCAATCTCTAATTCAATCTGCAATCAACAAATATAAATCTGCGAGCCCAATTGAATATAAGAGATATAAACTTGGATGGTACCAAAAACCAATATACAAGGATCAATCAATTTCCAATCAACAACCAAAGGTTGGATTTCACAATTGATTGATACAACGCACATCCTGTGATATTTCAATTATATAACAAAATATAATCCGAAAAAAAAAATGACACAGTTACCAGAAGTTTTGTTAACGAGGAAACCGCAAACGCAGAAAAACTCAGGGACTTAATCCAGATTGAACACACACTGTATTAAGATGCTACAGACACTAGCCTACTACAAACTAACTTCGGTCTGGATTGTAGTTGAACCCCAATCAATTTCACACTGATCTAAGGTAAAGTTGTGCTCCTTACATATCTGATCCTAGGAGGATACTATGCACTTGATTCCCTTAGCTGATCTCACCCACAACTAAGAGTTGCTACGACCCAAAGTCGAAGACTTTAATAAACAAATATATACCACACAGAAAAGTATACGGTAATAGATAAATCTATCTCCCACAGAAATACCTACGAGTTTTGTCCTGTCTTTTGATAAATCAAGGTGAACATGAACCAATTGATAACCCGTACTTATATTCCCGAAGAACAGCCTAGAATTATCAAACACCTCACAATAATCTTAATCGACTAGCGAAAGAAGATATTGTGGAATCACAAACGATGAGACTAAGATGTTTGTGACTACTTTTATATCTTGCCTATCGGAGAAATCAATCTCAAGCCAATCTTACGATTGTACTTAAATACGATAGAAACAGCAAGACCGGATCATGCAATTACAAAGAAAATAGTTGGGTCTGGCTTCACAATCCCAATGAAGTTTTCAAGTCGTTAAACTATAGGGTATCGTTAGAAACCTAAGGTTAAAGTAGAATTGACTCTAGCAAATACAACTTGTATCACACAGTAGGTATGGGGATTAGGTTTCCCAGTTGTTAGAGTTCTCCTTTATATAGTCTTTCAAATCATGGTTTGCAATCAATGTTATCTTAGTAACAACGTATTCAATATTCACTGTTATATGAAAACCTGATTAGATTCAAGCTAATATCTTTCAACCGTTAGATCAAACTTAGCTTGTCATACACAAATGAAATGCACCTTTATTTAGGTTTGTGTAACCGTACCCAAACATGTACACATAGTTGGTTCAACAGTAGTTAACCAAATGGTTAGACATATGAGCACTTTCATATTAACCTTATTCATCTTAACAATAATAACTAGTTCAAATGACTCAAGAAAACTAGTTAGAGAGTTGTTCAATTGGTTAGATCGCATAGAAGTATACAAGACACAATTGAAACAAAAATGATTTGATTCACTTGAATCAATTCATCAACTTTATAGCCACTGTTTGCAAGTATGCATTCCTTAGTTTATATAAGTTTAAGTTCTCGAATAACCGTTTTTAGAAACTAACCCACTTAAGTACGCATACTGGTACGCAGACTTAAGTACCCGGAATAAGTTTGTTTTTAGTTCACAAACTCCAGCATAAATTCACGGGATGTGAACCTCCGACAATGCGCGTACTGGTACGCGAACTTTAGTTTTGGTTTTCCTGAGCAACAAAGTACGCATACTTTGGTTCAAGGAATAAGGACTTACACATGTATGAGTTATCACACAATGTTTATATCCTTTCAAGGTTATATTCTAAACTCTCATTTCAATCATTGAAATATTCTTAGAGGACGTTATATAGTTGTTATTCACAAGCTATTTTTCGTCAAAGCAATTTTCAAGAAATTGAAAGTTGAAACTAATATGACTTTCGTAACTAGTAAAGATGAATTTGGCCAAAGAGAAAGGTTACCAACACATATTTCGATAAATAGATAAGAGAGATAAACTCGGCTCGAAATAGTAAATGTGTATAATCGTAGTCTATATAGCAATACGATTTTTGTCTCAAAATAGGAGATAGAGTAGGTATATTTTTGAGTGATAGATAAGTTCAAGTCCCTATATACCTTTTAGTCGATGAAGTTTCACCAGTTCCTTGAGTAGTTATTTGTCTTTGTATATGATGATCGCCATGGAGTCTAGAGCTCAACTATACTTTCTATCCTAGTCGGAGACTTAGCTATGAGTGGACTAGAAATTAAGACTTATAATTTTGGCAACTAAACTTGACAACGAGCTTGAGATAGCAACGCTTGCGAGTTCGACCGAGCAGTGCACTAACACAAAAGAATCAGTTCATGAACATTTTATCCACGGTTTGCAAATATTGCATTCCTTAATATATAAATATATTTGTTTATGAGTATGAAATCTTACTTAACTGATTTTAGAACTTAACCACATAAGTTTGCAAACGGGTACGCAAACTTAAGTTCCGGGCTTGATCTTTTTCGACAGTTCGCAAATGGGTACGCATACTGTCATTTCAGACCGAATTCGGGTGAAACAGTTTGCAAACGGGTACGCAAACTTAGTTACCGGACTTTGACAGTTAAAACCATTCGCATACAGGTATGAATACTTGGTTCCCGGACCTAAATCATTCTTACAACAGTTTGCATATGGGTATGCATACTGTGGTATATCCAGACATTGATTAATTGTTCTAAACTCTCATTTCAATCACTGAAACATTCTTAGAAGATGACGATAACTGTCTCACACAAACTATTAGCTTATAAGAAATTTTCAAGTGATCGAATGATCAATTCGAAATATTCCGTGTCTATATCAAATGACTGTCTCACACAAATCATGTAAGATGTTACAAGGCGATTTTCACATGATCATCTTTTGACTTTCATCAAGAATAATGATGAACGTAGTTAAAGCAAAAAGCTTTCCAACACATTTTTCGAGAAAGATATAAGCGGGTTAAACTCAGCTCGAAATATCAAATGTGTATAATGTAAAGTATATATAGCTATTCAACTTAGTCTCAATATGAGATAGAATAGAATAGACTTCTAAGTGATAGATGAGTTCAAGTCTCCACATACCTTTTGTTGATGAAGTTCCTCCAAGCTCCCCTTAGTAGATCTTCTTCTTCAATCGATGAACACAGTGAAGTCTAAAGCTCAACTACATATTTTATCCTAATCCGAGACATGGCTATAAGTAGACTAGAAATCAAGACTTATAGTTTTGACAACTAAACTTGACAAACAAGCTTGAAATAGCAACGCTTACGAGTTTGGCCGAGCAATGCTCTAACAAAGCTCTTGATCGATAAACCAAGGACTGACCCTACCTATAAGTTTAAGGATGGGCCACTGTCAAAGGAAATAAGGGAGTGTCATCTCCCCGAGAAATTGCATCTTCCAAATTTAAAGGATTCAGAGGGGATACTGACTTCGAGCATGTATTTCATTATGAACAGCAGATGGCCCCACTACCTGGAAAATATGTACATAATAACACGTTTCTTTCCAAGAATTTTGTAGGATGATACTTTAATTAGTATGGTTTCGGTGCTTTCCATCCAAATCAGTTCATAGCTTTCACGACATTAATATTTATTCAAGACTACTCATCCAATATTAGGCAACCATACATATTAGAGAATGTGTTCAATATAGCACAACAACCAAACAAAAGTTTCGCAAATTTTCTGAGAGGATTCAAGGATATAGCAGCACTAGTAGAAAAATCTCAAGAGAAGTTCTTATGTGTGTTCTTCAAAAATGTACTGCAAAAGGGCAAGATCGGAGACTCATTTTCTGGGAAGGTATTATAATCTCTTGAATAAGTTTATCACAAGGATGGAAAATGGGTTATAAGAGAATAAGACCAGGGAAAGCCAACTGAGATACCATGTCACAAATTTTACTCAGCTGGCCAATTTTCAGGTGATAAAAGGTCTTACCCGAGATCACCAGATCAACCCTCGAAGAAGAAGAATTATAAAGCTGAGTCAGCAGCAAATTGGCTAGAGGAAAGCAAATTTTTTTCAAAGTCCAATGCATCTCCCGAGGTCATATTGAAACACATGAAGAGAAAACCATATTTCTTAACTCCAATAAAAATGAGAAATGGATGAATAGGCAAATGTTATTGCGCGTATCATGATGCAAATGGTCATCAGACAAATGATTGCAAGAACTTGATCAGATTCATTGATGACATGGTAAAGAAAGGTCATTAGAATAAGTTTATTGAACATGACATAGCTCAGAGCAGTAAATCTCCACCAAAGCAGGTCAAAGGATTAGTGAACATGATTCACTCGGTACCTCGAGCAGGAAATGATGCTCACATCAATCTGAACGACGGTATGCGAAAGCTCTGTGAAAATAATGTTAATTTTTTATACCAAGCTCTGAAAGCTTACGGTTGGCACCAGATAACATAAGATTCACTATTAAGGATTTAGATGGAGTAATTAATGTTTCCACACTCAGATGCCATAGTAGTGGAGCTTGAAAACACTAGGGGTACCAAAATGCATCACCAACTTTTTCTTAGCCAACCTGTATGGACAAAACCTAAATACAATTCCGAGAGTTTAACTTAATGAATCTCAATCGAGGAATAATAGTCATAGTTATATATCTTTCTCTCACAATCAGAAAGTTAACATAACAAATCCGTGAACCTGATATACGTGTGAGAGTTCTTGGACGATCTCAAAAATCAATATCCAATAATCAATCAAGTCGTATCCAACAAACAAGGATGGATGTATCTACTTTGATTGATTAATGTACAACCTGTGATATTTCAATTATAAAGATAAGCAATATAATGCGGAAAAAGAAATAACACAGACACCAGAAATTTTGTTAACGAGGAAACCGCAAATGCAGAAAAAATCCGGGACCTAGTCCAGATTGAACACCAAACTGTATAAAGTCGCTACAGACACTAGCCTACTATTAATCAACTTCGGACTAGAATGTGGTTGACACCGAATTAAACCCTCACAGAAGTTCATTTACGGTCGCATTCCTTACGCCTCTTGAATTCAGCAGGAATCCGCGTAATTGATTCCCTTAGCTGACGTCACACCAACTAAGAGTTGCTTCAACTCAATTGAAGACTTTAAATGATTCTGCCTCCCACAGACAAGCCTATATATGTGATCTCCTTCTCTCTCTTTTTTTTATCAAAGATCAAGGTAATGAAAATCGATAGCAATAGATTAAGTCTATCTAACCTCAAAATCCGGACTTATGCTTCCCCAAGAGCAGCCTAGATTATTATTCACCTAACAAATATTAAACTTGTGAAAGTAGAAAAGTCTGAGACAAAAAGAACTTTGATGATTTCTATCTATCTTGATTGATGAAGCAAGCTCAACAATCAATCAAAATCAGGATACTCGAGCTATCAAGATAAACAATAGTTGGGCCTGGCTTCACGAATCCCTATGAAGTCTTTTTAGTTGCTAAACCCTAAAAATGTTTTGGGAAGAGGATGACTCTAGTTTACATCTAGGACACACAAGAAGTAGTGTCGAGATTCAAAGATCCCAGTTGTTTAAGGCTCTGCTTTTATAGACTTTCAAAGAATGGGTTACTTTAGGTTTAAGCTAAGATAGCTTTGGAACCAAGCAAACAATATCCACCGTTACATGAATCTTTGATTATAATTAACATAACAAGATATACACTCTGGTTAGGATGAACCGTAACCGACCGTGTAGAAAGACAATATTCATGAATGGTTAGCCGAGACTAGCCAACTGAACTATAAGCTTAATCATTTGCATAAACACTTGAGACTTTTAAGTTTGAATCACAATTATAAGTTAATGTGATCAATCATGTCTATATAGTGTTCTTAGAGATTTAATCAAATGTTAATTATCTCACAGAAATAATTTTATGTGCAGCTGAAAATATTCGACAGGGAAAGTACATGTACAAATACGTGTACTCAACCTTGTTCGTGAAAATATTTGTCATGGTACATGCACCGGGTATGTGTACCCTTAAGAAAAATTAGAGTTCCGGAACATACAAAACTTTTCCAGTTTGCGTACCGGGTATGGATATCACACCGGTTACAGAGCCAACAGTTCTTTTTCAGTACGCGTACTGGTTTGCGTATCGTTCCAGGTTCACGAGTTCACAGAATTTTTGTGGTATGGACACCGGGTATGCGTACCATTAAGTTGGTGCCAAACTATAGGTACGTCGGTACATGTACTGGGTAAATGTACTACGGCTCCGGATCTATAACATTTTTCCTAGTTTGTAAGACCGGTATGCATACTGTCTTGTATCCGAATTTACAAGAGTTCTATATTTATCTCTAGATCGATTCGAAACACTCCCAAATAACGTCAATGGCACATATCATTGTTCCTATTTTGAATCTTGAATCATAATTTTAGTTGCGAACAATAAATTATTCTTAACCGAAATCATTAAGATTAGTCATATATATTTTGAGAAGATCCTTAACTTGGTAATTAGTTCTCGAAATTATTGATATGCTTACGATCGTCTAATTAGTTACGCACAATGCCTCATATATAGAAAGGTGAATATAACTTGAGAAATAGGTGGTTCAGTCTTCACTTACCCTTTTGTTGAAGAAGTTCTCCAAAAGCTTCGGTAGATCTTCGCTTTCAAATAGTAGAACACAATGATGACTGTCGTGATGTTTGTTTCTCAACTGCACTTCTATCCTAATACGAGACTTAACTAATTGTAGACAACTAAATTTGACAACAAGCTTGAGATAGTAACACTTGTGAGTTCGACCAAGAAATTCCCTAATAGAGCTCGTCATCGACGAATGAGACTGCAGGATGACTTTTGTCATCCAAGGTTCAACTTGTGATATTATTTACCTTCAAGCAGCTGAGAATATGACTCTCACAAAAGAATGAGCTCCGCGAAGTAACAATTCAGCCATTGTAGGATTTAATGGTTCGAGAACTTACCCGATGGGAGAGGTAACTTTGACAGTGGAAATTGGTCCCATAAATACAAACTTTTATTTTCTAGTGTTTAATACAATACCACCATACAATGTGATATTGGCCATGCCATCTACATATCATCAGAAACTGAAGTTTATGACTAGTTCAGGTGAATGTGTGTTTCGAGGTAATCAGGTTATTCTAACAACAAAAAAACTTATTGTCTTATCTCTAACTAAATAAGAAGACCCAAATGAGGGTTGGAGAAGGTAGCAATGAAAGTTGTTGAAGAGAACAACTAAACTAGAAAGACAACTTGCTGAACTACACTCCTCGGCATCTAGATCGGAACAGGTTTTAACAACAAAATCTGGTGACGAGAAAGTGTTACATGCAATCCTGTATTGAGGGTTCAAAGAAGAGGTAGTAGAACTCCTGCAAGTAATTGATCTGGGTACAAATAATACACCAAAGACTAACAATATATGAAAGGAATTCCCATATGAGGAAAATATTATCGTGGTCGAGCTACTGAGGTAGATCATCGATATCTTCGCTCATAATATATCAGATATGCCAGGTATCGGCCTATCCAGTGCTTGTTACTCATTAAGTGTTGACCAAAACAGATAAAACGAAAGATTGCAGAATAAGTTACACAATGCAATCAATGTAGACATTAACAGAATGCTTGAAGAAAAAAATAATCAAGGAGTGTCAATACCCTATTTGGATTTTTGATATAGTGGCAGTAATGAAGAAAAATGGTAAAGTCAGAGTCTGCATGAACTTTACCAATCTAAACAAGGTGTACCCTAAAAATAGTTATCCACTTCTAGACATGGATAAAATGGCAGAAGATATAAGTGGCTATCCTTCGTAGATGTCTATTCAAGATATAATCGGATCCAAATGAACCCATTATATGCGGAGCATACACAACATTTATCACAGATAAATGATTGTACTGCTTAGAGGTTATGCCCTTTGGTCTAAAGAATGCAGGTAGTACTTATCAAAGATTGATAAATAAGATGTTTTCAAGCATTTGATTATTGGAAACACCATGGAATATTAAGTAGTTGACATTGTCGTCAAAATATTGGAGGAAGCTAATCACCATCGGGACTTACTGAAAACGTTCTCGTCTTCACGATAACCAGAAATGACATTGAGGTCGATCCTACAAAGATCAAAGCAATACTTGATATGCCACCTCCGACCTGCAAGAAATATATACGGATACCGATAGGAAAACTAGCTGCACTAAACAAGGTTATTTCCAAATTTTATGACAAGTGCAAACCCTTTTTCAACCTCATTCATAAAAAGCAAGGATTTGAGTCAGATATTGAATGTTAGGCAGCATTTGAGCATATTAAAGCATATCAATCATCTATGCCAATTCTTTCTTCCTAGTACCAGGTGAAGAGCTATATATGTACATATTCGACATTATAACTGCAGTCAGTGTATTACTGGTCGGAGTTTAGGAAAATAAACAAAGTCTAATATACTTCATTATATTAGAAGTTAATATAATGAAAACAAAGTCTAATTGTATTGTTGATGAAATATCAGGCTAGCTCAGGTCAAGAAGTTAATAAAAGAAAAAGCAAATGTTTTGTTGGGGGTTACTGAGACTAGAAAACATGAAATTGCTTCTTATATGCAAATGGAGCTCTCTTTCTTCCCAGATAAATACTTGGGTGTTCTTCTTCAGCCTGGTAGAGTGAAAACTCAGCATGTATGGGGGATGGTGGAGTTAATGCAAAAGATGATGGCTGGTTGGATTGGTAAAATGTTAGCATTTGCAGCAAGATTAACACTTGTTAAGCATGTGTTGTGTAGTTTGCCAATTTATACAATGACAGTGTACAAATGGCCAAAATCTGTTATTCAAGCCTGTGAGAAAATTATAAGAAATTTTTTATGGTCAGGTGACCCAAATGTGAAGAATCTCATTACAGTCAAATGGGATGAGGTTAATACAACCGTGGAAGAAGGGGGGTTGGGGTTAATGAGACTTGAAGTAATGAATAAAACCCTTCTCATGAAACTTTTGTGGAAAATTGAAAATGTTGATGAGGAATGGACTATCTTTATGAGAGCAAAGTATATGAATAAACAAGGTGAGTGGATTAAATATCATAAACAATCATCAATTTGGCCTGGTATTAAATGGGTTATGTCTTAGATGGATGAGGGCAGTAGGTGGATAGTTGGGGATGGAGCTAAAATTTCAGTTTGGAGGGATAAATGGATCAAGGACTATGCCTTAATTGAAATACATGTTGAAGATCAGTATATATTACATCATGCTCAACTTAAAGTCAAGGACTTAATACATAATGGCAAATGGCAAATTCCAAGACCTTTACTGAAGTTTTTTGATGAAATTGAGTTACCAATTCTGCAGCAAGGTAAAGATAAGAAAATTTGGAAGAGTGATATGACTGGTACTTTCACTGTAGTTGGTGCGTCTCACTAGATAAGGAAGAAATATGGTAAAGTTAGTTGGGCTAAACAGGTATGGCACCCTTGCATTCATACCTACACTTCTTGTAACCTCTGGAAGATTTTGAGAGGAGCTTGTGCTACTGAAGAATCAGTTAGAAAAAAGGGATTCCCAACTGTGTCTAAATGTTATATTTGTGGTAATGGTCAAGATACAATGGATCACATCCTTTGGACCTGTGAATTTAGTGAAAAGATTTGGTTTTGGCTGTGTGGAATATTTAAATGCTCTAGTCCAAAGAGCTTTGCAGAGGTGTTGGAGTTTACTAAAGGAAAGAGTTCTAGTACTAAAGAGGTGTGGTACATTTGTGCTTTTAATACTATGGTTGAGCTTTGGTTTACAAGAAATATTGTGATATATGATGCTGCTACACCTGAAGTGGAGAAGTTAAAGCACAAAATTATGAAAGTTGTAAAGGAGGGAGGAGCAAGAATGAAAGGTGAAATGTGGGGAAATATGTATGACCTACATATACTCTTATTTTTTGGTATCTCAGGGGTAAAGACCAAAACTGCAAGGGTATTTCAATGTTATTTCAGACTTTCCTTATTTATTGAAGTCTTAATATGCTGTGATGGAGATTCAAAGGGTAATCCAGGAGCTGCTGGTTTTGGTTTTGTTGTAAGAATATGTTCAGGAGATTGTATAGGTGCTGCTTCTGGTGGTTTGGGGGTGGCAACCAATTATCTGGCAGAAGTTATGGCCTTTATTTTTGCTGGTGAATGGGCTATTTGTAAGCACCTTAGGGAGGTTTGTTTTCAGCTGGACTCAAAAGTAGTACTATCTGCCTTTTCAAGTAACATGGTTCCTTGGATTGTGCAGATTGGATGGGAAAGAATATCAAGGCTAATTCCTTCAATTGATCTCAGCCATGCATATAGAAAGATAAACTTCTCAGCGGATACAATGGCTAAGAAGGGAGGAGGTCTAAGTAAAGGAGTTATTCTCTATTATGATACAAAACCTCAGTTTCTAGGGAGGCTAGAGAATGAAGAAGATGCATATTTCAGATTTGCTTAAATTGTAATTTGTCAATTTAGTGTTTCTTTTTTTGGGCATGGTAAAGGCTCTTTTGTATCAATGGGCCTAGTATGCTAGCCCCTGATTTTTGTATCAATATCTTTTTGAGTAATATAATTCATGATTTAGAAGAAAAAAAAAGACACTCATATTCCCGAAAACTAGGTACTCTCATATCGAGACAGTTATTTTTGCAATCTTTTGTTAAGTTGAGACCATGGAAGATAAATATTATCACGGAGTACCCGATTGAAAATTTGTTATCTAAAGAGAACAAGATAAGAATACTTGCTGAGTGGGGAATCCACCTAAATCAATTCGGGTTGAATTATAATCCCATAAAAGCAGTCAAAGAACAAGCAGTTACTGAATTTCTAGATGACTTCCCTCTCATTCAAAGTTCCCAACTTTGATCTCAAGTTCTATCAGGACCAACTAGAAATCTCACCTGAACATTAACTAGAAGTGTCACCTGCATGTGGTGACTCATCACTGAACACCCTAGTGGTATAGAAGAGCTTCATGTTAGAGCATTTCTCGGTTGAACCACCAAGCGTTGGTATGTCAAGTTTGGTTGTCATATTTTAGTGAACCAAAACTCATTTAAGAGTCGCTTGATTTAAATATACTAGAGTCAACTTCGTATAGGTTAGCTTGAAAGTATTAGGGTGAGACATTACAAGTATTTCGAAGACTTGAAGAAGTGAAGAAGTACGGAGCTACAACGACAACATCATCCTTCCACTTGAGGTTAGTGATATTTAACTTGAAATGTTTCATTCCCTAACGTATCTTTCAAGTCGTGCATATTGAAAACATAAAACTACTAAGCATGAACACTCTAGATAGACATAGTATTAAGGAATACAATATGAAGTTTCTTGCTTAACCATTGAACTTTGTATATAAGACATCGACATAATCGTATGAATGATATTGTGATTATGTATGGGTATGAGGTGAGGATTTTATCCTAGGAAACAATATTTTTACATGTGTTTTAAGGAATTAAGTTCATGATATGTGTTTTGAACCGAAAAGGAAATCGCCAGGTGTTATTGGGGATGTTCTTCATTGCATATCTTATGAACGACCAATATGTGTGATTAGTATAACCGCTCATGACTTGTTTGTGTTCTTGGTAAAACTATTCACATGAGGCATGACTTATGTATTGGTATGACTTTTATTAGTGAAACCGATCTTAAGTAATCACCTGGGGTATGATGGGGTTGTGAGTGTCTGAAATTATTACTGGGAGAAGGGGAACCGATCCTAGTAAGAGGTGCAATGCATCACAAGGAGAACCGATCCTTGTATGAGGTGCAACAAGTTTTATGGAAGAAAGGGGAACCGATCCTATGAACATGTACAACACGTTTTTAGGAAGGGAAAACCGATCCTATGGATATGTGCAGTGCATACAAGTTAGATACCAAATATATGTGGGGATCCAATCCTAGTACCTAGTAAGCCAGTGTAACTATGCACAATACTCACATGGAGGTAAAACCGAAACTTGTTTTGGTAGAACCATAAACCCATGAGTTGTGATTGAGTGGTACTTGATCAATCACATAGTTCTTGAAAGTCAGATGAACCAATTTTAAACTTGTTTGGAAGTGTGGTAAATCGGTTTCAAGTGAGAAAGCATGGAAAAGACTTGCAAGAGTAAGATGTTGTCACACTTTGAACACGGTGCATTAATGCTTATTCTATATTGTTCAAAGATATTTATTAATGTCTAAGAAGGAAGTAAATCCCAAGATCGAATTTAAATAAGTTAAGAATCTTTTTAATTAAGGGTTTTAAATTATATATGGAAAATAAGAATTAGTAATGTGCATTTACTAGTTAAAGATTTTCCAAGGAGATTTCGATCATATTTTTGGACAGTTCATTCACAGGAATTATGAAAATCAAATTTGGGTTATTATGAAAAGATATCTTGAGTATATTTCCGGTTATGGAAATTCCTTGGTGTCCAAACTTCCTTGTCTATAGATACTTTGAGTTTTCATTTCTAGAAAACTAATACTTCGTAACATTAGACTTACTCTTTTGTATTTTTTACTGGGGAAGCCGCTTATCGGAGAGGAGAGTAATCTAATTAGGTGAAATCTCTTACGACCGCTCAATTTAAAGTCTTCTTTGAGATTGAGAAGCTCTAGCGCGACCCGTTGGTGGGAAACTAGATATTGCGGTTTATCTTTAGTTTTCGTATTGATTTGATTGACTAACGGTAGTTGAACTTTGATTGCACCTAGTTTGTTTATGCTTGAGAATCTTCTCTTCTGATATAAGATTCACTCAAACTAGTTCAATTTTTCGACAGGGATCTTTAGACTGTTGTTAGATCTAAAGACGATCTTGTGATAATCCATTGTTAACAGACTCCGTTTTGTGCATGATTGATCACAAGAGATTCAAGTAGTTGTGTGCAGGTGTTTATTGAAGATCTAAGAAGATTTGAAGACAAAGAAGATATTGAAGATTTCTGACTTGGTTTTTACAATCTTTGGTGTGCACAATACTTGTTTGGGAAAAAGAGGATCCGACTATAATTGATTTATCCTTTTGGGCATTTTTGATAGAATAGTTGAGGAAGATCGGCATCAATATGTTTCCTTGTGATTAAAGGTATTGATTGGCTTAATACTAACGATTGCCTTTGGGTGATTGAACATAAGATATATCTTAGAACCTGGCAAAGGAGTTTATGTTAATATAAACAAGGGAACCTTTGCGCAACTCATATCACTTGGTTAAAGAGATTTGATACCAAACAGATTTGTTGTTCCTTTACTGTTTGGAATACAAACCAAAGGAATTGGTCCAAGTACGTGACATTTTTACAGGTTGGAGGCGTGGGAATATAGACGGAACTAGGTGAACTATAGGTTTAGTTACTTGGTCTCAACTATATGAAGTTGGTTTATTTTGTATAGCGGCTTAATCCTGAGAGTATTCAATTCTGGACTAGGTCCAGGAGTTTTTCTGCATTTGCGGTTTCCTCGTTAACAAAATCTTGATGTGTCATTTACTTTATATTTCCGCATTATAATTGTTTTATTATAATTAAAGTAAATTGCACAAATGTTAATTCCTATTTACTTGGTACGTGAATCCTATTGAGTTTGGTTAAGTCTGAAACTTTGTATCAAGTAAACATACTTTGTTGTTGTATTGTCTTGATCTCGTATCCATAGACGATCATACAAAGTGTGAACCGATTTGTTATATTGTCTCGACTCAGTCTATAGACAATCACTTTCGGGGAAAGGATTTATATAAAGGAAAAGTAATAGCTTGAGGTATATTTGGGGTACCCTTGCCTTTTAAATTGGCATCAGAGCAGGCAAACACGAAAAGATCTAACAATCTGTGTTTGGTGCGATCCATCCTATAAGAATTGAATCCATGACTGATTCTGTTAACGTAATGACAAGATCTGATTGCTCAAAATTGTTTGAAGGTATGTCAGACAATAAAATTATTGAGTGTCTATGTTCCAAAGAAATTTGGTCTGTAGAAGAATGCCAATTGTATCTCAGACTCACTGAAGATCCTAAAGAAAAAATTAGTAGAAAACTCAATGAATTTTCCGAAATAGAAAAGCAAATCAGTAATCTCTCTTTAGAACTTGAACTTTACGAGTTAAAAGAAGATGAGTCTTTTAGAAAGACATGTAAAATTCTCAATGATAGTCAGGAACTACAGGATGAAGTGTATACTTTTCTTTTGGAATTAGAATCCATAAAACAGGCATCTAGAGAACCAATGACTGGAAGAAGTCAACATCTTCATGACTACTGTATGAATTTTTCTCTAGATAATATAGACAATGTTTCACGTTCAAAGTCTGATATCGCATCAGAAATTTGTGACAGCGAACCTGAAGGACCAGAATATTGCCACAACGTTATTCCTGCGATATTAACAACATTTCTGCGAGCGTCACTGACAATTCTTTAACAACGTTTCACGAGCGTCACAGAATACCTAAAAGAAACTGACAATGGAAGAAATAAAAGAAGCATATGTTGATCATGTGATGATCATCATTCTTGCGATAGAGAATATGGTAGCGATTGCGATGAGATCGCAGAATAGATCTGAAATAGGTGGAAAATTTAGCTGTCATCCATTATGTAAATCCCTATATAAAGGGCTCGATAGATCCAGAAGAGGATGATGTGTTTTTGAGAGTTGGAAGAGTCTTGAGGAGAGAGAAACTTCAAGAGAATATTTGTAATCTTGATTTCTTCCAATTCTGTAAACATTTCTGAGATTTGAATAGTAAAGTGTCGTTTAAATCTTTGAAGTTTAATTGATTTCCAATAGATTTCTATAGAATCTTAACAAGGGTGTAGTGTGGGAATTCCTGCAACTATATTTTGGCGCCCAGAAATAGGGAGAATCAAGTTAAGAAATCTCTAATTACAACTTGAAGATTTGAAGAAATTGTTAGAGTTGAAGAAATGGCTAGAAGAAGAAGAAATACATCAGAACCACCGACAACTGTGAGAAAAAGTAAAAGACTTGCAGGAGAGGGAACAGGTGAATTGGAAGAATATTTAAGGATAAGATCAGGAAGAAATAGAATAAGAAATGAACCAGAAAGTTCAATTCAACAACCGAATCAACAAACACAAACACAAGATAGGAACGTGGATTATGATAGAGTGAGTGTGCATACTTGGAGGTCGGATTCGATAGAAGAAGCAAAAAATCGACAATTGAGAAATGAAGAAGAAGGAGAAGGAAATCAAGAAATGGTTGGAGGATTAATTCATGAAGGACATGAAATAGTAGATGATTTGAGACAAAGAATACAGAAAGAAAGAAGATTAGAGGCAGAAGAGCGTGCAAATTTAACAAGACAAAATCATAAGCTAAGAATGAAGAATTTGAGGTTACAAAGAAGGAGATCAAGAAGTACCGTTAGATCAAATTCAAGATCATTCAGAGAAGAACCAAGGCAAAATTCCCCTATAAGAAATGTTAGAGAAAATACTCGAGGAGAAGTGCAAAATAGAGAAGAGGAGATAATTGTTGATCGCTATAATCCGCGTGACAATAGAAATCAAGAGGGAAGAAACAACCAAATTGAAGAAGAGAATCCAGAAGAAGGTAGGAGGATATTACATGGGCGAGAGAATCAAAGAAATCAAAGAATGATTGAAGAACAAATTGAGAGACATTACGCTGAACAAGCACGTCTAGCTCGCGAGAGGGAAAGATTAAGGGCATAAGTAGAAGAACATGAATTTCAAGAAGCAGTGCGACAAAATAATCATGAAAATCGAGATAGGGGACGTACGCAAAATCGCTACAATGGTAATATTCAAGAGGAATATGATAGGATACAGAGGAGAATAGAGAGACAGTGAAGAGAAATGAGGAGAAATGAAGAAATCCGCAAAGAAGAAGATAGGCAGTTACGATATCAGGAGGAAGATGGAAGAGAAAATTGCAGAGAAAGGCGAGATGATGATGAAGAAGAAGATACACAAAATCTCGCAAGACAAGAAAGGCAAGAATGCAGAAGAAGGGAAACAACGTTAAAAATGCCAATGGAACAAAACTCAGCTGAGAATGAGCAAATATTGAAAGAACTAGCAGAAATGCGAGGAATGATAAACAATAGAAGAGAAGGAGGTAGAAGGAAACTTGATGAAGCTATTGAAGAAGCTGCGAGGACTCCATTTACTCAAGAAGTACAGTTAAGAGGGATACCTCCAAAATGCAATATACCAGCATTAACCAGCATTTTTGATGGGACTACTTGTGTTGTTCAACATGTCAAAGCTTATGTTAGATGTATGCTACAGTGGGAGAATCATGATGTTATTCTATGCAAATATTTTGCATCCAGCTTAACTGGCGAGGCGTTAAAATGGTTCGAGGGATTACCAAAAAAATACCATAACTTCTTTTGATCATTTACAAGCTACATTTTTAGGAGCGTATATTACCAACAATTCATCATGGCCGGGTATTGAAGATGTGTTTGGGTTGAAACAGAGAGTTTGCGAGAGTCTGAAGTACTTAACCATAAGGTGGAAATCAATGTGTCTCGAGAAAGAGAAATAATTTATAATCAAGAGAAAGTAGTAATTGATAATCAACAAAAATTGGTAGCGATGGGCAGTCGAGATCAAGAAGAATATGAAAGGGAGAAGAATTATTACAATCGCGATGGAAATAATAAGATTCAAAGACTTGATCATCCGCAAGAAACTTATGGCGAACAAAGGCAGAATAACTTTATAGGGCAAGGAAATCAAAAGATAATATGGGAATAAATTAAGATGCCACCACTTAATTCCAGCATAGAAAAAATTTGGGAAGCTATTATTCTAATGGAGAATATACCTTCGCCATGGAACATGGGGAAAGAACCACATCCAAGATACCGAAGTCAAGAATTTTGTCCTTACCATCACTTTCATGGTCATTCAATAAATAATTGTATCAATTTAAAGAGGATAATTTTGAGGATGATTGATCAGGGGAAGTTAAATCACTTTCTAGTAGGATATCCACAACCTCATCAACTACCGCCAGCACCAGAAACTCGCAGAGTGAATGCTGTAAAAGGAGCAGAAACATTCATGATAGAAGTGGGGGCTAAAGAAAAAAATTTATTTTGTAACTCCATCATGCATTCATTCAGAACTATAGAAGATTTCCATGATAATGTTTTAAGTAGAGTCTTCGCGAGAAATACAGATGGAAGAAAGATAATGAATATAGAGAGAGTCTCGCCATTAGAAGAATGGCAGAAACAAACTCTATCTTTCACTGCGCAAGATATACCAGAGCTTGGCGAGCATCATGAAAACCCATTGGTGGTACGATTAGAGATAAAACCAAATAAAATGCAAGAGGAGGATGAAGAAAATAATGGTAAAATTAAAGACTCTTGGGACATCAACAGAGTCTTAATAGATACCGGGAGTTCAGTTGATATATTATTCTATCATACCTATAGAACCATGGGCGGAAGAGATGAATATTTGATACCATCAATGTATAAAATCTATGGATTTAACGGTACAGCTAACAAACCAAAGGGGGAAATTGAAATGCAAATACCGTTAAAAGGAATATCTTCAAAAATCTTATTCTGTGTTGTGGACATCGAATCACCTTACAATGCTTTGATAGGAAGACCTTGGTTACACGGGATATTGGGTGTAGCATCTACTTATCACCAGTGTATTAAATTTCCTCATCCTAAAGGTGTAGGAGTTATTAAAGGAGATTGGGGAGAAAGCAAGAAATGTTATGAGATCGATATGAAGTCTTGCGAAGAAAGAGCTGAAAAGAATAGCAATTGGAAGTACAAAATCAAACAACAACAGAGGTGTGAAAGGTTAATGATTGAAACAATAGAGCGGAAAGAGGATGTGAAAGCTGATGGCGAGCGTCTTGCAAAAAAATAAACAACAATAAAACGTAACAGAAAAGCATAAAATAGTAAGTAGAGAGGTAAAACGATAAACTTTAGAGAATTCTATGAATGATTTGTTTGAAGAATATGTAATTGAACAGAATTTTCTGCTTGAAAGAATCGCAAGACTTTACAAAAAGAAAGAAGATCAAAGTTTTGAAATTCTATCAGAGTTACAATACTCGCGAGAAACGCGAATAAAATTTCGCAGAGATTAAAGAATGGGACGAACCTTTATGGCGTGCACCCTAGTTCGCGAATAAAATTTCGTAAGAGGAAAATGTAAGACCTACAAACACGTCATAGGAGGGGGTATCTCTTGACATGATTCAGGGGTAAGGTTACACCGCTACTGGATCCTGAGTCATGCAGATGTTGGGGTTAAAGAAAACCTATCCGGGAGAGAGATCTTGGATTTCCAACTATATATGGTTATACCCTGGTTGGACGACCAAGAATCTCTTCCAAGAAGTGAAAAGTATGACTAAGGCGCCGAGGTACACGGTTGAGCCAAGGGTGCCAAGGGCGTACGAAACTCCCTTTCCATTCTTGGTAAGTCTTGGCTATGATGCACTTGGCCTGAAGAAAACCCCACTTAGGGTGCAGCCTTGTAACTATAAGACATATAGGCATAAAGGACAAGAGGCTGCGAAAACAGCTAGTTGTTGGTAAATCTGGATGGGAGGATCTAGTCTTGTATGGCTGATGTGCCCTCCTTGAAGGGGCAACCAGGGAGAAGATAATGGCGGCACCCTTCATTAGGGAGCTGATAAGTGTCTTAAGACGGAAATGTCATGGGGCTTTATGATCGCAAGAACATTTAGGCCTGTCATATTGTCGCGTGACGTAAATTATACAGAGGAAACAAGCCACAAGGATTTGATCTCGCGAGAGAGCTTAGACTTGTCATATTGTCGCAATAAAATCAAATAATAAAGATAAGGCAAGATCAATGGGTCAATACATGAAAATATAAAGAAGTCCTGCGATTTTGTCGCAGAAAGAAATAGCGTGGCAAAATAAGACCTTTAATTAGGAAGGCGTAATAAGACCACAAGATTACTGCGATAATACTCGCAATTGCGATTCCAGGCAGTTATTGTTGACGATAGGATCACCAATATTAATGCAAATTTTATTTACCACTAATATCTAATCTTTAATCAATTTTTATATTGCAGATGAATAATAGAGGCAAGTATGGGAATGCATGAGAACGATGAAATTATTATTCATCTATCATATAAAAATTGTATAGATAAATGCACACAGATAATTAAGGAATAATAATTATATTGATTGATTGACTTGCAGAAAAAGAACTGTTTTTTGATTCATACAAGTAGAAGCAAGAGAAATTCACAAAATTGGAGAAACTTATAGCAATGTTACAGAAAGAAGAAAATAAATATACAAGGAAGATAGAAGGAAAAAGAAGAACTAGATAGATTCATCGCCATCTTCTTTATCATATTTCTCTTCATCTCCAGATTTCTCCCTTTCGTCATTATCATCACTATCTTCATTCTTATCAGATTCTTCTTCTCCACCAGATTCTTCTCCTTCGTCATTATCATTTTCATCCTCGTTAGAATCCTCAGCTTCACTATCAGAGATGTTAAGATTTGGGATTATTGCGGGGATTTCCTTTGCAAGATCAGGATATATATAAGGAGAAATTCCATGATCATTGTAGACCAACTTAACAGAATCATTACAAAAAACAATGAGAGATCTATTGAAATTCGCGGTAGTAATGTCAAATTGCTCCTTCAATCGTAAAAAAGAGTATTGCGGATGTTAATATTTTTTATTGCGAGCAGCAAGGGTATTTTCAAGTTCCCCAATTCTTTCAAGATATATTTTTTCAGCTCCTGCGAGAATATAGGACAACAAGTTAGAAATTATGTAAAAAAAGAGTAATAAAAACAGAAAGTTAGCGAGAAGAAGAACATCAAACAACCTTCTCTTTCAGAAATCATATCTCTAATTAAGGCCGCTTGTTCAACTTGAAGTCTAACATTTACACCTAAGTCATTCCTGGCAGTGTCAAGAACCTTCGCAGCCCAAGCAAACTCATCATCGTTATTAATGAGGAGACGAGATCGAACTTGAGTCTCCCTCGCAAGAAGATCTTCATTCTTGCGGATAAGTTTATCTCTGTCTGTTTGAACGTTAAGGAGAGTTTTATGAAAGTCTGCTAGGGTCTTGGATTCCCTATTGATGGCAAGATCTTTCTCGTCAATAAGATCACTATTCTTTTGTCTTAATCTATCTATTTCTTTCTTTGAATCAAGATAAAAGCGCTTATATTTGTCAGTCAAACCTAAATTGAATCTGTGTTCAATTTTTAGGAGATTAAGCTTGGATCTAAGTTCATCTATGTAGAGGGATTTAAACTTATAATCAGAAAAATTACTTAAAGAATTATTAAGATAGGAAAGTAGAGTATGATCATCTATAGGTTCAGGGAAAGTTTGAAAGAGTATAGCCTCGTCAGTAAGACCATAAATATCTGCAAGTTAAAAGTGGCCTCCTGAATAAGCTGCGATAGAGTAAAAAGAATTAGAAAAGAAAGGAAATTAGTCATACCATATAATTGTTGGTTAGCTCTATAAAGATCAGAGATCTTTTTCTTATCAACTGAAGCTTCAGTCTCCAGCTGTTTATTCTTCTTGCGAAGCTCAATAACTTCAGACTCTAATTTTTGTTTATCCTGGCGAAGTTTAGCAGCTTTCTCTTCAGAGCTGGCAAATCTTTTATCTAAATCAGAAGCAACAGCAAAAGAAGCTCTTCCAACCTGCGAAAGAAGAATATAAATTGAGATCTAGTGATGGAGAAGATATACAAACAAACTGAAGAAATGAAAACTTACCAAATCACCAAGAGAATTCAAGAGACTGGGAGTCAGCGATCTTGAGATTCCTTGAAGAGAATCATTATCCACCAAAATAGGGGCATCGCAAACTTTAGCGAGAGCTTGGGATGTTTTGTCAATAATTTCATCCTAGTCATTAGAAGTTATGCTGTGGGAAATATCGTTAAAAATTCTGGACAAATGAGTCATTGAAGAATCAGAATCAGAAGAATTTTTTATTGAGGGAAAACCGCTAACATTAAAACCCTCGTCATTATTATCTTTATCAAAATCAGCACTTGGATTTTCTGGAATTGGTTGAGGAGTTGAAGAAGAAGTAGGTTGAGTTTTACTTCTCTTTGGTGGAGGATCGCAAGATTCTTCATTGCGAGGGGCAGAAGACTTTCCCCTGGAAGAAGCAGTAGATTTATCTTTTGAAGACTTCCCGGATTTCTCTTTTGAAGATTTCTCCTTGGTTTTTGCGGGTATTAATGGTTCTAATTCTTCGATATCCTGCGATCACAGATGAAGATAAGAAATAGGGGCAACAATATATTGTTAAAATTTATGAAAATATATTTCTTACTTCATCCGTGAAAGATTTCAGAGCCAAGAAGTTGCTAGGTTTCCTAAGAGATTAGTAACTGAGTTTCATTATATCAATCTGAGAAAGATCAAAATAGTTAGCGAGAATATAAAGAAGACAGTGAATGATAATAATGTAAAAAGTTGAGAGAATATACTTCTTTAAATCTCTCAGGCCAATTAAATACCCAAGGTTGATATTCTGCAAGACTCGCGGGAAGTTCGCGAGAACCAGAAATATAAGGACCCTCGAGACACAACGGAAATATAAACCACTTATCATCGCTAGAATGGCGAGGGCCATGGTTAGTATTTGTGTGAAAATCAATATCTAGCATGAGAGCTTCATCGACAGTGAGCTTCTTCAGACGAACACCCCAGCAGGTGCTATCCCTCTTCACAGGGAATATCTTGTAATTTTTGAAAAAGTTTTCTACAGTATAATCTGAAGAGTTAATTGGAATATGTTTGTAAAGAGGATTTTGAGCATCTTCAGAATAGCGCGATCCTTTTCCAGCACCACGAGAAGTATATTCAATTAGCAACCTAATGCAATCTCCACCTAGTTGATATATTACTCGCGAGAACCTCTCGTCAGATATTATTTGGTTGAATAATGGAAGTTCTGGGTCATAGAGAGGAAGGGGAAGACCATCTTCAAGTTGTCCTAGCGATACTATGATTTTTTCGCGAGAACATTGATCATCAGTAAATAATTTAAGAGAAAGTTCAGATCTAGAATCCTGATTTGGAATTAAAGACAAGTTGAAACCTTTAATTTTGAGTTTCTCGCGCATCTCATTAAAGGCTTTCAAGTTTTTGGTACCATCTGCAACCATTTTTGAAGTGTGGGAATGGAAAGGTTGAAAAGAATAAATAAATCACAGCAGCGCAATTCGCGGAAGAACAGTAAAGTTTGCAGAGAGTATATGGGGAGAAAGAAGAAGAAAGTAAAAGAGAAAAAGGAAAGGAATAAGAAGAGTATTTATAGAGGAAGAAATTTCTCGAAGAAGATGAAGGCAATTAATGCAAAGAAGAGACGTGGGTGGTCAGATCACAGTGGTTAGAGGAGACGTGTCAAAAGTTTATTGGAAGAAAGAATTCGTGAAAACAGCTGGCGAAGGACATAGAAACGTGTCAGAATAGAGAAGCCTGAAAAGATAAGAAGTTATGGCATTTAAAGTTCTCATGATCTTCTCTTCTTCGCAGAAAAGACATGAGAAGAGGAAAGATGTAGGACCAGAATATCGCCACAATGTTATTCCTGCGATATTAACAACATTTCTGCGAGCGTCACTGACAATTCTTTAACAACGTTTCACGAGCGTCACAGAATACCTAAAAGAAACTAACGATGGAAGAAATAAAAGAAGAATATGTTGATCCTGCGATGATCATCATTCTTGCGATAGAGAATATGGTAGCGATTGCGATGAGATCGCAGAATAGATCCGAAATAGGAGGAAAACTTAGCTGTCATCCATTATGTAAATCCCTATATAAAGGTCTCGATAGATCCAGAAGAGGATGATGTGTTTTTGAGAGTTGAAAGAGTCTTGAGGAGAGAGAAACTTCAAGAGAATATTTGTAATCTTGATTTCTTCCAATTCTATAAACATTTATGAGATTTGAATAGTAAAGTGTCGTTTAAATCTTTGAAGTTTAATTGATTTCCAATAGATTTCTATAGAATCTTAACAAGGGTGTAGTGTGGGAATTCCTGCAACTACATAACCATATACAGAATTCGATTCTGAAAAGGAGTATATAATCAATACTCAAACATTAACATTATCTAAGCCCACTTTGGGTATCGGACTCGAACTGTTTAGCCCACTTGTGAAAGCGCTTCCAGACTCATGGTCGAACCCAAGAACCGAACCCGAATTTAAACCGACATATTGTTCGGTGATAATAACGAAGAGAGAAAAAAATTCTCTTATAACTTCTTATTTGAACAGTCCGACAGTGTGCTGGTTTGAAATCAGAAATCAAGTACCTCTTGATTTTCTCTTGTTTTCAAAATAAATTGTTGTTTCAAATAAACCTATTCTTTAAGGGGTTCTTGCGGTATTCATCAACTTCACTTCTAAGGGTATCTTTTAGTTGTCAACAGGTTACATCAATTGTAAGTTTCTTGTTCTCTATTTCGAATTTGTGATAGATAGCAACATGCAACATAAGAAATTTTCTAGAAGAGAAGGGTCTACACCAAACTGGAATTTCACTAATGTACTATCGATTCACTTCCATCTCTCTACTTTGATGTTAGTACCGTAATTTATTTTGTTGACCGTAGTTGCTTCAAGAAATATGGTTCAATGCATGATAAACAAATCATATGTGAAAAGAAATACGTATATGTTGATATGAAGGATTATAATGAGTTAATTTAAAACCGTGATAACTGGGGTGATATTCATTCCGGCAACTATTCTGGTTCTCCAGAATTAACTAGGGAATTTTATGGTAACATACACTGTGTTGATGAGAAGAACTGTAAGTTCTTCACTATGATTAGGAAACGTCGCTTTGAAGTAAACAGAAGCATTGTTGGATATCTTCTTGGTTGCAAACTGGAAAATATCTTTTTACCTAGAAACAATGATGCAGACAGACCGAATGTAGTTGCAGGAAAACCTACACTACACCCTTGATAAGAATTTACAGTAATTAACACATATTTGAAGATTAAAAACAACACTTTCTTATTTGATTCTCAGAAATGTTTACAAGAAATGGAAGAAATCAAGAATACAACCGCTCTCTTGAATTTTCTCTCTCTTCAAGACTTTCTTAACACTCAAAAATACATCATCCTCTATATGAATCTATTGGGTCTCTTTATATAGGGGTAGTTACATAGTGGATGACAGCTAAGATGTCCTTTAATTTCGGATCTGACTTGCGATATTATTGCAGTAGTTATAATATCAATTCTCGCAAGAGTTTTAACCATCGCAGGACATTCATGCTCTTCTCGTGTTTCTTCATTCGTCAGCTATTACGTCACTCTTTAAATTATCTTGTGATACTCGCAAAGTGTTGTTGAAGAGATCGTGGTGGTGTTCGCAGAAGTGTTGTTAATATCGCAAGAGTAATATCATGGCGATATTCTGGTCCTATATCTTGCCTCTTCTCATGTCTTTTCTGCGAAAGGAAAAGACCATGAGAAATCAAAACTTTTTGAAATGCCGCAGCTGTCTATTTTTCATGATCTTTTGACACATATCTTTTCCTCGCAAGGTTTGTTACACATATCTTTTTATCCATTCAACTTCTGACACGTCCCTTTCAACTGCTGCATTCCAACCGTTCACGTCTCTTCCTTGTATTAATTGCACTTATCTTCTCGAGATTTTTTTACCTTCTATATATATCTTCTTCACTCTTCTCTTTTCTTCTTTTTACCTTTTTCTTCCTTCTCTCCGTAATCTCTCAGCAAATTCACTGTTCTTCCGTAAATTCCGGATCTGCTACTGTTATAATTTTTCTTTCGATATTTTACTCCTTCAAACTTCATTCCCATACTAAAAATGGTTGCATCCGGTCGCAAATATGTGATTGCTTTTGAGAGGATTCAAAAAGAACTTCAAGACAAAGGTTTTACTTTATCCACCATTCACAATCAAAACCCTAAGTCTGAACTTTCTGTTCCATTATTTTCTGATCTTTCATGTAACCATGAGAAGATCATAGTCTCGCTAGGCCATCTTGAGGCTGGTCTTCCCATTCCTCTCTATGACCCTGAACTTCCTTTATTCTATGAGATACTCTCTCACGCGAAGTTCTTGCGGGCGATATATCAGTTGAGTGGGGATTGCATTCGCTTAATACTTGAGTATGCTACTCGCGGTGCTGGTAAAGAATCTCATTACCCTGATACTGCGAAGAATCCTAAATTCAAGGATATTCCAATTGTCCCTGCGAAGTATACTGTGGAGAACTTCTTCATAAATTACAATATAATTCCGATGAAGAAAGATAGCACTTGCTGGGGTGTCCGCTTACATAAGAAGGATGACATCGCTGAAGATAAAGTTCTTATGTTAGATATCGACTGGCATACGGGTAATAATCAAGGCCCTCGCCACTCTAGTGATGATAAATGGTTCATTTTTATATTATGCCTAGAGGGTCCCTACATCTCCAGTCCTCATGCATTGCCTGCGAATCTCGCAGAATATCAACCGTGGGTTTTCAACTGGCCTGAAAGGAATAAAGAGGTATGTTCCCTCACATTTTTTGTATAATTATCATTATTATCTTCCTCATGTTTTCATAATCTCGCTGACTACTCCAATTTTTCCAGATTAACGGGATGAAACTTAACTACCAGAATTTTGGGAATCCCAGAACCTTTTTAGCCCTTAAATCCCTCACAGATGAAGTAAGAAATATTCCTTTATGATTCTTAACAATATATTATTGCCTCTATTTCTTATCTTTATATGTGTTCGCAGGTTATTGAAGAAATAGAACCTGTGAAGATTGTGAAAACTAAGGGGAAAGACAAAGATGCTTCTCGCAAGGAGAAATCTACTATTCCTCACAAAGAGAAGTCTACTGCTCCTCGCATAGAGAAATATGGTGCTCCTCCATCAAAGAAAAGAAAAACCAAATTCTCTTCTTCTTGAACTCCTCAATCTAATGAAGAAAATTCAAGGGATAATTCTGATAATGACAACAATGATGATGATGCTGATATCCCTTCCGTAATGGAATCCTTCCAATCTGAATCTTCCATGGCCCATCTATCTAACATTTTTGGCGATATTACACATGGTATCGCAAATGATTATGGAAATAAAGCTCTTAATGGGGTATCCCAAGCTCTTGCCAAGATCTGTGATGCTCCCATATTGGTTGATAATGATTCTCTCCAAGGAATCTCAAGATCAATAACTACCAGTCTCTTAAATTCTTTTGGTATTCTGGTATGTTTTCACTTCTTCACCACATTTATGTATTCATTTCCTCGCCAAGTTTTAATTTACATTGTTCCCTCACAGACTGGAAGATCTTCCTTTGCTGTTTCCTCGGACTTGGAGAAGAGGTGCGCATCTTTTCACAAGAAGAATGTGGAGTTGGAATCTGAATCTGCTAGTCTTCGTGGGAAATTGGACTCTGGGTCTGCTAACCTTCAAGAAAAGATAAAGCGGTTGGAAACTGAACTTTCTTCCTCGCGAGATAAGGTCGCAAGCCTCCAAGCTGCGAACGATCAACTTTATGGTAAGAAATCTTTCCCTTTTTCTTTAACCTTGTATTTCTTTGCATTTTTTTTCTTATTTTTCTTTTTCGCAGATGTTTACGGCCTTTCTGACGAAGATGTATTCCTTCGTTCTCTTATCAATCACCTTAATGAATCCTTAAGTAACTATTCAAATGAACAGATTAATTCCCTTTCTGTAGATGATCTTAGATCCAAATTTCATCTTTTAGAAATTGATCACAGATCTAGTTTGAGAGCGGCTAATACATCCAAGCGTCAATATCTTAACTCTAAAGAAGAAATCAAGATTCTAAGAGCCCAAAAAAGTGATCTTATAGATGAAAAAGGTCGCATCTCTAGGCAAGGAGCTCAAACTTTAGAGGATTTTCATAAAACCCTTCTTGAAGTCCAAATTGAAAGAGATAAACTTATCCGCGAGAGAGAGGATCTTGTTTAAAGAGAAAACCAAATTAATTCCCGTCTTCTTATTGATAATGATGACGAATTTTCCTGGGCTGCAAAGATTCTTGACAATGCCAGAGATAACTTAGGTGTAGATGTTAGCCTTCACGCTGATCAAGCGGATTTAATTAAAGACTTGATTTCTGAAAGAGAAGGTTGTTAATTGTTCTTGCTTTTTAATTTCTTGTCTTTTGTGGGTCATTTGCAAAATTTCCAACTTGTTATTATATACTCGCAGGAGCTTAAAAGAGATACTCTGAAAGAATTGGAGAACTTGAATCTGATAAGAATCAACTCGGAAAGACTCTTGTTTCTCGCAATGAGAAATATTCAAAATTGAAGACCCAATTAAAGATTACTACTACCAATTTTAGTAATGTCCTTGTTGGTGTTCGCAATGATTCTGCCAAGAAGGTCTGCGATGATCATAACATTCCTTATTCTTTGTATCCTTTCCTCGCAGAATAAGTTCCAAAGAATACTCCAAATCTTGTTATCTCTGACAGTGAAGCTGAAGAATCTGGCGGAGATGAAGGATACATCGAAGATGACGGTGAAGACAAAGAAGAAAAATCTGGCGAGGATAATGATGGATCTAACTAGTTTTATTTCCTATTTTTAATCTCCTTATAATATTTGTACATTTATATCCTTCTTCTTGTGATATTACTGCAAGGTTCCTTGATGTATAAATTTCTTTTGCTTCTATCTGTATAAATTAGAAAATAATTCTTTTCTGCAATATAGTTAATCAACATGATTATTAATCTTTAACTATCTGTGTAAATGTATCATATAATAATGTCTAGGTAAATTTATCATATAATGATGAATAACAATTTTAACATTCTTTTCATTCCTATACTTTCCTCTGTTATTCATCTGCAATATGAAAAAAATTGAGTAGAGCTTAGATATTAGTTGTGAATAAAATCTATTTAAATATTCTTGCCTCTATCTTTGCGATAATATCGCAAGTCTCATTATCTCTGCGCCAATATCACATTTATTCAATCTTGATTTCTTGTGGTCTTATTATGCCTTCCTATTTAAAGGTCTTATTTTGCCACATTTTGTATTGGCGACAAAATCGCAGGACGTCCTTACACTTGTATGTAAAAACCCATTGATCTTGCCTTATCTGCGTTCTTTCACTTTTTCTGCGACAATATGACAAGTCTAAGCTCCCTTGCGAGAACAAAGCCTCATGACATTTCCGTCTTGCGATGATATCGCAGGACGTCTTTACACTTTCATGTAAAAATCCATTGATCTCATCATAACTTTTTATCATGGCTTGTTGCCTCTATATAATATTTGTCACGTGACGAGGTGTCGAACTCGCAAAAATAATATTTAATATTTCTCTACTTCTCTTTACACTAGCAAGTAGTATAATGTAAGCAGGATCGTCCCAAGGGAGGTATGAAGATTAAGTTGTTATGCAAATACTCTTAGCAAAGAAAATTTTGTTGTAGAAATTCTGAAAATTGTAAAGTGTATTCAAATATGAGATGAAATTGATTAAAGGTTCATTCTAGACCACGGAATACAAACCAAATTGATATATATAGCCAAGTTCTTCACATTATCTCGTTACTAACAACCATAGAATAATTAGTACGCTCAACTATTCCGTTATTATCTCCTAAGCTCACCGGATACGGAAGCGCTCGACTACCGGTTTTTACTTGCCTAGTTTCCTAGAGGTACGCTTACTAGGTGTGACTTAAACAAGTGCTCTAAGTTTTGTGAGATAAGGTTGCTCCTAGTGATGAATTCAAAAGCATGAATCACCTACTAGTGTTGATTTATACATATGGGTACTGATGCGTGTCGTATGCGTCAAAAATAATTTCACTTCCTCACTTAACTAATATGAATATAGTATTCGATAAGAAAGAGTTCGTATCCACAGAGAGGCGATTGTTGTTATGCAATTTTCAGATTCTTATGTAACCAAATAACCCAAGTTGTGTTTTTGTTTTTATCAAAGTAATAATACTAAATAAAGCAAAGTAAATAGTTGAAATAATCAATAAGGAGAAGATATTGGTTAAGGGATAGTATCATTCACAAACATGTATTTTTCATCTATGATTAGAATTGGTATTTAATCTCTCAATTATCAAAAGTCCTAAGATATCTTGATCGCAAGAATATCTCGTTTATTTCCTGATTTTATCACAAACAACATTAAAAGATGCTATCGTGAAATCTTCTTAAAAAGCAACCTAAAGTGTAAAAGCACAATTAGATTTAACTCCCTAAGAGCAATAAGTTCTATGAAATAAGACTAATCGATGCAAACAAACGTGTAAAAGCACTAATTCGTTTTAACAAAGGTTATGATTCATATGCGATTAAAAAGATGTATCACTACAAGTATTAACCACAAGTTGCTACTAAAAATCAGAGATAACAACTTTTACGTATTGAAAACCCTAATATATCTATAGAGATGAAAACAAATCCAATTGATTCCGGACTCAACCAAACTAGCATTCAAATCATATGATAATAAAACGATGAATCATAAACGATAAAATTGAGACAAAACTAATTCATAGAATCAAATAATCATGCTTGAAGAAATCAACTTTTTATCCCATAACCAATTATAGTGTTTAGCTACTCATATTCATGGAATTCATCATCATAATATTCAAGGGAAGACTATGAAACATAAAAGAAAGCAAACCCTAGAAGTAGTTCTCTGCAAAAAGCTCCAAGAATAGAATAAAACCGTTATCCTTTCTTTGTTGTAGAAACTCTCTTTTTATAGCCCTTTGCTTTCCAAAAATAGGTCAAAGTCTTCAAAATCTTCAAGTCCACGTCCATCTACTAGTCCACCAAGCCCAGGTGTGAGAAATATGTCTCCGGAAATTTTGGGTCCAAAACTGGTCAACGGAGTGCTGACGTCATCACCGGAATCCGGTCACCAGAAAATTGACTCCGATCACTTTTGCCATCTGAGACTGTCACCAAGTCATTCTTCACTTCCAGTAGCTCATCTTTGCTTTCCTGCATTTCAAACATTTGCATAACTCATCTAAATTTAACTCTCTATCCCTTGCGAAAACGCACCCAAAAGCGCGACGCGTAGCTCCTATGTCCGGCCGCCAACTCTTTCGTTCGACTCATACCCGCCTCATGATTCACTGAATCTTGATGATCCCCACTTTCGGTTTAGAAATCCGACAACCGGAACTATGCTCACCGGCGTGCCATTTTCACCCCGTTTTCGCACAGTTTCTGCAGCTTACGGCCAAGATGGCCCTGTCTTGCAACGTATTCTCAATTGCATTCGCTGTGTCTTTATCTGCATCATTGCCTCTTAACCTTCCAATCCCATCTCTATCTTCTACTGCAGTTCAACACAAGCTCTCAGTAGCACTTGCTCCCATATCTCAATTCTACTTCAGTCTTCAAGCCTGCCACTGCACAAGTCCATCTTCCCACCAGCTGTTCAGCTACTCTGTCTCTGCTAAACAGCACCATCTGTAACTTCAACCAGCTAGCACATTGTTTCAACCAGTTAGCATTGCCATTGTCTGTAGCTTCCTGTACCACCTAGTCCATGGCAGCAGCAGCTTCATCTCTACATCACTGCCAATCCTTCATACTTCACAAACACTCAAGCTACCTGCATTCTTACTCCATTCTCATAACAGCTCCTATTCCTTACTCCACCACTTACATCCCAAGCCACCTGCAAATCACCATCATGCCTATTGCACAGCAGCACAGCTGCTCCACTGCCTCCCCTATTCAACCAACAACTACCACCAATGCCTTCATCACCAGTCACAACTCCTATGTAACAGCAGCATCCTTTGCAACTCTATCTGGGATGCAATTCAACCAAATTTCCACCATACTCAGGCCACCAGTTTCATGACCAACTCCTATACATCTTCAAACCAACGCCAACTGTAGCACCATCTGGAAGCTTACTTCAGCTGCACTCCACACACCTGCTGGCACCAACAACATTGTCACCAGCCTGTCGAGAATTCTGTGAAGCCTTAACTGCTTCCAAAACCCATGTACTCAGCCAACACAACATATTTTCTGTAGTTTCTAATTCCGCACTACCATCCGTGTAACTCGTAATCCAGTGGCACGACAATCAATAGCAGCAACCTATATATCAACCATCACCAGTTCTCGCTGCCATCTCCAGCTCATCTAGCAAACCATCTTCCCATTAACTTCTCCTGAACTCACTCCCCACCATGAGCAATAACCACAGTTCAACTTCCCGAATCTGTTATATTAAGACCAAACTCCTACAGCCTGTGCTCACTCCTTTCCATACTTTCTAAAGAGACCAATATCCAATGGAAACAATGCTCAGTTCTTGGTTGTTTTCTCGACACAACACAAACCATATTTTCTTCAGACCATGACCCAAGTTCTTGTTTTAATCCCCGGAACAAAGCCAGTGAACCTAACTCTGTCCTGAAACTTCGCTAATTAACTGCAGGCTTTGTGTTCTTATCAAATTCAAAAACCCATCTGCATCATTGGTATCCCCATGGCTAGCAGATGCAAAACATAAGGCATAAGTCGTTCAGTCATTTGCTCGAACAGGTTGTGTGCCTTGAACTCGTAAGGAGGAGATTCACTTGCCCTTGGTTTATAAATGCATTCCAGATCTCCTTACCTGTAACAATATACATTCATTCATAACTAAGACTCCTGCCAATCATTCACAGACATAAAAATGCAGCAATCTGCTCATTCTCTAACCACAATCTTTGATTCACACAACCCCAACTGAAATCTCAAGTCTCCCATCTGTTCTTGATCATATTCGTGTCTTGATTTCGGTATCAAATCCACCTTGCTCTTTGTCTTTTAATCTCTCCAGGTAGCAACATCTCAACCCCCTTGCAACTTCTCAGTCCAATACTATGCACTACAACCAATGGCACAGCTCCACCAACTCCTTGTGTGCCTAGAAGTCACTTATTGTGGCTCTCCAATTCCTGCAACAACTTCAAATCCAGTGCAAACCCATATTTGCTACAATTGCAGCACTTTCCCTCCTGCAACATCTACCATAGCCAACTTCTTCTACTCCCTTCATTGATAACAGCAACCTCACATCACACCATTAATTGTAGCTCATTGCACAAATGCAATTTCTCATCCCATACATCTCATTCAATCTTTTCTACAAGCACCTTGTGTGCCTATTGTAAACTGGCCATGGTTAGTATCAGCTGTAAAGTAGAAGTTGCACAGCTCCTTCCCTGCGAATTTTATACAAAACCCACTTTCAGAAATCCTCCAACATTCACCAATCAGCACTCATACACCCTCATTTTCACCAACCACCATTCATACCTACACATACATCTCCTACAGTTGTAGCTTCAGATTCAATGGCTTGCAAAACCCTGTAATGCTCCAATGTCACCACCCATTGCATCTGTAGCTGCATCAACATCATTAGTTGCACCATTTTATCCAGCAGCTCCACCAGTAGCTCACACAAAATCAAATCAATTCAGAGTCTCTAACTCTTCTCACCACAGCTCAGATTCAAAACTTCTCTGGCATCAATAGCAACAATTTCAGGCAACCTCTATTACCAGCATCACCTTTTCTCTTCAACCATGATTTCACCCTCTCGGTGTTGTTTAGCACAGCATCCCTTTCAAAATTTTAGTAACAAATGATTGAATGAGTGAATGAGAGGCTTTCTTGGATTTAGGGTTAGAAATGATTGAGTGGTTATTAACACTCCAATACATAAGCTAAGGGACACCCCAATGGGTACCCTATAACAGGCGGCCACCCCTTAACACCAGCAAATTGTCCTTTAGTACTCCTCCAAATAAAATCGCCCCTTAGCCTTGGATGTGCTCCAAATAGTGTTTTCTTGTGAAATGACTTTTCTGCCCTTTTTGCTCCAAATGCTCTTCAGAGTACCTAATAACTCAAAAATAAACATAAGATACATAATTCACACGAAAAATAGCAAAGAAAGCATAAATACTAAATATAAAATTAGGTGTTTTCTACACCTATCAAATTCCCCCATACTTAGACTTTGCTAGTCCTCGAGCAAATCAAACAAAACTAAAATACAACAACTCCATGTCTTCGAGAAAACGGTTAATTTTAGCATAAATAACAAGCCTTTAAACTCCTAGGTGTCCCTAGTGGACGAGTTATAGTCTCGTGAAGGTTTACAAGAGGTCTGCCTACAAAACCTATATTTCCAACTCCGTCTATTTGTGACAAATCAATGAACGAATCCAAAATGACTACAGGAGGAGGTACCTTGCAAATTCAATTCATATATTAGTAAAGCTTTAATTAGATAGTCGAACAAGCCACAATACTCGGAAACTAACAACCACAATCACAATGAAAAGATTAAGAAGATGGATATAGATGTAGATGTTGGCGAATATTCACAAGTGTTCGATGTTTCCCATATCTGTCTGAAGGTCACTGCCAAGATGAACCTATTCCTATTGGATTGAGCTACTTGGTTTGAATGCTACATCAACTCACTAGCATATACAAGGGAACCAGGAGTGACTTTATTCAACCAAAATAATATTTTTTTCTTCTTTTCTTTTTCTTTTTCATTTTTTTTTCTTTCTTATTATATTTTTTTTTTCACTTCTCTTTTTTTTAGACAACATGATTGGATCAAACTGGATCCAAGCGCATGATTCTTGTCAGCAAGTACATGATAGTTGCCTTGGATCCTGCATTCCACGCTTGTTTAGGCGACGGAGACAGGGACTACGTTTCACACATACTGCTATTCCCAAGTGTCATTTTATTCCGTTTTGGTCTAATTGGTCGGTCTCTTTTTTGTTTTCTTTTCATATTTTTTTCATATATTTTTTTTTTCTTTTTTCTAGTAACTCAATCACTCTATTTCATCCTAGCAGTAATAACACGTCGATGTTTAGTGACCCACCAAAGCACTTAGAGAACAATAGATAAACATGGAAAAATAAAAATAGAATGCGATATGGTGATATTCCGAGATATGGTAACAACTATCATGGTATCTATGATTATGAGCTATGTTCGTCCCGTTTAGTTAATTGGTTCCTCAACTCCTGCATTCAAAATGGTTCCATCCACTAATGGTGTCATCCTAAAGGCACAAGTTTCTAGATTTCAGAGTTCAAAAAGCACAAATTTTTTCTTGGTTTTCTATTTTTCTGATTTTTTTGATTTTATGCATAAAACACACTAAAACAAACTATACAAACATATAAATGCTCCCCCACACTTAAACTTTACATTGTCCTCAATGTAAAATTGAATCATCCAAAGAGAGTTCAAGGTGGGAAATTCCGCAAATGATATGCAAAAACAAAGAAAATAAAAATAAAAATAAAAGAAAATGCATAAAATAAAAAGATAAAGGATAAAGATACAAAACCGGTGGGTTGCCTCCCACTTAGCACTTGGTTTAAAGTCGTCAGCCCGACGTACTCCTTGTTTGTTAAGACTCCTCCAGCGAGAATGCCTCCACAAAGTTCACACCTTCAACAACTTCGGAAGTAAAGTTCTCATAATATGGTTTCAACCGGTGTCCATTCACTTTAAACTCCTTTCCTATAGCTATGCTACGAATTTCTACTGCACCATGAGAAAACACATTAGTAACAATAAAAGGTCCGATCCAACGTGACCTCAATTTACCCGGAAATAATTGCAAGCGAGAATTAAACAAAAGCACTTTCTGCCCAACACAAAATTGTTTTCTAGAAATCATAGAATCATGAAATGCCTTAGTTTTCTCCTTGTAAATGCGAGAGCTTTCAAATGCATCATTGCGTAACTCTTCTAGCTCTTGGAGTTGTAACTTCCTTTGCTTTCCAGCCCCATCTAGCTCCATATTGCATTGCTTAATAGCCCAAAACGCTTTATGTTCAATCTCAACGGGTAAGTGACAAGGCTTACCATACACAAGCCTAAAGGGAGACATCCCAATAGGTGTTTTGTATGCGGTTCTATAAGCCCACAATGCATCATTAAGTCGCATGCTCCAATCTTTCCTTGTTGGATTCACCGTCTTCTCTAGTATGGATTTCACCTCTCGGTTCGACACCTCGGCTTGTCCATTGGTTTGGGGATGATAAGGTGTTGCAATCTTGTGCGACACATTGTACTTCTTCAACAATCCTTGTAAGAACTTGTTTTTGAAGTGAGAACCCCCATCGCTAATTATGGCTCTTGGAATTCCAAACCTTGCAAAAATATTAGCTTGCACAAAATCTGAAACCACTTTAGAATCATTAGTTGGGGTGGCTTTAGCTTCCACCCATTTCGAGACATAATCAACAGCAAGTAAGATATAAAAATTCCCATGAGAGTTGACAAAAGGACCCATAAAATCTATACCCCATACATCAAAAACTTCAATAAATTGAATAAAAGTTTGTGGCATTTGATTTCGAGCACCTAGATTGCCTGTCCTTTGGCACCTATCACAAGTTGTGCAAAATATATGTGCATCCTTAAATAGAGTTGGCCAATAAAAACCGCTTTCAAGTACCTTGTGAGCTGTTCTTTTACTCCCAAAATGTCCTCCGCAAGCATAGGAGTGACAAAAAGACAAGATAGAGTTAAATTCAGATTCGGGAACGCACCTTCGTATGACTTGGTCGCTGCCATGTTTCCATAGGTATGGATCATCCCATATATATTGGTTTCCTAACCTCTTAAGTTTGTCCCTCTCAGCACGAGACAAGTTCTTTGGGATTTGTTTAGACACTAAATAGTTCACAATATCCGCATACCATGGTTCCGCAAATGCAATTGAGAATAGTTGCTCATCCGGGAAACTTTCACGCAACGGGATAGCTTCCTTGTCCACAGCAAGACGGCTCAAATGATCCGCAACGGTGTTCTCAATTCCTTTCTTGTCCTTGATTTCTATATCAAACTCTTGCAAGAGTAAAATCCATCGTATGAGCCTCGGTTTCGCCTCTTTCTTTGTAAGCAAGTACCTAAGTGCTGCATGATCTGAAAAGACAACAACTTTTGTACCAATTAGATAAGAGCGAAACTTTTCCAAAGCAAAAACAATAGCTAATAACTCTTTTTCAGTGGTAGTGTAGTTTTGTTGGGCCTCATTTAACGTTCTCGAAGCATAATAAATAGCATGAGGTATCTTCCCCACACGCTTCCCAAGCACCGCACCAACCGCATAATCACTTGCATCACACATGAGCTCAAAAGGCTTGCTCCAATCCGGTGGTTTAATGATAGGGGCTGAAATCAAAAGTTCTTTCAAACGATTGAATGCCGCCACACACTTCTCGTCAAAGTTAAAAACCACATCTTTTTGCAATAAGGTACAAAGTGGTGATGCTATCTTGGAAAAATCCTTGATGAATCTACGATAAAAACCTGCATGACCGAGAAAAGAGCGTATCTCCCTCACCGTAGTGGGAGGGGTTAGAGTACGAATAAGGTCTATCTTAGATTTATCAACTTCCAAGCCTTTAAAAGATATTATATGGCCTAAAACTATACCATGAGTTACCATAAAATGGCACTTCTCCCAATTAAGCACAAGATTTGTTTCAACACATCGTTCAAGGATTAGTGACAAATTGTTCAAACAAAGGTCAAATGAATCACCAAAGACACTAAAGTCGTCCATGAACACTTCGATTATGTTTTCAACATATTCCGAAAATATACTTACCATACACCTTTGAAAAGTAGATGGAGCATTGCACAAGCCAAAAGGCATCCTTCGATAAGCAAAAGTACCAAAAGGACAAGTGAAAGTGGTTTTCTCTTGATCCTCCGGCGCTATCACAATCTGATTATAACCTGAATAGCCATCAAGAAAGCAATAATAAGAGTGTCCAGCTAAACGTTCAAGCATTTGATCAATAAAAGGTAATGGAAAGTGATCTTTTCTAGTAGTGGCATTCAATTTCCTATAATCAATACAAACCCTCCAACCGGTTTGCACACGAGTTGGGACAAGTTCATTCTCATCATTCTCCACCACGGTCACACCTGATTTCTTTGGTACAACTTGTACCGGGCTCACCCACTTGCTATCGGATATGGGGTAGATAACACCCACTTCCAAAAGCTTGAGTATCTTGTTTTTCACAACTTCCATCATAGGGGGTTCAAACGACGTTGCGCTTCCCTTGTAGGCTTTGCATCGTCCTCCAAACGAATCTTATGCATGCAAACGGCAGGGCTTATACCCTTGATATCGGCAATTGTCCATCCTATGGCCGTCTTGTGCTTCCTTAGCACCCTTAGAAGTTTTTGCTCCTGTAATTCACTAAGCTCGTTAGAAACAATCACAGGTAACTCTTCATTGTCACCCAAGTACAAGTACTTTAAGTGACTAGGAAGAGGTTTCAATTCTAACTTTGGAGATTTAACAATTGAAGGTAAAAGTTTTTCGTCACTGCATGGTAAAGAAATAAAAGAGATATTATGAGTTTCCGGGCATCCTTGTAGTGAGTTGAGATCACCAAGGGATTCTTTAACCTCAATACCACACTCTACACCATTATCAATGGATGTAGTTAGAACGGTTTCCAAATCATCTTCACCATTCAATTCAAACATTTGTTGTGCCAAAGTATCCATAACATCAACGGAGAAGCAAGAGTGGACATCACTAGGATATCTCATCGTCTCGAAGATGTTGAAATGTATTACTTCTCCATCAAACTCCATAGTTAGCGTTCCCTTATCCACATCAATAATGGTCTTCGCCGTTTTCATGAAGGGACGCCCAAGTAACAATGGAAGAGACGAGTCCGGTGAACCTTCATCCATCTCTAAGACACAAAAGTCAGTAGGGAATACTAGTTGATTAACCTGCACAAGAACATCCTCAACAATACCCATAGGGTAGACATTAGAACGATCGGCTAATTGCAACACAATTTCAGCCTTTTTAAGAGGACCAAGACCAAGTGAATTATATATAGATGCAGGCATAACATTAACGGATGCACCTAAGTCTAACATAGCTTTGTTAAATGTTTTGGTACCAATTGTGACGGGGATGTCAAAGCTGCCCGGGTCTTTGCATTTCAGTGGGAGTTTGTGTTGTAAGATTGCCGAAGCATTCTCCCCCACACTAAGCACTTCATTACCTTTGAGCCTTTGCTTATTGGTACACAAGTCCTTCAACATTTTTGCATACTTTGGAACTTGCTTTATAGCATCAATGAGTGGTATGTTCACATGAATCTTCTTAAGAACATCTAAAATCTCCTTTTCTAGTGTCTCCTTCTTAGAATTTGCAAATCTGCGAGGAAAAGGTAAAGGAGGAACATAAGTAGGAACAGGAGTTTTAGAGTTAGGAATAGGTACCTCAGAAGTTTGGGGGGAATCATCATTCTTCTCCTCCAAAACAGGTTCCTTTGGTGTTTCCACCTTGCCCGAATCAGCAGCTTCGGGTTGCACAAGTTGTGTACCACTTCTCAATGTTATTGCATTTACACCCTCCTTTGGGTTGATAGGTTGAGAAGGGAGTTTTCCACTATTTTGTGCCTTCAATTGGTTCAACTCAAGAGCCATAGAACCAACTTGGGTCTGCAACTCCTTCATCGAACTCTTGGTCTCTTGTATAAACGATTTCATCATCTCCTCCATACTTGACCCCTGATTTTGAGGTTGTTGTTGTTGAAATTGTTGACGCGGCTGGAACTGTTGTTGTTGAGGTTGGAATCCACCCGAATTGTTGAAATTAGGTTGTTGGACCGCTCCTTGCTTGTTGGCATAGCTAAAATTGGGATGATCTCTCCATCCCGGATTGTAGGTGTTGGAATAAGGATCATACCGTCTTGGCTGATTTGGAAAAACCGCATTAGCTTGCTCATTGACGTCTTCATACCCATGAGAATTTGGTATCACTGCAGCTGAAACTTGTTGTAGCATTGCTGTGATGTTTCCCATTTGTTGACGAAGTTCCTCCACCTCGCTCACTTCATTGACTCGCCGAAGAAGCACATCCGAACCACGACTCAAGAATTGTTGAGAGTTTGCTGCCATGTTTTCAATCAACTCTCTAGCTTGTGCCACCGTCTTTCTCACTAGTGCACCACCACCCGCAGCATCAAGAAGATTCCTATCACTTGATTGGAGACCTTCGTAGAAGTATTGGATAATCATAGCGTCACTAAATTGGTGATGAGGACAGCTGGCCACCAACCTCTTGTATCGTTCCCAACAATCATATAAGGACTCTCCCACATTTTGCTTCATCCCGCAAATATCCTTGCGAATTTGAGTAGCCTTAGATGCAGGAAAATATCTCTCTAGAAAGAGTTTCTTGAGTCCATTCCAAGTTGTAACACTCCCGGAAGGCAAGTAGTATAACCAATCCTTAGCATTACCTTCCAATGAGAATCGAAAAACCTTCAACATAGCACCATCCGCCTCCATATTTTCTGGGAGCATAGCCATGACAATGGTGTGGAAATCCATAAGATGCTTGTTTGGATCTTCATTCACCAAACCATGGAACTTTGGTAATTCTCTAAGAAGTCCCGGCTTGATTTCAAAAGTGGAGTCGGTTTGAATGCAACCCTGCTGTATATCCAACTTGTGAGAAGCTAAGTCTTTAAGTGAACGATTTGCAGCGTCACCCATTGCTTCTTCTCCTTCTCCTTCTTCTTCAAAAGGAATATCGTGTTCTACTTCCTCTCCTTCTTGCCGAAGAGCTTCGTGTTCTACTTCCAAGTCGTGTTCTTCCGTTGTACCTTGCCTTGGTTGGAGTATTGTGCCTTTTCGAGTAGATATCCCGCACCTTGGATAACTCCAATCTTTAGAAGCCAGGGATTAGGTACCTGAAACACAATTCTCACAAACAAGTAAGAAACAAAACAAGAAACGAACAGCAGTATGCGAACAGAACAGTATGCGAACAGAAACTAAAAACTAGATAACAAGCCGAATGCCTCCCCGGCAACGGCGCCAAAATTTGATGCGTGTCGTATGCGTCAAAAATAATTTCACTTCCTCACTTAACTAATATGAATATAGTATTCGATAAGAAAGAGTTCGTATCCACAGAGAGGCGATTGTTGTTATGCAATTTTCAGATTCTTATGTAACCAAATAACCCAAGTTGTGTTTTTGTTTTTATCAAAGTAATAATACTAAATAAAGCAAAGTAAATAGTTGAAATAATCAATAAGGAGAAGATATTGGTTAAGGGATAGTATCATTCACAAACATGTATTTTTCATCTATGATTAGAATTGGTATTTAATCTCTCAATTATCAAAAGTCCTAAGATATCTTGATCGCAAGAATATCTCGTTTATTTCCTGATTTTATCACAAACAACATTAAAAGATGCTATCGTGAAATCTTCTTAAAAAGCAACCTAAAGTGTAAAAGCACAATTAGATTTAACTCCCTAAGAGCAATAAGTTCTATGAAATAAGACTAATCGATGCAAACAAACGTGTAAAAGCACTAATTCGTTTTAACAAAGGTTATGATTCATATGCGATTAAAAAGATGTATCACTACAAGTATTAACCACAAGTTGCTACTAAAAATCAGAGATAACAACTTTTACGTATTGAAAACCCTAATATAGCTATAGAGATGAAAACAAATCCAATTGATTCCGGACTCAACCAAACTAGCATTCAAATCATATGATAATAAAACGATGAATCATAAACGATAAAATTGAGACAAAACTAATTCATAGAATCAAATAATCATGCTTGAAGAAATCAACTTTTTATCCCATAACCAATTATAGTGTTTAGCTACTCATATTCATGGAGTTCATCATCATAATATTTAAGGGAAGACTATGAAACATAAAAGAAAGCAAACCCTAGAAGTAGTTCTCTGCAAAAAAGCTCCAAGAATAGAATAAAACCGTTATCCTTTCTTTGTTGTAGAAACTCTCTTTTTATAGCCCTTTGCTTTCCAAAAATAGGTCTAAGTCTTCAAAATCTTCAAGTCCACGTCCATCTACTAGTCCACCAAGCCCAGGTGTGAGAAATATGTCTCTGGAAATTTTGGGTCCAAAACTGGTCAACGGAGTGCTGACGTCATCACCGGAATCCGGTCGCCGGCGCCGGAATCCGGTCACCAGAAAATTGACTCCGATCACTTTTGCCATCTGAGACTGTCACCAAGTCATTCTTCACTTCCAGTAGCTCATCTTTGCTTTCCTGCATTTCAAACATTTGCATAACTCATCTAAATTCAACTCTCTATCCCTTGCGAAAACGCACCCAAAAGTGCGACGCGTAGCTCCTATGTCCGGCCGCCAACTCTTTCGTTCGACTCATACCCGCCTCATGATTCACTGAATCTTGATGATCCCCACTTTCGGTTTAGAAATCCGACAACCGGAACTATGCTCATAGGCGTGCCATTTTCACCCGTTTCGCACAGTTTTCTGCACTTACGGCCAAGATGGCCCTGTCTTGCAACGTATTCTCAATTGCATTCGTTGTGTCTTTATCTGCATCATTGCCTCTTAACCTTCCAATCCCATCTCTATCTTCTACTGCAGTTCAACACAAGCTCTCAGTAGCACTTGCTCCCATATCTCAATTCTACTTAGGTCTTCAAGCCTCGCCATCGCACAAGTCCATCTTCCCACCACTGTTTCAGCTACTCTGTCTCTGCTAAACAAGACCATCTGTAACTTCAACCAGCTAGCACATTGTTTCAACCAGTTAGCATTGCCATTGTCTGTAGCTTCCTGTACCACCTAGTCCATGGCAGCAACAGCTTCATCTCTACATCACTGCCAATCCTTCATACTTCACAGAACACTCGAAGCTACCTGCATTCTTACTCCATTCTCATAACATCTCCTATTCCTTACTCCACCACTTACATCCCAAGCCACCTGCAAATCACCATCATGCCTATTGCACAGACAAAGACGCCTGCTCCACCGCCTCCCTATTCAACCAACAACTACCACCAATGCCTTCATCACCAGTCACAACTCCTATGTAACAGCAGCATCCTCTGCAACTCTATCTGGGCTGCAATTCAACCAAATTTCCACCATACTCAGGCCACCAGTTTCATGACCAACTCCTATACAGCTTCAAACCAACGCCAACTGCAGCGACCATCCGGAAGCTTACTTGTTTGCACTCCACACACTGCTGGCACCAACAACATTGTCACCACCTGTCGAGAATTCTGTGAAGCCTTAATTGCTGCCAAAACCCATGTACTCATCCAACACAAAGATATTTTCTCGTAGTTTCTAATTCCGCACTACCATCCGTGTAACTCGTAATCCAAAAGGGCACGACAATCAACAGCAGAAGAACCTATATATCAACCATCACCAGTTCTCGCTGCCATCTCCAGCTCATCTAGCAAACCATCTTCCCATTAACTTCTCCTGAACTCACTCCCCACCATGAGCAATAACCACAGTTCAACTTCCCGAATCTGTTATATTAAGACCAAACTCCTACGACTGTGCTCACTCCTTGCCATACTTTCTAAAGAGACCAATATCCAATGGCAACAATGCTCAGTTCTTGGTCTGTTTTTCGACACAACACAAACCATATTTTCTTCAGACCATGACCCAAGTTCTTGTTTTAATCCCGGAACAAAGCAGTGAACCTAACTCGTCCGAAACTTCGCTAATTAAACTGCAGGCTCTGTGTTCTTATCAAATTCGAAAACCCATCTGCATCATTGGTATCCCCATGGCTAGCAGATGCAAAACATAAGGCATAAGTCGTTCAGTCATTTGCTCGAACAGGTTGTGTGCCTTGAACTCGTAAGGAGGAGATTCACTTGCCCTTGGTTTATAAACGCATTCCAGATCTCCTTACCTGTAACAATATACATTCATTCATAACTAAGACTCCTGCCTATCATTCACAGACATAAAAATGCAGCAATCTGCTCCTTCTCTAACCACAATCTTTGATTCACACAACCCCAACTGAAATCTCAAGTCTCCCATCTGTTCTTGATCATATTCGTGTCTTGATTTCGGTATCAAATCCACCTTGCTCTTTGTCTTTTAATCTCTCCAGGTAGCAACAGCTCAACCCCCTTGCAACTTCTCAATTCAATACTATGCACTACAACCAATGGCACGGCTCCACCAACTCCTTGTGTGCCTAGAAGTCACTTATTGTGGCTCTCCAATTCCTGCAACAACTTCAAATCCAGTGCAAACCCATATTTGCTACAATTGCAGCACTTTCCCTCCTGCAACATCTACCATAGCCAACTTCTTCTACTCCCTTCATTGATAACAACAACCTCACATCACACCATTAATTGTAGCTCATTGCACAAATGCAATTTCTCATCCCATACATCTCATTCAATCTTTTCTACAAGCACCTTGTGTGCCTATTGTAAAAAGCCATGGTTAGTATCATTTGTAAAGTAGAAGTTGCATAAATGACTCCTTCCCTCGAATTTTATACAAAACCCACTTTCGAGTAAATCCTCCAACATTCACCAATCAGCACTCATACACCCTCATTTTCACCAACCACCATTCATACCTACACATACATCTCCTACGGTTGTAGCTTTGATTCAATGGCTTGCAAAACCTCGTAATGCTCCAATGTCACCACCCATTGCATCCCAGTTTGCATCAACATCATTAGTTGCACCATTTTATCCCAGCAGCTCCACCAGTAGCTCACACAAAATCAAATCAATTCAGAGTCTCTAACTCTTCTCACCACAGCTCAGATTCAAAACTTCTCTGGCATCAATAGCAACAATTTCAGGCAACCTCTATTACCAGCATCACCTTTTCTCTTCAACCCTGATTTCACCCTCTCGGTGTTGTTTAGCACAGCATCCCTTTCAAAATTTTAGTAACAAATGATTGAATGAGTGAATGAGAGGCTTTCTTGGATTTAGGGTTAGAAATGATTGAGTGGTTATTAACACTCCAATACATAAGCTAAGGGACACCCCAATGGGTACCCTATAACAAAGTGACCACCCCTTAACACCAGCAAATTGTCCTTTAGTACTCCTCCAAATAAAATCGCCCCTTAGCCTTGGATGTGCTCCAAATAGTGTTTTCTTGTGAAATGACTTTTCTGCCCTTTTTGCTCCAAATGCTCTTCAGAGTACCTAATAACTCAAAAATAAACATAAGATACATAATTCACACGAAAAATAGCAAAGAAAGCATAAATACTAAATATAAAATTAGGTGTTTTCTACACCTATCAGGTACTTAACAAAGTCCCATCATCAATACCCATATATTGCTACTAGTGTTTATATTTCTAGACAATTACGGGTCGAAGAAAATCTAAACTAGCAATAGGATTAAGAGCTAACGCTTCAATTTCGAACTTAAACCATTAACAAATAATCCATGAACAATATTATAGCATAATATAAATCAAACAATAACAGAAATAATTGCGAGAAAACAAGTTATTGCATATCAATCATGAGTTCATATTTCGGGCTTTGAAATCGCCCTTAATCAAGAAGAGTTTTAGCTACTCATAATAATGGAGTTCATCATCAAATGATAATTGAAATAAAGTAAAGAAGATGAAAATATAAAATAAAAGCAAACCCTAGGTGCGGATCTCTCCAAAACTCCAAGAAGAAAACGTGATATTAAGTTGTAGAAGTTTCCCTTTTTGTAGCTTTTCTCCCTTCTGAAACTAGGTTAAGTCTCAAACGCCCATATCCAATGTGTCCATCAAGCCCACATAAGAGAAACATCCATGTGAAAATCTTCCAAAAATACGTCACCAGAAAACTGGTGTCATGTCGGAAGTTGACCGGAAAATCACCGGAATCCATCTCAGGTAGTCGGAAAGGTCAATCCGGTAAGTCAAACTGGTCAGGTCATTGAGTCGACTCAGTCAAAGGCTGAGTCAGGATCTGAGTCATAAGCTAACTCAGCTGACTTAGTTTCCAAAGCCTTCTTGCACTGCACACTATACATTCATGCACTTCAGCTCTGCACCCTGAGCACCGCACACACCCACTTCTAAGTCTAGCCTGCAATACCACATCACTAGCACTGATAACTACAGCTGCACCTTTTCCTGCAAAGTAATTCCACTCTCAGCGCTCGAGCACCAGCAACAACAGTAGCCCCAACTGCAAAGATTCAACAACACCATTATATACACCTACAGTTTCTATCCTCCAGCTGCATTTTCTTGATTTCCTGAACTGCGGCATCAAATACATCATTTCCTCATTATGAGTTCATGTGTCAGCTCCAACTGAAACTCATAACCCTTGAATCACCATCCTGCAGTTCGCTTCACATCCCTAGGCTTAAACTCGACTAATTCCCTGTTGTATTACTCAAACTCCATTGCCTCTTGAAACAAAGTCTGCAAACTCCATCTGCCAAGCTCTTCTCAACAACTCGATCATCTCCATCATGGCAGAAGCAGTAATCCATCACAATTTCCATCCTCCCAGCTCACTGTTCTCGAGCAACAACCAAACACTATCAACACAACATTCTATTTTGATATTCCACAGTCCATCAAACTCGAGCAACACTTCCATCTCGTTCTATCACTAATAGCAACTGAAGTTAGCTTCGTTTTCTGTCAGTTCAACATCTCATTATATCTCAGCAGCTCCAAACCTACTCCAAGCCATTACAAGTTATCATTACTCGTTGCTAAGCTCATTATGCTCTCGATTATTCTCCATTGTATCTCCATTTCAAACACCAGCCATTTCTTGCTCTAGCTACAGTAGTATCGTCTCTCTGCCAAGCTTCATAATCAAACCAATACACCACTGCAACTTCTTGCAAACCACCAGCTTCAGTAACCTCTAGATAAGCTGCAACTCAACAATAGCTTCTTGTCCTTGTAACTCGTACATCTCTGCAATTTTGTCACAGCAATACTGCAGTACACAACTAGCCCTGAAACTGCACATTACATCATCAAGTCCAGTACACTTCCGCATCATTCAACCACCGCCTGAACCTAGGCATTCAAGAAAAACTGGTACCCAAGTTATCTTACCCTGTTGGCTTCTAAATCATGTCCAAGCCAATGCAAGACAACCCTCGCGCACAGCCACTAAACCATGAACCATTGAACCCCTTTCTGCGAACCACTATGTACCCATCCGTTCATGCTATCTCCAGCTCCTTCATCGAGTCTTGAACCCTCCATATCCATCCACAATTCATAGCCGCAATTGCACCTGCAATGTCACCAACAACAGCTAGAACCCCATTTCCATTTGTCAGTAACAATGCAGATCATCATCCCATGTCACATCAACCAACTGCTCCACTTCTTGCAACTTTTCCATTTCAATACCAACTGCATAAACACAGCCATTGTCCTTGAGAATCTCAAGCACAGACTCCAAAATCGAGCCACTCTGCTTGTATTACGAATCCCGGTCATATCCAAGTCCCAAACCCTCTCCAACAATCACACAGAGTCCTAGCAAACTGAAGCAGTAAACAAGCAGCTGAACCTGAGTTGTGAAAAATAGTTTTTCAGGCATTTCTACAAGCATCTTATGTGCCAGTCTCGAACTGATGAGGTTTGTGTACTTCTTGTATATTGGAGATTGCATAACTTATTTCCTGCAAATTGATGTTCACACACATTCTAAATTATTTCAAAACTCAATATTATCTCCTCAATTATCAATCGCAGTAGCAGTTCTTGAACTTTACTTTCTTGCTGAAATCAGGAGTTCAAATACCATCCAAAACAATCCTGTAACTCCTTCCCTCGCTGGCAACTTTATCTAACACAAACCCAGTTCAGCAATCCACCAATTCCTTTCCGAATCGAACCCAATTCATCTCCAAATTCGAACTCCTATCTCTACAAACATAACCACATATACCCATTTCTCCTTGTTGGTTTTTTTACTGTAATCCTGCTGCCAAAACAGCACAAAGTCTCCCCATGAACTCCAACCATCTTCCCTGTCAGAAACTATCGATTCACAACACAATTTCTTCCATTGCATCTCAATTCCTCGAATTCTTCCTTCTCTGAGTATTATCCGTGCCGCCATCTCCTATTGATTTCAGGTAGTGTGAAAGAAAGAAAACAATGATGAGAAAAATGACTCTTCTCTGAATTTTAGGTCTTCTGTAGGAATTGAGGTTGGATTTAACCACCCCAGTTCTGAAAAACCCGGAGTGTAAGCACCCAGCAATCAGATTCAAGCCACCAATAATGCCTCCTATCGCCGAGCTCCCAATAATGCTTGTCTGTGCAACGAAGATTCTCCCCTCCTTGCTCCAAATGAATGCTCTTTTCTTTCTGGAATTCTTCCGCCAACAACATCCGCCTCTTTTATTTCTCAAATCCACTTCTTTCCTTCAATGAGAGTCATCACTAAAGTTTTCGTGCTTTTCAGACAGAAAATTTGCATCACTAAAGCCGACATACTTTTCAGACAGAGATGAAGAAATAGAAGCAAACACTGAGAAATAATCCGCCTCCAACAACAGTTGCACATAAGATGAGACTTTTGCGTTGTTTCCTCTTATTTTGATCCAAATAACTCCAAAGTACCTAAATACTCAAAAACAAAGCATAAGATACATAATTTATAAGAAAACTAGCAGAGAAATCATAAACAATAGATAAATAATAAGGTGTTTTAGACACCTATCATCACGAGACAATATGACAGGCCTAAATGTTCTTGAGATTATAAATCCCCATGACATTGCCGTCTTTAGACACTTATCATCTCCCTAATGGAGGGTGCCGCCCTTATCTTCCCCCTGGTTGCCCCTTCAAGGAGGGCACATCGGCCATACAAGACTAGCTCCTCCCATCCGGTCTTAACAACAACCAGCTGTTTTCGCAGCCTCTTGTCCTTTATTCCTATATGGCTTATAGTTACAAGACTGCACCCTAAGTGGGGTTTTCTTCGGGCCGAGTGCATCATATACAAGACATGCCAAGAATTGACAGGGTAGTTTCGTACTCCCCGGGCACCCTTGGCTCAACCATGTACCTCAGCGCCTTGGTCATACTCTGCACTCCTTAGAAGAGGCCCTCGGTCGTCCAACCAGGGTATAACCTTGTATAGTTGGAAATCCAAGGTACCTCCCCAGGATAGGTTTTCTTTAACCCCAACATATCCATGACTCAGGTTCCAGCAGTGGTATAACCTTATTTACTGAGCCATGCAAATAGATACCCCCTTATATGACGTACTTTAGGTCTTACATTTGCCTCTTGCGAAATTTTATTCGCGAACTAAGGTGTACGCCATAAAGGTTCGTCCTGTTCTTATATTTCTCTTGTGAGTATTGCAACTATGATAAAAAAAATTCTTTGATCTTCTCTTTATTTGCATTTCAACTCTTGTATAATTTTTCAACTTCATCATTTTCATTCAAACGAAATATTCTTTTGAGATATTTTCTTCAACAAATCATTCATAAATTTCTTAAATTTCATCATTTTACCTTTTTACTTACTAATTTATGCTTCTGCCCCTTTTGTTGCGTTTTGTTATTTACTCTCCATCTGCGAGATGCTCGCCATCTACTGTTTGCAGCTCATGTTGATTTCGTAATGTTCCTTCCTCTCGGCGCTCTATTGTATCAACCATCAGCTTATCACCTCTTTGTTTTTGCTTGATGTTATGTTTCCAATTTATATTCCTCGCTGCTCTTTCTTTGCAAGATTCCATGTAAATTTCATAAAATTTTCTTCCCTCAATCAAAATTCCCTTTATAACTCCAACACCGCTGGGATGTGGAAACTTAATGCACTGGTGATAAGTTGATGCTACACCTAAGATTCCATGTAACCATGGACTGCCAATCAAGGCGTTATATGGTGATTCTATGTCAACCACGCAAAATTGAACTTTGGAAGATAACCCCTTTAACGGAATCCGCATAGTAATTTCCTATTTGGGCTTGTTGGCAGTACCATTGAAACCATAGATCTTATAGGTTGACGGTATCAGATCCTCATCTCTTGCACCCATGGTTTTGTAGGTATGATAAAATAATATATCAACTAAACTTCCAGTATCTGTTAGAACTCTGTTAATGGCCCAAGAATCTTCAGTTTCACAAACATCATTTTCTTCATCTTCATCTTCTTCTTCTATTTGTTTTGGATTTAGTTCTAATCTTACCACCAGTGGGTTGTCATGCATCTCGCCAGGCTCTGGTACTTCTTGTGCAATAAAAGAAATAGTTTGCTTTTGCCACTCCTCTAATGGCGAGACTCTCGCAATATTCATTATCTCTCTTCCATCCGCGTCTCTCGCGAAGACTCTGCTTAGAACGTTATCGTGGAAATCCTCAATAGTCTTGAATGAATGTATGATGGCATTAAAGAACAAATTCTTCTCCTTGGCTCCAACCTCTATCACAAATATTTCTGCTCCTTTTACAATATTCACTCTACGAATGTCTGGTGCCGGTGGTAACTGCTGAGACTGCGGATGTCCTATTAGAAAATGATTTAACTTTCCCTGATCAATCATCCTCAAAATTATTCTTTTTACATTCCTGCAATCGTTTACTGAGTGACCATGAAAGTGATGGTGAGGACAAAATTCTTGATTTCGATTATTCGGATGTGGCTCTTTTCCCATATTCCAGGGTGATGGTATATTTTCCATCAAAATGATAGCCTCCCAACAAAAATACTAGCATTTAGAGGTGGCATCTTAATTTCTTCCCATATTATCTTCTTGTAGTTGCAGGATTTCCCACACTACACCCTTGTCAAGAATCTATGAAAATTAAGTCATAATCGAGAATGAACAACAACAATTTTATTAATTCACTTTCAGGAAGATTTACAAGAAATATCAAAACTCAGAAGTACAACTTTCTTTCTGGAGTTTCTCTCTCCTCAAAATTCTCTCAGCTCTCAAAAGTACATCATCCTTTTCTGGATTTAGTCGAACCCTTTATATAGGAAAATACATAGTGGAAGACAGCTAAGATTTCCCCTTAATTCGGATCTACTCTGCGATCTCATCGCCATAACTTTAGTCTTCACCATCGCCAACTTTGTAACCATCGTGAAGCAGACTTATTCTTTTCATATATCTTCAGTCGTTGACCGTTATATCACTCTTTTGTGACACTCACCAAATATCGTTGAAGAATCCTGCGATGTTCTCGTCAAAGTGTTGTTAATACTTGCAGAAATGTTTAGGTTTCTCGCAGAAGTGTCATTTCCATCGTGAGAATATCGTTGTTGCGATATTCTGGTCCTACATATTGCCTCTTCTCATGTCTTTTCTACGAAGAAGATAAGATATGAGAACTTTCAACTCTTCATGATGCTCGCAACTTCTTTCTTTACAAGTTTTCTTCTCGACAAACCTCCGTTTATTTAGTTTAATCGGCTACACGTGTTGTATCTCTTCTTTAACACGTGTCCCCTTAATGGGTCCTACTGCTCTTGTCTATAAAAGGTGGAGCCGAGTTACGAAAATAATTTTCTCTTTTTACTTATTCATCTTCTTTATCTGTTTATTTCTATTTCCGTCTGCAACTTTTCTTTATCTTCATATTCACCTGCTACTGTTATAATGGAAACGTCAAGCTATGTATTTCGATTATATTATCTATTTGAATTACTTTTTCACTTCTGTTCTTCGATCTTCCTGATTTAATTCATTATAATTCTTGTCATGTTTTCCTTTAGAGGATCTATTCCAATCGCCCATTATGAAACTCCAAACCCTAACTCCCTCAAGAAGCTTGTTGAGAAGAGGAAGAAGAAGGATTCTGCGAATGATAAGGTAGTAAGAAACACATTTTATCTTAATAACAATATTGTTGCCTCTGTTTCTTATCTAAATTATTATTTGCAGAATGACGAGAACACCGCTAGACCTCATAAAAGATCCCGTCGCAATAAATTTTTTTAAGATGATATCATTATTCATGAGTTATCATCTAGGAGAGTTATCATCACACCCTTACAATCTAATCCTCCTTCTTCTGTCTGCGAGAACCTCGCTATCAATACCCTCCTTCCTTCAGAAAATTTGACAAATCAAATCCCTACAAATGTTGTGGCTGAAACTCCTTCTAGTCCAATATTACCCTCAACCGTCACTTTCCCAAAAACTCCTCCTCCTCATAATGCATCTATCGCAGTTGATTCAAATCATCAAGTTTCTATCATTACTACTTCATCCTCTGCATCTCTTCCTCCATCAAATGAAACTTTTGCTGGAGTTGATATTGCTTTTAAAATTTTATCTAATATTTTAGATAACGCTAGAAAGTCTTCCACTGATTCTCTTCAATATGAAGCTTGCGAGACTTTACTCAATTATTTTGGCTCTGATAATTATGCTTCGCGAGCATCCTTGGAATATGAAGTTGAAGCTCTAAGGAAAATCCTTCAAGTTAAAACTTCTGAGTGTAACACTCTGAATCATATGCTTCGCAATTCTTAACTTGAGTGCGAGAATCTTCGCAGACATAATGACGAGCTGAAAGGTATAGTTTCCCTGCCTCTATCTTTTTGTCTCTCCATTCTAATAATTTCTCGTCTTCCTTATTTTTTACACTCCATTCCTTTTAAATGTTTGGTTTATTTATTTAGCTTCAAATCGGAATCGATTAATGAAGATATTTAAATTAGAATCAATCATTTGAAGAAGCTCAATTTGAAAAAGAGTCTTGGATGGACCAACATAGTAGATTAGATAATCTTTATACTTACTCAATTGATCACATAAATAATCTTACTAATGAGAATAATCAATAGTCACAAAGTCAAAATTTATTGTGTAGCGAAGTTGCTCGCCTTTCATATTTGTTATTTAAGACTGATTTGGCGATGAAATCTTTATCAGATGAGAATAAAACTTTATCCCAAGAAAAACATAATTTTTCAAGTTTGATGGCGGCTTCCTCGCAACAATTAGATAATCTTCAAAGAATTTGCGATAATCAAGAGCAATCACTTCGCTCCCTTAAATATGAACTCAAGGAAGTAACTAAATCATCTGCTGCTGAGAAGGATAAACTTATCAAGGGTAGATTAACTCTTAGTTTAAAGGCTAATAAACTTAAAGATCAGTATTCCCAATTAGAGAAATCTCATTCTTTATGTAGGAGCGGAATATCACAGCAAATAATAACTTACGAAATTGAGGAGAGAAAATACATTTTGCGAGCAAAGAATATTTTGCGAGCAAGAAGGACATTTTGCGAGCAAAGGAAGCCACGAAGGTTCGCAAGATAATCTTCAAATCCGAAATGGAGGGACAACACAACTGTCATCTATTGTAAAATCATATAAATAGCCATTTAGGCATGAGAAGTAGGGGAGACACAATTTGAGAGATGAGGATAATTTTAGGAGGAGAGAGCAAATTTTAGAGAGGGATTTATTTTCTTTATCATCTTCTTCCCCAAAATTCTAGAGCTCCAAATATTCATTAATGGAGTCTCAATTATAAAATCATGTAATCACATCCAATCACTAGTGAAGCACCGTGGATGTAGATCACATTGATCGAACCACGTAAAAATCTTTGTGTCTCTTTATAATTTTAGTACCTTAATTCTTAGTTTCATATCAAATTAATTAGGTTTAGGAATCATTTTAATGGATTCTTATGAGGGTGTAGTTGTGAGATAATCCGCAACTACATAATTGGTGCTAGAAACAGGGGCTAACCTTGTTGGTTCAAGAAAGCTAGAAAAATTGGTTACTGTTGGTGATGAATTGTACCGAACCTATGAGTTTTGAAGACAGAAATGGAAGTTCTTTTACTGGCATCTTCAAACAACAAACACATTAGTAGTAGTTCAGGAAGAGAGATGTGGATATGGAGAAATCGTCAAGCAAAATGAAATTTACACATGCTATGTCAACAATCGCTTCCAAAAAGGACAAATTTCTTCTCACTTTTCTTATTCTTTGTTTCATTTTTCAAAATTTGGGAATTTCAAAACACAAATTGAAAAATAAATTTTTTGCGATCTAAACTTTGCTTTTTGAAGAAAATTGATTTATTATGGAAGTTTTGAATTTAAAAATGTTTTTGCTATAAATTTGTAGTAACTAAATTTCGTTTTACAAATTTGTTTAAAGAATTTCTGACAAAATCAAAATTCAAGATTTTCTGTTGGTTAGAGATTTAAAGATTTACATTTCGCAAGAACAAAAACAAGTAGAATATATGGAAAGTTTTCATTCTTCATAGGCAAACATTACTCATCTTAATGATCTATAAACTGCTAACCAAATTTACTGATCGTTTGCATATTTTTTTTTTTTGCAAAGTTCTGCGTCATTGACGAAGAATTATCATTCCTACAAAGCAACGGGATAAATGTCATCATGAGTTCGAATCTTACAAACAGAAATGTCCAGGAGAAGAAGATGAAATTGAGTAGGACGGGGTGAAGTTGAGTAGTTCATTTTGCACAAGACAATTCAAGTTACATAAACTGTCCAGGAGATATAAATAAGCAAAAGAACAAAAGAAGATTTATGCACTGAGGCGTTCATTTACGTACAGACGTTCATTTACGCATTTACGAAAGAGATTATCCCAATTACGAACAAAAGAAGAAATATCGAAGAAGAATGTTATGAGCTAATAATTCTTACAAATGAAGTTACGAATGAAGTTACTAAAGGATGATTTAAAGTGTATGAGAAGACTATTTTCATTCGCAAGAAGAATGTTTCTTACGAATATTAAAAATACTTTAAAGTTTGCGATAGAAGAGACAAACTATATCTTGAGTTGGAAGACTAAGTTTGAGATCTTGAGTAATTCCACCACATTTGAAGGTGGTATTCAAAGACTTTGAACGAGAGATGCTTCAAATCAACTTAATCGACTTGGGAAAGCTCAACTTCATAAGTAGGAGCTTGCGATCAATTCCTTTTTGAATATTTGACTCCCATCAACTTGAGCAGAAATGATTAGCAAAGAATGTTTCTTACGAACGTTCGCAGATATAAAGAAATACCGTGGGTTCGAAATTATGTAAAGAATTTTTTACTGAAAGTTCGAGCAAGATTATAACAACATCAACCAAGAGCTCTCTCTCGCACTGGACATATACTTAACAAGACGTTTGAATACACCAACGATGAAGAGAATTTGAGAGTAATGTTTCCAGCAACGAAGAAAGGAATGATATGCAGACGTTGGACTTAACAGCTGATGGAGATTCGAAAGAAATTAAGCAACAAATATAGTAACATGCAAAGTCAAATCCCAATCGACTATTCGCAACAAATTTCGTCACCAGCTCCATTAAAGCAATCAATGAAGCTGCGAACAACACAACTAAAGCAAGAAAAAGGATCAACCATACATAAACGAGTAAGAGACGATTGATCAAGATTGACAAATAGAATACGTCGAAGCCACAAAACTGGACTTTCAGTGAAACAAATAATTCAAAAGGGCATGCAGACCAATACCAAACATCTGAAAAAATATATAGAGATTATAGTTCTGCGAACAACACACCCCCTGGGAAGTTCTGAAAAAGTATTTAGAATTATTTTTGCGAACAAGAATCATGGGAAGAACAGTTTACTTCGTAAAAAAAAAAACAAGAAGAAGAAGGACGCAGATGTATAAGTCCGCCAACACAAACAGAAGGTAGCACATCAATGAAGCAACGAGTTTACAAAAATCCAGCAATGGCTCTTAACGAACAAATTTTAGGAGTTAACAAGAGAAGTAAGGTCACGTAGAAGATATCATCATCAACGATATAGCTCCATGAAGGTCAATTTGCATGATTACTCGACATGGCGGAATGGTCAATTTGCATGATCACAGTTTGATAGAACAGCCACCATCAGTTTCATACTAGAATTCGACGACAAGCATCCTCTTAAATGCGATAACTCTAATTTCTTCACACAACAAACGAATCCAGCTAGTTACAGAAGTAATCAAAGAAAGAAGAAGAAGTTATGGAAAGCTTATTTCGCCTAAGGCAGTAACTGGAATCCACTTCCTGGAGAGGGAAACTCGAAATATTTAACTTCGTAAAATATTTCTCTTCGGAAATATTTCCTTCGCAAATATTTTTACTTCGCAAACATTTTAATTCGCAAATATTTATTTTAGCAAATACTTCCTTCGCAAACATTTTTACTACACAAACATTTTAACTTCGCAAATATTTCTTTCTCCAGCTGGTCAACCATTGGGTATAAACTTTCTCCCAACATAGTTCTCTGCTGATCAGGTGATGCATTGGCAAGAGCACTAGCTAAGGCACCAATAGGGATAGGTTATGAAACAGCATCTCTCATTGGGATTCCATCCATGTCATATGGAACTGACAACATGCCTCCAGCAGCACCCGGCATTGGATCTTTAGGCATGATACGACCAGGAGGATGTTCGTTTACTTCGTACAAATTATTACTTCGCAAGATTTTTGGATATTTCGCAAGAAGAGAGTGGAAGATTATTTCGCAAGAAATGACAAGTCATATACTTCGCAAGAGACAACAACAAGCCGTAAAAAGGTAAGTACCATTTCCCTGAATATTTTATTTACAAAAAACAAAAGATTTTTGATTTTATTCCCCAAAAGCGACATACTCGCAAGATTTCTACAATTTCTAAGATTTCAAAACATGTCAAAGATTTTTTAGATTGGTGAAAAGTGATACAATCGCAAGATTCAAAAATGAGTTTATCGCAAAAATTTAACGATCTCAAAATTTTCAAAGATTTCAAAATTACAAAAAATAGAGAAAATTAAATTCCTATATTTCTATAGAACAATTTTGATTAATAATTCTCATACTTCTTATACTAAACATTTCATGAAAACATTCAACATTTTATGTACATGAAAAATTTACGATGAAATTTTTAAAAAAAAAAAGGCGAAAAAATACCGCCATTTACGATTAACTTGCGAATAAAAGACCGCAATCTGTGATCAGCCTCCAAAAAAGAAAGAGAGCCGCAGAAAATTGTATACAGGCAAACCTTTGTGGCGTACACCCTAGTTCGTGAAGCTATATTTCGTAAGAGGCAAAGTCCTAAAGTACGTCATTTAAGGGGGTACCTATAACGTGGCTAAGGGTAACCAGAACACCACCAAGGGCCCTTAGTACATGGTAAAAATTTTGGGGTACAACCCAATAATGGGGTACCTATCCGGGTTAGACACCTTGGATTCTCACCTAATCTAGCGACATTACGCAATATAAAATGCGGTGTAAGAGGATTTAGGTTGGGCGACTAAGGCATCTTGTCTTTCCCAAGAAGTGCGAGAAAACGATCAAGGCGCCGAGGTACACGGTTGAGTCAAGAGTGCGGGTGAGGTTGAACCACATCTGCCATTTTTGACAAGTCTTGGCAAATGATGCACTTGGCCCCAAAGATACCCCATAGGGTGCAACCTCGTAACTATAAGCCCTATAGGAAAAAAGGATAAGAGGTTGCGATCAAAAGCTGGTTGTTGGCAGAACCGGATGGGAAGAGCTAACCTTGTATGGTCGATGTACGCTTCCTTGAAGGGGAAACCAGGGGGAAGATAAAGGGCAGCACCCTCCATTAGGGAGTTGATACGTGCTATAAGACGCAAATGTCACGAGGCTTCTTGTTTGCGAAAACATAAAGGCTTGTCATATTTGTGCAACAAATGAAGTTGCGAGCCTTAAAAAAAAAAAAAAAAAAAAAGAAAGAAAGAAAGAAAGAAGAAAAGAACTCATGAGAACATAATAAAGAAGTTAAGATGAGATCAATGGGTCACTACATGAAAGTGTAGAGACGTCCTGCGATTTCATCGCAAGACGGCAATGTCATGGGGCTTTATGTTCGCAAGAATATTTAGGCTTGTCATATTGTCGCAACAATTCCTGAAGAGGCTAAAATACTATTCAAAGAAGTTAAGATGAGATCAATGGGTTTTTGCATGAAAGTGTAAGAACGTCCTGCGATTTCATCGCAAGACGATAATGTCACGAGGTTGTATGTTCGCAAGAATGTTCAGACTTGTCATATTATCGCAAATACAAAAGTTTACTACAAAAGAGGTGGCAAAATAAGACCTTTACTTAGGAAGGCATGATAAGACCACAACAACTAATGAAATTCATTACAATCATTGAAGAAATTATACAAGAATATATATCATGAAGTTTTGAAGAGAAGACAACTTCATCAAGATCATTGAAGAATTTTGAAGAGAATATATATCAAAGAATACAATTCCATCAAGATCATTGAAGAATTTTGAAGACAATATATATCAAAGAAGACAATTCCATCAATATCATTGAAGAATTTTTACAAGAATATATATCATGAAGTCATAGCAAAAGAGGCGATTTCATTCGCGATCAAAGACAAATTTATAAGAAAATACACAAATAAACTTACGAAGATAATTATATGAATAGATGCAATTCAAAGATATATCAATTTTACCGCAGCAAAATGAGCTAAGTAACACAAACATTAGCTATGCATTATAATAGATAAGTATTCACATCATACAAGCATCATATTTGCATCATACAAGCATCATATTTGCATCATACAAGCATCATACTCGCATCATTCAAGCATCATATTTGCATCATAAATGCATTGCATAAACATTTCATGGCATAAGAATCGCATACGCATTTCATAACATAATCATTACATAAATATTATATTCGCACAAGTATTGTACAAAATTTTACAGGAAAATACCACGAAACTTCGCAGAAAAGTTCATAATTTGCAGGACTATTCAAAGTTCGTAACACTATATTCGCAACATTATATTCGCAACATTATGTTCGCAATAGTACATTCGCAACAGTACATTTGCAACAGTACATTCGCAACAGTATTCACATCACTATTCAGAAGTTCAGAAATGCGCAGAAAAACTCAGGAATTCGTAGAAATATTCAGAAGATAATAGGGTTACCACTTGAGGCAGAGGCAACATAACAATAGAGATGCAATTTAATTATTCAACATTTTCTCAAGAATTCTCCTTCATAGATAAAGAACAGAGGCAACTATGGATACCCAAGAAAATATTTGATGTTCTTTATCTTCTCAGCAAGAATCCTCACCAAAAGTGGAATAATAATTTCACATGAACAGAGGCAATATTTATCACTCTCATCAAGGATATTTTATACTTCTTATATAATTCGAGGATTAAATACTTCTTATACTTCTTAAGGATATTTCATACTTCATATATAATTCGAGGATTAAATACTTCTTAAGGATACTTCATACTTCTTATATATTTCGAGGATTAAGTACTTCTTATACTTCTTCAAGGATATTTTATATTTCTTATACTTCATACTTCTTCAAGATGATACTTCTAATTACTTCTTAAAGCTTCAGAACTTCGCAAAAGAATAAAGGCAAGTATATACTTTTTGAGTTTGATATTCTTTAGCTCGTTCCTTCATCAACAAAGATCAAAGACTACTCCAACAACCACATCAAGTGATTTTTTCTTAAAGATCGCTCTTCAAGCAATATTCAAGAAAAAAGAGGCAAGATATAGGAGCGGAATATCACAGCAAATAATAACTTACGAAATTGTGGAGAGAAAATACATTTTGAGAGCAAAGAATATTTTGCGAGCAAAAAGGACATTTTGCGAGCAAAGGAAGCCACGAAGGTTCGCAAGATAATCTTCAAATCCTAAATGGCGGGACAACACAACTGTCATCTATTGTAAAATCATATAAATAGGCATTTAGGCATGAGAAGTAGGGGATACACAATTTGAGAGATGAGGATAATTTTAGGAGGAGAGAGAAAATTTTAGAGAGGGATTTATTTTCTTTATCATCTTCTTCCCCAAAATTCTAGAGCTCCAAATATTCATTAATGGAGTCTCAATTGTAAAATCATGTAATCACATACAATCACTAGTGAAGCACCGTGGATGTAGATCACATTGATCGAACCACGTAAAAATCTTTGTGTCTCTTTATAATTTTAGTACCTTAATTCTTAGTTTCATATCAAATTAATTAGGTTTAGGAATCATTTTAATGGATTCTTATGAGGGTGTAGTTGTGAGATAATCCGCAACTACACTTTACTAGCAAAAGAAAACCTTTATCTTCGCACCAAAGAAGAAAACATGAAATCTCGTCTGAAGGGTATGGTTGGCGATAAATTTGACGATGTTATGAATCAGTGGGAGAATTGTTTCTTTGCACTAATCCAAAATTTAACCTCTCAAAAAGAAGGTAGTCGGTTGATTTGCCTCAATTGTTGATTTTTTTCTGATAAATTTCTATGTTTTTCTTCTCGTGAGATCTTCATTTGAATATTTCCTTGTCATTTTTGGTATTTACAGAATCTGAAAGAAGCCATCTCGCTACTATTACTGCTCTTACTGAAAAATTAGATAAGGTTCGCAAAGAAAACAAGACTCTCATTTCCGATTGCTTGGACGTTCGCGATAAGGCAGAAAGAAGGCTTGATTATCTTGAGTACTTCAAGAATATGGAGATTAGAAACCGTGATAGAGGCTTTCTTCGCAAAGTTCATCTTTACGTTAAGTTGTTGAATAAGATTCTGATCTCCCATTCTCTCCCTCTTGAATCTGTTCTTCCTCTAGAAGTTGAGGATGACGAAATTCCCATTCCTATGGATAAAGATTTAGAAGATACACCTACTTAAGGAGAAGAAGGAGTTGAAGAAGATAACCCAGAAGAAGATGAAGGCTCTCCTAGAGAAGAAGAAATTCACAAAGAAAAGGCTGCTGGCGATACTGAAAAGAATGATGGCGATACTGATAAATCTGCTGGTGATAATGATAAATCTTCTGGCAAGAATAATAAATCTAGCGAGAAAAATACTGATGATCCTGTCGCTGAAGTTTGAATTTCATTTTTGCTTTCTTTTCCTGCTTCTTTTTTGTGAGGAATGTAACTTGGATGACTTTTTTAACTTTTCCAAATGTCTGTGTTGAATCTTCTCAAGGAAGATATTAAGATTTTATTTGCTCATTCCTATTCTTGCCCTCTAATATCTTTCTTGAGATGGTGAATTATATGATGTTGAATAGATATTTTCTGAAGTAATCTGCCTCCTGCGATGAATAGATATTTCCTGCATTCTCAAATAAAATAATTAATGTTCAATATTAATCTTTTGGTCTTATTATGCCTTCCTAGTTAAAGGTATTATTTTGCCAACCTTTAATATTTTTCTGCGACAAGTTCGCAGGACGTCTTTACATTTATATGTATTGACCCATTGATCTTGTCTTATCAATACTTTTCAATATCTTTTCTGCGACAAGATCGCATGACATTGCCGTCTTAAGACACTTATCAGCTCCCTAATGGAGGGTTCCGCCCTTATCTCCCCCTGGTTTCGCCTTCAAGGAGGGAACATCGTCCATACAAGACTAGCTCCCCCCATCCGGATTTTCCAACAACCAGTTGTTTTCGCATCCTCTTGTCTTTTATGCCTATATGGCTTATAGTTACAAGACTGCACCCTAAGTGGGGTTTTCTTCAGGACGAGTGCATTGTAGCCAAGACTTACCAAGGATGGCAAGAGAGTTTCGTACGCTCCGGGCACCCTTGGCTCAACCGTGTACCTCGGAACCTTGGTCATACTCTGCACTTCTTGGAAGAGATTCTCGGTCGTCCAACCAGGGTCTAACCTTATATAGTTGGAAATCCAAGATCTCTCTCCCGGATAGGTTTTCTTTAACCCCAACATCTGCATGACTCAGGTTCCAGCAACGGTATAACCTTATCGCTGAGTTATGTCAAGAGATACCCCCTCATATGACGCGCTATTATGTCTTACATTTGCCTCTTACGAAATTTTATTCGCGAACTAGGGTGCACGCCATAAAGGTTCGTCCCATTATTTTAATCTCTGCGAAATTTTATTCGCTGTTTTTGCGATGATGCTCGCATAAATTGTGATAGAGAAAGAAGAATTTTTTAACTGTTTCATCTTACATTTGTATTTCTTACCTCGCAGAAATTACTACCGATAATACCTTTTCAGAAACAATCTATTCCATGGTCTATCAAGTATTTGCCCAACATCTCTTCCCTCTGGATCCATTAATTTGTATGCTCCATTTCCAATTATCTCTTTAATGATGTATGGTCCATCCCATTTTCTCGCTAATTTTCCACCACTTTCATGCTGATATTTTGGTGTTTCTCGCAAAACTAGATCGCCAGGCTAGAATTGACGTTTCTTGACTCGTTTGTTGTACTCGCGAGCTAATCTTTGCGGGTAATTTTCCATATGTTTTAGAGTTTTTTCTCTCTTTTCTTCTAGTTCATCTAATTCATTTAAAATCATGCCAGCACTTAGATTTTTCTCCCATGCCTCTCTTTTTGTTGTTGGGATAGCAACCTCTGTTGGTAGAACAACTTCAAATCCATATGTTAAACAGAAAGGTGACATTCCAGTTGCTTCTCATCTAGTTGTATTATATGCCCATATTGCATTATGCACTTGCTCGCACCATGATTTGTGATAACCTTCTAACTTCTTTTTAAAGATGTCTGCGATTGTCTTATTAGTTGCCTCAGCCTGACCATTTGCTTGTGGATATAAAGGAGTTGACTTTCCACATTTTATCTTAAATGCATTAAGAAGCAATTCGATATTCTTCCCTTCAAATTTCTTTCCATTATCAGACATCCACTGTGCTGGGATCCCAAATATGTAAATTATATTTTCAAATATGAACATAAAAATGTCCTTATCGCGGATGTGTTGTACTGCCTTTACTTCTCCACATTTTGTGAAATAATCTGTAGCAACGATTAAATATCTTCTTTGTCCAGAACCAGGCACAAATGGTCCCACAATATCCAATCCCCATTTTCCAAATGGACATACGCTTGATGAAGATGATAATGGTGCTGGTGCATGTATCTTCTTCCCAAATCGCTGACAATCTTCACAACGTCTTGAAAGTTATTTTGCATCCTCATGCATATATGGCCAATAATAACCCTGCATCTTTGTTTTATATGCTAAAGATCTACCCATTTGTGATTACCAAGCATCACCACTATGCAACATTTTTAACACCTTTTGTCCTTCTTATCTCGTCAAACATCTTAGCGATGGTCCACTAAAAGATCTGCGATATAATACCCCATCTCTTAGTTCATAATTGGTTGCTCTACTTTTCAATTTATGTGCTTCTAATCGATTTCTGGGGATTTCTTCTCTCGCCAAATAAGCATGAAGATCTTCTCGCCAATCTGTAGCATTATTCCCTATTTCTTCCTCGCCAGGTTCTACCATCATTACATCTACCTCTTCTTCCTCTTTGTTTATTGCCGGTTGTAAAAGTGTTTGAATTTTTATGCATCTCGCAAGTGGGTTCGTCATCATACTTGATATGAAATCAAAAGCATCTGCAAGCCTATTATCTTTCCTTGATATGTGTCTCCATTTTATTTTTGGAATTCTCGCAGACAATTCTTCAACAAGTTTTTTGTACTTCTTCAAATATGGTTCATTTGTAGTATACTCTCCCTTTATCTGGCGAATAACCAATTGTGAATCGCTGGTAATTCTAGCATTTTCCAACTTCATTTCTATCGCAAACTTTAATGCATGGATTGCAGCTTCATATTTTATCTCATTATTAGTGGATGCAAATTCTAATCTAAATGAAAAAGCTGTTTTTTCTCCTTCTGGTGAAATGAAAACAACTCCAATCCCATTTCCTTCTCCATTTGACGATCCATCCACTAATATTTCCCATCTTTCAGGTTCTTTTAATAGCTCTTTTGGGTCTCCATGTTCTTCTTCTATATCCATCATTTCTTCTACAGCTTCTTCATCTTCTAAAGGAAATTCAGCTAAGAAATCTGCGATAACTTGTGATTTTGGCGAGGATAGAATTTCATATTGAATATCAAAGTGTCCTACTTGTGCATTCCATCTCTCATCTCTGCCTGATCTTTTTGAATTTTTCATCACCAATTCAATTGGCACTCTCGTTAACACTTTGACCTTATGCGCTTGGAAGTAAATTCGAAGCTTAAAAGTTGCGTGTACCAATGCTAGAATTAGTTTCTCAATCTTTGAATAATTTATCTCGGCTGAATTAAATGTTTTTCTGATATAATAAATTGGCTTCTCCATCCCAGCATCTACTCGCAGTAATACATCACTAAGCGCGTATGTGGTTGTCGCAAGATAGATCAATAGTTCTTCTCCTGGTTCAGCCTTTTGTAAAATAGATATGTTCATCATTTGTTCTTTAATTCCTTGAAAAGCCTTTTCACACTCATCTGTCCATTTAAATTTTGTTCCCTTCTTGAGTATATCGAAAAAATGCTTGCACTTGTCTGAAGATCGCGAAATAAATCTTCCCAGCGAGGCTAAGAGTCCATTCGGTTTTTGCACATCTTTAACTGTCGCTGGTGTTGGCATATCGCGAACTGCTTGTACCTTTTCTGGATCAACTTGTATTCCTTCTTTTGATATAATATAACCCAAAAATTTCCCTGAAGCTACTCCAAAAGTACACTTTTCTGGGTTCACTTTGATGTTAAATTGTCGCATTTGATCGAAAATCTCTTTCAAATCATGTACATGATTTTTAGCTTCTTTGATTTTAATCAACATATCATCCACGTACACTTATAATGTTTTATGTATCCACTTTGCGAACACCTTCTCCACCATTCTTTGGTATGTTGCACCAGCATTTCGTAATCCAAAAGGCATCTTTGTATAACAATATAATCCTCTTGGAGAAAAAAATGTTGTATGCTCTTGATCTTCTTCTGCGAGGGGAATTTGATTATATCCTTTATATCCGTCTAATGAAGATATTCTATCATTTTCATTCTTTGATTCAACCATTTAGGAATATCTGGTATTGGAAAACTATCTTTAGGACAAACTTTGTTTTAAATCAGTAAAGTCTATGCAAATTATTATCCCTTTATTTTTCTTTGGGACCACCACCATATTTGCAATCCAATCTGGATATTTTGCTTGCCTTATAATTCCTGCATCAAGAATTTTCTGTAGTTCTTCTTCTATTTGAGAATGGTATGTTGTTGCAATTTTTCTTATTCTTTGTTTAAATGGTCTCACATCTTTGTTGATCTCTAGTTTATGACATGCTACTGAAGGATCTACCCATGGCATCTCATCTATATTCCACGCGAAGATGTCTTTGTATTCTTGCAAGAGACTTATAGTTCTTTATTCTTCATCTTCCTCCATTTTGGTCCCAATTTTCAGTATTTTAGGCTCTTCTTCACTTCCAATATTTATTTTCTTTGTTGGCTCTGCTGCGGTGTAACTAGCTTCAGGTTCTCCCATTGGTGTTGGAGTTTTCATTTCTCTCGCGAATTCATCTCCTTCTCGCGAAACTTCACTTGGTATCCTTTTCCTTCTTTTGCCCTTATCATGTAAATTTTAAATTCCTCTTCTTTCTTTGCTTCTCTGTTTAATTTTCTGCGAGCTTTTCGCAGCTTTGGACGTTCTTCACAATTTCTTACTTCAATTTGGTAGCACAATCTCGCGAAATTCACATCTCCTCTAATTTATCCAATTCCACTAGGCATAGGAAATTTAATACATTGATATAATGTTGACGCCACAGCCTTGATTGCATGTATCCATGTTCTTCCTAACATAATGTTATATGGTGATTCTACATCTACCACACATAGTGTTACTCGCGTTTCAATCTCTCCTAGCGGAATTCGTACCACTATTTCTCCTTTAGGTTTTGTTAAAGACTTTCCAAAGCCATGAATATGATATGATGAATGAGACATTTCTTCATCCCTGTATCCCATCCTTTTAAAAGTTTGATAAAATATTATATCAACAGAACTTCCTGCATCCACCAAAGTACTATTCACATCCCATTCTTCTTCAGATTTTAATGATTGTTCTCTTCTTATTGGGATAGTAGATATTGTAATCACCAAAGGAGATGTATGACTCAAATTTTCCTCCAACACTTTTGATGTTGTAAATGTGATTTTTTGCTTTTCCCAATCTTTTAACGGTGATATTTTCTCCACCGTCCTAATCTTTCTTCCTTCAAAATCCCGTTTGTGTACCCTTCCCTTGATATTTTCATGAAATCTATCAATCACTTCTTTTGGTATTACATCATCCTTCAATTTCTTACAATTCTCTTTGGTTTTGATCATCTTTTTCTTCAACTATTTCCACCGACTTGCTCAATTTTCTTCCTAATATTTAATACTTCTCCTCTTTTACTTTCTCTTTTCTATGTTTTTCAATGATTCAATCCCTGTTTCGGGCGCCAAAATGTAGTTGCAGGATTTCCCACACTACACCCTTGTCAAGAATCTATGAAAATTAAGTCATAATCGAGAATGAACAACAACAATTTTATTAATTCACTTTCAGGAAGATTTACAAGAAATATCAAAACTCAGAAGTACAACTTTCTTTCTGGAGTTTCTCTCTCCTCAAAATTCTCTCAGCTCTCAAAAGTATATCATCCTTTTCTGGATTTAGTCGAACCCTTTATATAGGAAAATACATAGTGGAAGACAGCTAAGATTTCCCCTTAATTCGGATCTACTATGCGATCTCATCGCCATAACTTTAGTCTTCACCATCACCAACTTTGTAACCCTCGTGAAGCAGACTTATTCTTCTCATATATCTTCAGTCGTTGACCGTTATATCACTCTTTTGTGACACTCGCCAAATGTCGTTGAAGAATCTTGCGATGTTCTCGTTAAAGTGTTGTTAATACTTGTAGAAATGTTTAGGCAGAAGTGTCGTTTCCATCGTGAGAATATCTTTGTGGCGATATTCTGGTCCTACACTTCTGACTCCCTTGCCCTCTAAAATTATTTTGCATCTGGCCACCATAAGTCTCTTGCGGCTGATCAAGTCTTTGAATTTTATTATTTCCACCGCGATTGTAATAATTCCTTTCCCTTTGATACTCCTCTTGATCTCGACTTCCCATGACTACTAATTTCTTCTGGTTATCAATCAGCACTTTCTCTTGTTGTGGCTGCGAGGTGCTCGCCACATTATTAATCATTTTAGGAAGTAAACTTCCGTTTTCCGCTATTGAGCTGGTGTTTGCGACTGGATATGATTCCATCTCATTTTATTTTTCCTCAAAAGCAATGTATTCTTCTTGTAGTTCTCGCAACTCAGACATTGTGATGGTATTTTTGACTCTGAAAATTTGAACATATAGTATAGATTTGTTGCGAAAATAGCATTAATGAAAGATAAAATGAGGTATCTCTCATCCACTCTACCAGCCATTTCATTGCACATTGTTTTCCACCTTAATGTTAAGTGTTTCAGACTCTTGCCAACCCTTTATTTTAACCCAAACACATCTTCAATTCCTGGACGCACAGAATTGTTACTTATGTATGCCCCCAAAAATGTGGTTTGTAGATGAGTGAAAGAAGTTATAGTATTCTTTGGTAAACCCTCAAACCATTTTAACGCCTCACCAGTTAAGCTTGATGCGAAATATTTGCACAACACAGCATCATGATTTTCCCACTGTAGCATACATCTCACATAAGCTTTGATGTGTTGAATGGCACATGTAGATCCATCAAAAATACTAGTTAATGCTGGCAAGTTTCACTTTGGGGGTATTCCTCCTAATTGTACTGCTTGAGTGAATGGAGTTTTTGCAGCTTCTTCAATCGCCTCATCAATTTTCCTTCTGCCTCCTTCTCTTCTATCATTTAACATTCCCCTCATTTCTGCAAACTCTCTTAAAACTTGTTCATTCCCAACTGAATTTTGCTCCATTTGTCTTTTCAGCACAGATTCCCTTCTTATGCGTTCTTGCCTATCTTGTGTTGCGAGATTTTGATTTCCATCTCCATTACTTTCTTATTTTCTTTCTCTGCTATCTTCTCTTAGATTTCTTTCATGAATACGCACACCATTATATCTCTCATTTTCTCTTCTGCGATTTTCTTCAACTCTTCTTTGCACCCTATCATATTCTCCGTTAATATTACCGTTATTGCGGTTCTGTTCACGTCTTCTTTCTCGATTGTCATGATTATTCTGTCGAATTTCCTATTGAAATTCTTGCTCTTCTACCTCTTCTCTCAATCTTTCCCTTTCGCAAGCTAAGCGTGCTTGTTCAGCATAATGTCTCTCGATTTCTATTTCAATTATCTGCTGATTTCTTATAGTTTCTCTTCCATGCAATATCCTTCTTCCTTCTTCTTGATCTTCTTCGCCATCTTGGTTATTTCGTGCCTGACGCTGTCCATTCTCATGCCTCATGTTGTTTTGTTCATTTTGTTGAATTTCTCCTTGTGGTATGTAATGATCTTCCCTTATTTCTCTCCTTTCGCGATGTCCTCCATTTGGATCATAATTTTATTCTTCGATACTTGTTATAGGTGATCTTCTTCTTATCTCACTTCTGATTGTTCTCGAACTTGATCTTGTTGTGCTTCTTGACCTTCTATTTTGTAACCTCATGTTTTCCATTCTCAATTCATGGTTTTACCTTTCCAAATTTTCACATTCTTCCGCCTCTAACCTCCTTTCCTCTTGTATTCTTTGTCTTAAAACCTCTAATGTTTCATTTTCATCACCTCCATGTATTAATCCTTCATTTACTTCTTTGTTTCTTCCCTCTCGTCTTTCATCTCTTAATTGTCGATCTTCTGGTTCTTCTATTGAATCTGATCGCTAAGTATGCACGCTTACTCTATCATAATCCACAGTTCTATCTTGTATTGGTGTTTGCTGATTTGGCTGTTGAACCTGATTTTCTCCGTCATTCCTTGTTCTATTTCTTCTTGTTCTTATTCTTGAGGATTCTCCCATTTCATTTGTTTCTCATCCTGCAAGTCTTTTACTCCTCCTTATGGTTGTTGGTGGTTATGATGTATTTCTTCTTCTTCTAGCCATTAATCTTAGTAAACTGTTGGATATTGTGTAAGATCTTTCACTAATTGTTCCAAATTCCTTCCAATCACAATGTCAATTTTTATCTTTTTCTTCAAATAATCATCAATTCATCCCTATTTCGGGCGCCAAAATGTAGTTGTAGGAAAACCTACACTGCACCCTTGATAAGAATTTACAGTAATTAACACATATTTGAAGATTAAAAACAACACTTTCTTATTTGATTCTCAGAAATGTTTACAAGAAATGGAAGAAATCAAGAATACAACCGCTATATTGAATTTTTCTCTCTCTTCAAGACTTTCTCAACACTCAAAAATACATCATCCTCTCTCTGAATCTACTGGGTATCTTTATATAGGGTAGTTACATAGTGGATGACAGCTAAGTTGTCCTTTAATTTTGGATTTGACTTGCGATATTATCGCAGTAGTTATAATGTCAATTCTCGCAAGCGTTTTAACCATCGCAGGACAATCATGCTTTTCTCGTGTTTCTTCATTCGTCAGCTATTACGTCACTCTTTAAATTACCTTGTGATACTCGCAAAGTGTTGTTGAAGAGCTCGCGGTGGTGTTCGCAGAAGTGTTGTTAATCTCGCAAGAGTAATATCATGGCGATATTCTGGTCCTACACAGAACATTGCTGAAATTCTTGGTGGAAGTTTCTGGAAAGGTAATAGTCTTTGTTTTGATAATATGCCAGAACATCTCAAATTCTTTGGCAAACTTGTTATACCCAACCTGTCACCAAGCAATATGCACAAAGTGAGATGGAGTTCAAAAGTGGCTGAACTGATTTATCATATGATAACCGGAACTCCAAACTTTGATTTCTGCGGATTCATTATCAGACAGATAATAAGAATCTGGAAGAATGGAAAAAGTATGGGTTTCCATGTCTTATCTCTAGAATCTGAAGTACCTATGAGATTGCTGCCAATGACTCTCAAAGACTTGTTTATGAAGCCGCATAACTATACTATTATCAATATGATGAGAGGACAAAGTCGTGGAGAAACAAGCTCAAGTGCTACTCAAAGCACTCATGTGCAAGATACTGATCTTGAAACCTACTACCGAAGGCTTAGCAGGAGAAATGAATGTCTGTGAAAAAGCGTGGGTCTAACAACACCACCCAATATTTCGATTAGCAGTCTGTATGGACAACTCCGAGTTGTTTTCTAGAGAATCAACTAGACAGTTAGACTCAATCAATATAAAATACTCAAGGAGTTATTATCTCAATCTCTCGATTTGATTTACTCAAGCAAATATGATTCGCGAGTCTGATCAAAGAGAGATAACCTGGATGGTACCAAAGACCAATATCCAAGTGTCAATCAATTTAAATCAACAACCAAAATGGTCGGATATTCTAATTGATTGAACAATGCACAACCTGTATTATTTCAATTATATAAAAATATAATGGGAAAAATAAATAACACAGACACCATAAATTTTGTTAACGAGGAAACCACAAATGCAGAAAAACCCCGGGACCTAGTCCAGATTAAACATACACTCTATTAAGCCGCTACAGACACTAGCCTACTCCAAATTAACTTCTGTCTGGACTGTGGTTGAACTCCAACCAATCTCACACTGATCCAAGGTATAATTATGCTCCTACGCCTCTGATCCCAGCAGGATATTGCGCACTTAATTCCCTTAGATGATCTCACCCATAACCAAGAGTTGCTACGACCTAAAGTCGAAGGCTTTAATAAACAAATCTGTCTCACACAAAAAAGTCTACAGGTAATAGATAAATTCGTCTCCCACGAATAAACCTACAAGTTTTGTTCCGTCTTTTGATAAATCAAGGTGAACAGGAACCAATTGATAAAACCAGACTTATATTCCCGAAGAACAGCTCAGTTTCATCAATCACCTCACAATAAACTTAATCGATGCAGCGAAGAAGATTATTGAGGAATCACAAACAATGAGATGAAGATGTTTGTGACTACTTTTATCTTGCCTATCGGAGATAAAAATCTCAAGCCAATTATTATAATTGTACTCGTACGATAGTAATAACAAGATCAAATCACACAACTACAAGAAAAGTAGTATCGGTCTGGCTTCACAATCCTAATGAAATCTTTAAGTCGTTAACCTGGTTTTAGAAGAAGAAAACCAAAGGTTAAAGTAGAATCGACTCTATCTTTAGCAAACTAGTATCATACAGAATTTGTGGGGATTAGGTTTCCCAGTTTCTAGAGTTCTCCCTTATATAGTCTTTCAAATCAGGGTTTGCAATCAATGTTAGCTTGCTAACAAAGCATTCAATATTCACTGTTAAATGAAAACCTGATTAGATACAAGCTAATATCTCTTAACCTTTAGATCGAAAACTTAGCTTGCCATACACACATGTACTTGACATTTTGAGTTTGTATAACCGTACCCAAACGTGTACAATGGTTGGTTCAATATTAGTCAACCAAATGGTTAGCCAAATGATAAATTTCATATCAACCATATTTTTCTTCACCATAACTAGTCCAAATGACTCAAATGAACTAGTTAGAGAGTTGTTCAATTGACATGAGATCTAAAGTACTACAAGGGACACAATTGAATCAAAAACGATGTTATTCACTTGAATTATTTCATGAACTATAATCCACGTTTTGCAAAAGCATTCCTTAGTAATTTAAGATAAGTTCACGAATAACATTTTCAGACATAACCTCTTGAGTTCTCGGACTGAATTCGCAGACTCAAGCTAACCGGTTGAAGTTAATAAACTCCAGCAGAATTTCTCGGGATGAGAACTTCCGTCAGTTCACGGACTGGGTTCGTGGATTGCACCTGAGCTTCAACTTCAGTAGATATTCTCGGGTTCGAGAACTTACGCCAGTTCGCGGAATGAGTTAACTGCTCACGTTTTGGTTCCACTTGATCAACAAAGTTCGCAAACTTCGGTTCAAGTGCTAAGGACTTATACATATATGTGTTGCCACAACAATGTTTATATCCCACAATGGTTATATAGTCTAAACTCTCATTTTAATCATTGAAACATTCTCAAAGGGCGTTATATAGTTGTTATTCACAAACTATTTTTCATCAGAGCAATTTCCAAAGTGATTGAAATATAACATGACTTTCGTCACTAGGCAAAGATGAACTTGGATAAAGAGAAAGCTTTACCAACACCCATTTCGAGAAATAGATAAGCAAGATATACTCAACTCAAAATGTCACATGGGCATATTCTTAGTCTATATAGTAAAATGACTTTTGTCTCAAGATAGGAGATAGAGTAGATAGACTTTTGAGTGATAGATAAGTTCAAGTATCCACATACCTTTTAGTCGATGAAGACCCACAGGTTCCTTGAGTAGTCCTTTGTATTGTATGATGATCGCCATGGAGTTCTTGAGCTCAACTACACTTTCTATATTAGTCCGAGACCTTAGCTATAGTGGACTATAAATCAAGACTGTATAGTTTTGATCACTAAGATTGACAAACATGCTTGAGATAGCAACGCATGCGAGTTTGACCGAGTAGTGCTCTAACAGTCTGGAACGACAAGTCAGCTTAGCTTCTCTCAAGCATCCAGAAATTATTTCAGATTGCTGAAGAATATAAGGATACTAAATCCGATGAAGATTTTGGCCTGAGCGACACTAGTTCAAGCTCTTAGACTTGTGTCTAAATTATGTTTGGTTATTGTTGTATTCATAAGACTATTTTTTTCTTGAACATTCTGTTTTAAGTATTGTAAGACTTTAAATTATGTTCTGGTTTTATGTGCAATAGCATAACGTTTTAATTTCAGCATGTTTTATGAATAAAAGCTGTCAAAACTTCTGAATGATTATGAGATATTTGATTTCAATCTCATAATATGTTGTGTACCCTTATGGTTTGGGTGACTTTTTGATTTAGCATGATTAAGTTCTAGCCCAAGTTGGTAGGATTTATCAAAGGATCATGAGGGATTCATGTAGAAACAATATGTGAAAAAGTCACAATATGTTGAATCGGTTTTGGTTTAGCATAAAAGCATATGTGTTTCGACGGTTTTCAACTTTTGCTTGCAATTGTTAAAAGCGATTTTCAACCTTTCTCTCGTAAAGGTTGGTTGTTGTTTTTGGCATGAGAATGACAACATAATGGTATTTCGATATCAATTCTCCCGGAAGAAGAAAGCGATGAACTCATATTTGGAGAAGTTGGATGCGAAATTGAGGTAACAATCTTGTTAGTTAATTGTTTTCCTATTTTAAGAAAAGCCTATTTTTATTTGATATATATATATTGCTTTTTCTTAAACAAAATTATTGGTACAATTGATGTGTTTATTCCATTATGTATGTATGGATGTGTGTGTGATTCAATTGTTTCCGGTTAAGTAAAACTTTTGTCATCTTACTTTGTTGTGTGATATCATTAGTTTAGGCTTACAAAATTTGGTGCAATTGCGGTGCTTTAATGTTTATGTTAATTCAATTGCTCCCAGTTAAGTAAAACAATTGTTATTTTGCTTTATTGTGTAGTATCAATTTTTTAAGCTTACAAAATTTCGGTGCAATAGTGAAACTTTGATTTATGTGTGTTGTTTCAATTGCATCCGGTTGAGGTGAATAATTATGTAAGTGGATTTATTGGTTTGTATGAATATTTATATCTTAATGAATGAATATGTTGACGGGATGAGTTTTTTAGTCCAATTCGATTCCGGATAAGATAAACTAAGTTAATTCTGATCTTAGTTAGACTTATCAAAGTGGAGGTTTCAGTTATTCAAGTCTAGCCGAAAGCCTAAACAAGGAAATGCTAGTTAACTAACCTAGTATTTGGCTTGTTTGAAATCTAAAGGTCTAAGTTATATGGATACTTAGAACCTGATGAGAAAAATGGAGTTTATCTTTGTTTTGGTCTTATCAAATGAAGCGGTTGTATTTATACAATCATTTTAGCAAAGGAACAAAGTTTCTTAGTTGATTTTTGGTTTGCTAAACTAGTTGGGAAAATTTCTTCGGGAATTTTTTTTCATGATAACATATATCAAAACGTGATTACCTTGTAGTTTCGGTTTTGATATTGGTTATCAAAAATGGTATGTGGAACCCTCGTGCTTAATTCAACAGGTTGCAAGTCTATTTTGAGATTTGTAAGATCCTTTTCGTGTTGTCCTTTATTTGTTCGCTTCTTTGTAATTTTTGTGACAAAAAGGGGGACAAATATATGGAGTAAACAAGTGATAATGGTATCAATTTTTGATTGATTGGTGTCACTAGGGAAGAGGACAATGGTGCTTGAACGTTTATCTAACGAATGAGGAAAATCATAGACTAAGGTGGAGTAACATATCATATGATTGGGATAACAAATACGCGAGGATTGAAAATCTACCAATCTCACCTTTAGGGGGAGTATAAGCTTTGTTATTATAATGTCGCTGCTGCATTTTAAGGATTGAATTAATGCAGGTTATGTGTTGTTGAATTCGGGAATCAAGCGTATGCGTAATAAATTCTTGTAATTTGTTTATCCATATGATTGTAAGAGTTTTTTCACTAAAATTGACAAAGGGGGAGATTGTTAGAGCATTGCTCGGTTGAACCCACCAAGCGTTGGTATGTCAAGTTTGGTTGTCATATTTTAGTGAACCAAAACTCATTTAAGAGTCGCTTGATTTAAATGTACTAGAGTCAACTTCGTATAGGTTAGCTTGAAAGTATTAGGGTGAGACATTACAAGTATTGCGAAGACTTGAAGAAGTGAAGAAGTACGGAGCTACAACGACAACATCATCCTTCCACTTGAGGTTATTGATATTTGACTTGAACTGTTTCATTCCCTAATGTATCTTTCAAGTCGTGCATATTGAAAACATAAAACTACGAAGCATGAACACTCTAGATAGACATAGTATTAAGGAATACAATATGAAGTTTCTTTCTTAACCATTAAACTTTGTATATAAGACATCGACATAATCGTATGAATGCTATTGTGATTATGTATGGGTATGAGGTGAGGATTTCATCCTAGGAAACAATGTTTTCACATGTATTTTAAGGAAGTAAGTTCATGGTATGTGTTGTGAACCGAAAAGGAAATTGCCAGCCGTTATTGGGGTTGTTCTTCATTGCATATCTTATGAACGACCAATATGTGTGATTAGTATAATCGCTCATGACTAGTTTGTGTTCTTGGTAGATGTAGGATCAGAACATCTCCATGACATTATTTCTATGAAATTAACAACAATTCTGCGAGTACTTCTGCAACACTTTGCGAGCATCACAAGATAACTTAAAGGGTGACGTAATAGATGACGATGGGAAAAACACGAAGAGCATGATGATCATACGAGGATTACAACACCTGCGAGAACTGATATTATAACTGCTACGATAATACCGCGAGTCAGATCTGAAATTAAAGGAAAGCTTAGTTGTCATCCATTATGTAACTACCCTATATAAGAGACCCAGTAGATTCAGAGAGGAGAGGACGAATTTTTGAGCGTTAAGAAAGTTTTGAGGAGAGAGAAAATCCAAGAGAGTGTTGTATTCTTGATTTCTTCCATTTCTTGTAAACATTTCTGAGAATCAAATAATAAAGTGTTGTTTTTAATCTTCAAATATGTATTGATTATTGTGAATTCTTATGAAGGGTGTAGTGTAGGTTTTCCTGCAACTACATTTTGGCGCCCGAAAAAGGGATTGAATTAACGAAAATCATAGAAAAAGCGAGGTTGAAGATGAGAATTATTCAAGATTAAGAAGATAATTGAACAAATCAGTGAAATAATTGAAGGAAAAATGATTAGAGCCAAAGAGAATTGTAGGAAATTGGAGTGTGGTATGATAACAAGAACAATGGTCGACAAATTCCATGAAAACATTAAAGGGAGGATACATAAATGAGATTTTGAAGGAAAGAAAATTATGACGGTAGAGAAAATATCACCGTTGAAGGAGTGGGAAAAGCAGAAAATCATATTTACAGCAGCAGAAATACCAACAGAAAATTTGAATCATACATCTCCTTTGGTAATTACGGTATCTGTTATGCAAATCAAAAAGGGAAAATCAACAAGATCTGCGGAAGAATGGGCTGTAAATAGAACTTTAGTGGATGCAGGAAGTTCCGTAGATATAATATTTTATCATGCATTTAAGAAAATGGGATACAAGGATGAAGAAATGTCTTGTTCAACATATCATATTCATGGCTTTGGAAAATCTTTAACAAAACCTAAAGGCGAAATAGTGGTACGAATTCCGCTAGGAAAGATTAAAACAAAAGTAACATTATGTATGGTATACGTGGAATCGCCGTATAACATGATATTGGGAAGACCATGGATACGTGCAATCAAGGATGTAGCATCAATATTGCATCAATGCATCAAATTTCCTATGCCCAGTGGAATTGGAGAAATTAGAGGAGATACTGATCTTGCGAAGCTGTGTTATCAAATTGAAGTGAGAAATTATGAAGGGCGTCCAAAGCTGCAAAAAATCTCGCAGAAAAATGGCGAAAGAGACAAAGAAAGAAGAAGAATTTAAAGTTTACATGATAAGATCAAAAGAAGGAAAAGGAATACCCAGCGAAATCTCGCAAGAAGGAGATAAACCCGCGAGAGTTGTGAAAACCTCAACACCAATGGGAGAGCCGGAAGCCAGCTACACCGCAGCAGAGCCAACAAAAGAAGTAAATATTGGAAGTGAAGAAGAACCTAAGATGCTGAAAATTGGAACTAAAATGGATGCAGATGAAGAAGAACAAACCGTAAACCTCTTGCGAGAGTATAAAGATATTTTCGTGTGGGGTATGGATGAGATTCCTGGAATAGATCCATAAGTTGCATGTCATAAGTTAGAAATTAACAAATATGTGAGACCATTCAAACAAAGGATAAGAAAAATTGCGACAACTTATCACTCCAAAATAGAAGAAGAGTTGCATAAGATGTTTGATGTAGGAATTATAAGGCAAGAAAAATACCCGGAGTGTATTGCAAATATGGTGGTGGTTCCAAAGAAAAATAAGGGAATAAGAATTTGTATAGACTTCACTGACTTAAACAAATCTTGTCCTAAAGATAGTTTTCCATTACCAGATATTCCTCAAATGGCTAAATCAGCAGCGGGAAATGATAAATTATCTTCATTAGATGGGTATAAAGGGTATAATTAAATTCCTCTCGCAGAAGATGATCAAGAGTACACCGCATTCTTTGATCCAATAGGGTTATATTGCTACACAAAGATGCCTTTTGGCTTGCAAAATGTTGGTGCCACATATCAAAGAATGGTGGAGAAGGTGTTTTGGAGGTGGATCCACAAGACATTAGAGGTGTATGTAGATGACATGTTGATCAAGAGTAAAGAAGCTAAAAACCATGTGCAAGACTTGAAGGATATTTTCGATCAAATGCGACATTTTAACATCAAGGTGAATCCCGAAAAGTGCATTTTTGGAGTGGCTTCAGGAAATATTTTAGGATATATTGTGTCGAAATATTTTAGGATATATTGTGTCAAAAGAAGGAATACAAGTGGATCCAGAGAAAGTACAAGCAATTCGCGACATGTCAACGCTAGCAACAATAATAGATGTGCAGAAGTTGAATGGGCTCTTAGCCTCGCTAGAAAGATTTATCTCGCGATCTTCAGATAAATACAAGCATTTTTTCAATATACCCAGGAAGGGTACAAAGTTCAAGTGGACAGATGAATGTGAGAAGGCTTTTCTAGGAGTTAAAGAATATCTAATGAACATATCTATTTTACAGAAAGCTGAACCGGGAGAAGAATTATTGATTTACCTTGTGACAACTTCGCATGCATTAAGTGCAATGTTACTGCGAGTAGATGCAGGGGTAGAAAAGCCAATTTATTACATCAGCAAAATATTTAATTCTGCAGAGAGAAATTATTCAAAAATTGAGAAGCTAATTATGGCATTGGTCTATGCAACCTTTAAACTTCGCATCTATTTTCAAGCACATAAAGTAAAAGTATTAACAAAGGTACCAATTGAGTCAGTAATGAAGAATTCAAAAAGATCAGGCAGGGTTGAGAGATGGAATGCACAAGTAGGGCACTTTGAAATCAAATACGAAATCCTATCCTCGCCAAAATCACAAGTTGTAGCAGATTTTTTAGCAGAGTTTCCTCTAGAAGATGATGAAGTTGTGGAAGAAATGATGGACATAAAAGAAGAACATGGAGACCCAAAAGATCTATTAAAGGAACCCAACATGTGGGAAATATTTGTGGATGGATCATCAAATGGGGAAGGTAATGGAATTGGAGTTGTCTTTATCTCTCCAGAAGGAGAAAAAATGGCTTTTCATTTCGTTTGGAATTCACGTCCACTAATAATGAGACGGAGTATAAAGCTGTGGTGCATGCCCTAAAATTCGCCGTAGAGATGAAGTTGGAGAATGTTAGAATTACTAGTGATTCGCAGTTAGTTATTTGCCAGATAAAAGGAGAATACACCATGAAGGAACCATATTTTAAGAAATACAAGAAACTTGTTGAGGAATTGTCTGCGAAAATTCTAAAAATAAAATGGCGGCATATATCAAGGAAAGATAACAGGCTCGCATATGCTTTTGCCTTTATATGAAGCATGATGACAGACCCAACTGCGAGATGCATAAAAATTCAAACACTTATGTCACCTTCAGTCAATAAATAAGAAGTAGAAGAAGCAGAGGCAATGATAGTATAAAGTGGCGAAGAAGAACCAAGAGAAAATATCGCAGATTGGCGAGCACAACTTCATGCATATTTGGCGAGAAGCGAAACACCAAGAAATAGATTAGAGGCACACAAATTAAAAATCCGTGCAACAAATTATGAACTAAGAGATGGAGTATTGTATCGAAAATCTTTTATTGGTCCATCACTTAGATTTTTGACACGAGAAGAAGGAGAAAAAGTGTTAAAAATGTTGTATAGTGGAGATGCTGGTAATCACAGCGGGGGAAGATCTTTGGCTTACAGAACAAAAATGCAAGGCTATTATTGGCCGTATATGCATGAAGATGCAAAACAACTATCAAGATGTTGCAAGGATTGTCAGCGACACAGAAAGAAGATACATGCACCAGGGGCACCATTGTCATCTTAAAGAAGTGTATGTCCTTTTGAAAATGGGGTTTAGATATTGTGGGACTATTTTTACCAGGATCAGGGAAGAAGAGATACTTAATTGTCGTGACAGATTACTTCACAAAGTGGGCAGAAGTAAAAGCAGTACAACATATTCGCGATAAATACATATTTACATTCATCTTTGAAAATATCATATGCAGATTTGGAATTCCAGCACAGTTGGTTTCTGATAATGGGAAACAATTTGAAGGGCAGAACATAGAGATACTACTCAATGCGTTTAAAATAAAATGCGGGAAATCCACTCCTTTGTATTCTCAAGATAACGGGCAAGCTGAAGCAACAAATAAGACAATCGCAGACATATTAAAGAACAAGTTAGAAGGATATAATATAGCATGGTGCGAACAGGTACATAATGCAGTCTAGGCTTACAACACAACCAGGGGAGAGGCAACTGGGATGTCACCTTTTTGTTTAACATATGGTATTGAAGCAGTACTACCAACAGAAGTTGTTATTCCTACAACAAAAAGAGAGGCTTGGGAGAAGAATCTTAGTGCTGGCATGATTCTAAGTGAACTTGATGAATTAGAATAGAAGAGAGAAAAAACTTTACAACATATGGAAAATTATCAGCGAAGATTGGCTCGCGAGTATAACAAAAGAGTCAAACAACGTGAGTTTCAACCGGGTGATCTAGTGCTGCGAGAAACACCAAATTATCAGCGAGAAAATGGTGGAAAGTTGGCGAAAAAATGGGATGGACCATATATCATTAAGGAGATAATTGGAACAGGGGCATACAAGTTAATGGATCCATAAGGTAGAGATGTTGGTCAAAGACTTGGTAGACCATGGAATAGATTATATCTGAAAAGATATAATCGATGACAAATTCTGCGAGATTTAAGATGCTGGTATATTATATGATGAAATGGATGATAAAAAAAATTTATCACAGCTGCGAGATTTTTAAAATTACAGAGAAAATAAGAAACGCGAAAATATCGCAAGAAACGCGAATAAAATTTCGCAGAGATTAATAGAATGAGACGAACCTTTATGGCGTACTGATAGGTGTGTAAAAACACCTTTCTAAGTATCGATTGGTATTTCTTTTTTGGCTAGTTTTCGTGTGAAATTGTATTATTATCTTTCTTTTTATATTTTATGGGAATTTTGGAGCTTATTCCCGAAAAGAACAAGAAATCGTCTAATTTCCTAAAAGAGAGGCGGAATTATCATTGCATGGGAAATCACTATTGGAAGTAAAGCTGTGACTCGAGTTGGAGAATTGGGATTGATTAATGATGTTGCTATTCGAGTTGAGTTTCTGTTGTCTGTGCACTTGGATTGACAGGCCAAGGATGATAACTAGTTGGGCTTCCGAGTCATGCTATGGTGTAGAGGCCTGACAAGGCATTAACAATAAATGGGCTAAGGTGATGCAGAAATAGCTAGGCTACAGGTGCGCCGGATAGAGTGAGCCCAATAGGCTATTTAAGGGTGCAGTAACTCGAGCATGGTAGTAACAGAATGGGTCATAATGGCAATGAGATAGAGAAGAACATGCGTTGTATTATGCATGGTTCGTATGGATTCAACAACTCTGGATTCTGAGGAAAAGTATTAATGGAAGAGAATAGGTGGTTTGTTGTGTTTAACGTCATTGGCAGAGAGGATAAAAGGCGAGTCTGCAATGGACTGGCATGTAGAGGAAGTGATATTACATCTACAAGACGTGAATGGTGGTCAGCCGATGAACAGCTCGGGTTTACATGGACCATGGCGCTGTGGAGAGCTGAGCTCGTGAGTACATGAGCAGGACATGCATGGTGATAGCAGCCACGATGGAACAAGTTCAGGGACATTGGAGATGTATGGCATGAAGTTGTGGGATAGGACGATTAAGTGATGTGTTGGTGGCTGTGATGAGATGGCAGTAATATGCCATGAACTGAGTTGTAGGTACGGACGATGAAGAGGTCATGGTGTGATTATGAAAGCATTGCCGCTTTTATTGGAGCCAGGACAGGGACGAGCATGGTTATCAAGGAGAAGGATGTGGAGCTGTAACCATTGCATGGCAGTAGAAATAGCTGCAGACACGGAGGATTGAGTTTGGTCGATGATGAAAGCTTCTGAGGCCAAAAATGAGGCGAAGCTGTAGCCGATGGCAGTTCACAGAGATGGAGGTGAGCTGCAGAGCTGTTGACACTGTTTTTTGTGCATGGGCTGCATGTTGAAGAACGTGCTAGCAAGGTTGTGCTGGCAGCGACGAGAAGTGATGCTTGGCTGCTGTCGAGAACGAAGTATGAGCTGTTGTGGTATCGATGATGGCGTTCGGAAATAATGCTCTGTGGAGTTATGGATTTTAGCAGCAATGGAGATGAATAGAAGCCATGTTCTATAACAGTGGTTGATGATTGGAATATGTACGTTGTTGCTAAAGCTGGTTAGATCGAGATGGGTATATTGGTGACTGTCGATATCGGCAGTAGACAATGAGGTGCTACTGTGGCTTTCAATGAACAACTTGGGTTGAACTGAATACCGAGGGAGAATTGTGAGTCTGGAGTCTGCAGCTGAGAAAGTATAATGGTAGAAATTCAGAAGAAGCAATTAATGAAAAGATGGTATGGACTATTAGGGGCGAGCCCAGTTTGCTGTCGAGCTTAGAATGTGACCAGCGCAGGCCCAATAGGCTTTTGAGCCAAATTACTCTACACGAACAGGCTTTTAATTAAGGTTGCGGATATTTATTTTGCTGTGGCTCACTTTGAGCAGCCTTGGCCGTGAGTGTGCAAGAGTTTGTGACCTACTTTGCACGGGGATTTGATGCACGGGACACTCTCCTATTTTTGCTAGGTTTACTAGTTTTCTTCAAGAGGAGGTGCACTTTCCTATTTTTGCTAGGTTTCCTAGTTTCTTAAGAAGGAGGTTACAAAACTCTATATATAGAGAACCCTAGGCACAAATATATCATAATATCTTGGAGATAATATCTTGTTTTCACCGTTTTTCTCCCCCTTAGGGGGAGAGAACTATCTCTTTTATATTGTAAGGATGAATTCAAAGTTCTAATGTGAAGCTCAATTATTTTGCAAGTTTGTTTCAAGTTTTAAATTGATTCATTGTGGATTGTTTTTACCATATCGAAGGTTTATGATTGGTTCTTAGATTGGTTTGGGTGCACAACCAGATTAGTTTATTAATCACTCTAATGATAGTAGAGAGGTGAGTCGACCCGTAATTGTCTCTTATCTCCTACACAAGTAGAAATCGCAAGACCTTACGGAGGGATTCTGTGGAGCAATTGCGAGTAAAGACAACACCAGTAAGTGGACTGAGCGTACCGAGTTTTACTGCTGGGATCAAACCTAAATTCACAAATATTAATGCGTTCTGGGAATTACATCTTGTAGTCGAGCGCTTCCGTGTCAAGGTGGTTCTTTTGAATAGAATCCGGTAGTCGAGCGCTTCCGTATCCGGTGATATATGGAGTTTTTGGGGATTGCTAAGCGTACCTTCTTTCCTACGGTTGGTGACAATTGAGTCTAACAAGAGATAAACGGGTACAATGTTGAGTTAACGGTTAGTAACTGCGAAGGATTTCTTCAATATATTTTTCTTTCTATCCTTCTTTATTATTTTCGCCGATTTAGATAACATAACAATTGCATTACTCTTCGTGGGAACGATCTCTTACTACCGCTATATTATATTTAATTAGTGGGAAATATATTTTTATTTTGTTGAGTAAACGACGCTCACCAAAATTGGTGTCGTTGCCGGGGAGTAATTGTTAATTGGTATGTTATTCTTTTTTGGTTAAAGGTTTTGTGGGTATATCTCTCGTAAGCCCTCACGAGACTATAACTCATCCACTAGGGACACCTAGGGGTTTAAATGCCTGTTATTCATGCTAAGAGTAACCGTATCCTCACGACATGGAGTTGTATTTTATTTTTATTTCGTTTTGTTTGCTCGAGGACTAGCAAAGTTTGGGTGTGGGGGAATTTGATAGGTGTGTAAAAACACCTTTCTAAGTATCGATTGGTATTTCTTTCTTGGCTAGTTTTCGTGTGAAATTGTATTATTATCTTTCTTTTTATATTTTATGGGAATTTTGGAGCTTATTCCCGAAAAGAACAAGAAATCGTCTAATTTCCTAAAAGAGAGGCGGAATTATCATTGCATGGGAAATCACTATTGGAAGTAAAGCTGTGACTCGAGTTGGAGAATTGGGATTGATTAATGATGCTGCTGTTCGAGTTGAGTTTCTGTTGTCAGTGCACTTGGATTGACAGGCCAAGGACGATAACTAGCTGGGCTTCCGAGTCATGCTATGGTGTAGAGGCCTGACAAGGCATTAACAATAAATGGGATAAGGTGATGAATAAACAGCTAGGCTACAGGTGCGCTGGATAGAGTGAGCCCAATAGGCTATTTAAGGGTGCAGTAACTCGAGCATGGTAGTAACAGAATGGGTCATAATGGCAATGAGATAGAGAAGAACATGCACTGTATTATGCATGGTTCGTATGGATTCAACAACTCTGGTTTCTGAGGCAAAGTATTAATGGAATAGAATAGGTGGTTTGCTGTGTTTAACGTCATTGGCAGAGAGGATAAAAGGCGAGTCTGCAATGGACTGGCATGTAGAGGAAGTGATGTTACATCTACAAGACGTGAATGGTGGTCAGCCGATGAACAGCTCGGGTTTACATGGACCATGGCGCTGTGGAGAGCTGAGCTCGTGAGTACATGAGCAGGACATGCATGGTGATAAATGCCACAATGGAACAAGTTCAGGGATATTGGAGATGTATGGCATGACGTTGTGGGATAGGACGATTAAGTGTTGTGTTGGTAGCTGTGATGAGATGGCAGTAATATGCCATGAACTGAGCTGTGGGTACGGACGATGAAGAGGTCATGGTGATATTATGAAGGAATTGCCGCTGTTATTGGAGCCAGGACTGGGACGAGCATGGTTATCAAGGAGAAAGATGTGGAGCTGTAACCATTGCATGGCAGTGGTGATAGCTGTATACACGGAGGATTGAGTTTGGTCGATGATGAAATCTTCTGAGGCCAAGAATGAGGCGAAGCTGTAGCCGATGGCAGTTCACAGAGATGGAGGTGAGCTGCAGAGCTGTTGACACTATTTTTCGTGCATGGGATGCATGTTGAAGAACGTGCTAGCAAGGTTGTGCTGGCAGCGACGAGAAGTGATGCTTGGCTGCTGTCGAGAACTAAGTATGAGCTGTTGTGGTATCGATGATGGCGTTCGGAAAGAATGCTCTGTGGAGTTATGGAGTTTAGCAGCAATGGAGATGAATAGAAGCCATGTTCTATAACAGTGGTTGATGATTGGAATATGTACGTTGTTGCTAAAGCTGGTTAGATCGAGATGGGTATATTGGTGACTGTCGATATCGGCAGTAGAAAATGAGGTACTACTGTGGCTTTCAATGAACAACTTGGGTTGTGCTCAATACCGAGGGAGAATTGTGAGTCTGGAGTCTGCAACTGAGAAAGTATAATGATATAAATTCAGAAGAAGCAATTAATGAAAAGATGGGCTGGACTATTAGGGGCGAGCCCAGTTTGCTGTCGAGCTTAGAATGTGACCAGCGCAGGCCCAATAGGCTTTTGAGCCAAATTACTCTACACGGACAGGCTTTTAATTAATGTTGCGGATATTTCTTTTGCTGTGGCTCACTTTGAGCAGCCTTGGCCGTGAGTGTGCAAGAGTTTGTGACCTACTTTGCACGGGGATTTGATGCACGGGACACTCTCCTATTTTTGCTAGGTTTACTAGTTTTCTTCAAGAGGAGGTGCACTTTCCTATTTTTGCTAGGTTTCCTAGTTTCTTAAGAAGGAGGTTACAAAACTCTATATATAGAGAACCCTAGGCACAAATATATCATAATATCTTGGAGACAATATCTTCTTTTCACCATTTTTCTCCCCCTTAGGGGGAGAACTATCTCTTTTATATTGTAAGGATGAATTCAAAGTTCTAATGTGAAGCTCAATTATTTTGCAAGTTTGTTTCAAGTTTTAAATTGATTCATTGTGGATTGTTTTTACCATATCGAAGGTTTATGATTGGTTCTTAGATTGGTTTGGGTGCGCAACCAGATTAGTTTATTAATCACTCTAATGCTAGTAGAGAGGTGAGTCGACCCGTAATTGTCTCTTATCTCCTATACAAGTAGAAATCGCAAGACCTTACGGAGGGATTCTGTGGAGCAATTGCGAGTAAAGACAACACCAGTAAGTGGACCGAGCGTACCGAGTTTTACTGCTGGGATCAAACCTAAATTCACAAATATTAATGCGTTCTGGGAATTACATCTTGTAGTCGAGCGCTTCCGTGTTAAGGTGGTTCTTTTGAATATAATCCGGTAGTCGAGCGCTTCCGTATCCGGTGATATATGGAGTTTTTGGGGATTGCTAAGCGTACTGCTTTCCTACGGTTGGTGACAATTGAGTCTAACAAGAGATAAACGGGTACAATGTTGAGTTAACGGTTAGTAACTGCGAAGGATTTCTTCAATATGTTTTTTTTCTATCCTTCTTTATTATTTTCGCCGATTTAGATAACATAACAATTGCATTACTCTTCGTGGGAACGATCTCTTACTACCGCTATATTATATTTAATTAGTGGGAAATATATTTTTATTTTGTTGAGTAAACGACGCTCACCACGTACACCCTAGTTCGCGAATAAAATTTCGCAAGAGGCAAATGTAAGACCTAAAGTAAGTCATATAAGGGGGTATCTGTTTGCATGGATAAGGGATAAGGTTATACCGTTGCTGGAACCTGAGTCATGGAGAGCTGGGGTCCATCTCCATGAGAGATACCTATCCAGGAGAGGTACCTTGGATTTCCAACTATATATAAGGTTATACCCTGGTTGGATGACCGAGGGTCTCTCCTAAGGAGTGCAGAGTATGACCAAGGCGCCGAGGTACACGTTTGATTCAAGGGTGCCCGGGGCATACGAAACTACCCTGGCCATTCTTGTCAAGTCTTGCCTATGATGCACTCGGCCCGAAGAAAACCCCACTTAGGGTGCAGTCTCGTAACTATAATCCATATAGGAAAAAAGAATAATAGGGAAGATCTAGTCTTGTATGGCCGATGTGCCCTCCTTGAAGTGGCAACCAGGGGGAAGATAAGGGCGGAATCCTCCATTAGGGAGCTGATAAGTGTATAAAGACGGCAATGTCATGGGGCTTTATGTTCGCAAGAACATCTAGGCCTGTCATATTATCGCGTGACAAGTATTATACAGAGGTAACAAGCCATGAGAAAAATTTAAGATGAGATCAATGGGTTTTTACATGAAAGTGTAAAGACGTCCTGCGATTTCATCGCAAGACGGCAATGTCACGAGGCTTTGTTCTCGCAAGGGAGCTTAGACTTGTCATATTGTCGCAATACATTGAAAGAATAAAGATAAGGCAAGTTCAATGGGTCAATACATGCAAATGTAAGGACGTCCTGCGATTTTGTCGCAGAAACAAAAAATTGACAAAATAAGACCTTTAACTAGGAAGGAAAAATAAGACCAACAGAATGATCCCAAACATTAACTATTTTCTTTTAAGAATGAAGGAAAGATTTGTTCATTGCAAGAGAGATAGTGAGAAACAAGTACTATTCAGAATTTCTCAGTAGTATTATTCAAATTATCTCAGAAGGATTATTTACAATTTCGCAGCATTATCCATAATTTCGCAGCACTATCCATAATTTCGTAGTCATATTCGCAATACTGTTCGCAGCAATATACTAAATGCAGGAAACACTTGTCCATTACAAGAAAGATAATTAGGGGCAATTATGAGAATTGATAAATAAAATATCATTATCTTTCTTAAAAATATTCAAAATAACAGAAATGTAATTGAATTCCAAAGTTGCATAAAAGTGCATTACTCGCAAGAAAGAGGAAGTAAAGGAAAACAAAAACAAAACTCAAGCTTCAGTATTGGTCTCGCCAGCTTCATTATTTTTGCCAATGTTATCAACTTCACCAATATTCTTCTCGTTACGATTGATTCGATCTTCTTTTTCTTCTAACTCTTCACCAGCAATTGCTTCACCACCAGTAGCTACTTTTCTAGGAGGGATTGTTTCTTCTTCTGTTGGGTCTTCTTGAGAAATATCTTCTTCACCGCTTGCATAATCTAGATCATTATCTATAGGAAGAGTAATTACATCATCATCTACTTCTAGAGACTCGATGGATACAGGGGGCAGAGACTTGGATATCAGAATATCATTCACAAGAACTTCAGTACTAAGATTAAGTTTGCGAAGGAAACCTCTATCGCAATTTGTAATCTCCATATTCTTGAAGTATTCAAGATAGTCATATCTTCTCTCTGCTCGATCGCGAGATTGAACAAGATGGGAAGTGAGAACTCCATTTTCTTAGCGAACTTTATCCAATTTGTCAGTCAGATCAGAAATGGTAGAATGAAGGCAGTTTTCAGATTCTGCGAGAAAAACAAATTAACAGAAAAGATATTCAGGTAAAGATCTCGCAAGAAGTATAACAGAGAAATTTACAATTGAGGCAGTCAAAATGACTACCTTCCTTTTGCGAAGTTAAATTTTGAATTAGTGTTAAGCAATAATTCTCCCATTAGTTCATGGCATCATCAAATTTATCCCCAACTATACCCTTCAGGCGAGATTTTATATTTTCTTTTTTGGAGAGGAGATACGAATTTTCTTTTAATAATAAAGAGTAAGATTCTTCTAATTGGGAATATTGATCTTGGAGTTTACTGGCCTTTAAACTTAGAGTTATCCTACCCTTGATGAGTTTATCTTTCTCAGCGGCAGATGATTCGGTTACTTCCTTGAGTTCATCTTTTAGTGAACGAAGAGATTGCTCTTGATTATCATACACTCTTTGAAGAATACTCAATTTTTGCGAGGAAATCGCTATCATGTTCGAAAAACTACGTTTCTTCTAAGATAAACTTTTATTTTCATCTGATAAAGATTTCATCGCCAAGTTAGCCTGGGTTAACAAATATGAGAGGCGAGTAACTTCGCTACTTAATAAATTTTCCTTTGCAATAATTGGCCATTCTCATTAGTAAGATTATCTATTTGATCGATCGAGTATGTGTGAAGATTGTCTAGTCTATTATATTGGTCCATCCAAGAATCTTTCACAGCACGGGCTTCTTCAGCAATAGACTCAAATTAAAATCTCTCCATGAATCGTTTCTGATTTAAAACTAAATATGCGAACCAAGGATTTAAAAAGGGAACTGAGTACAGAAAAGATGAAAATTTGCTAGAACATAAAAACAAGAGACAGAGGCAGGGAAATTATACCTTTTAGTTCATTGTTTTTACCACGAAGATTTTCGCAATCAAGTGAAGAATTGCGAAGCTTTTGGCAAAGAGTGTCACATTCTGAAATCTTGGCTTGGATACTTATTTTTAAAGTTTCAACTTCATTCTCTAAAGATGCCTGTGAATCCATTTGGTTAGAACCAAAATACTTACCTAAAACCTCGCAGACACCCTGCTTGACAGGATCAGTGGAAAATTTCCTAGCATCATCTAAAATATCAGACAAGATTTTAAAAGAAAAATCTACTCCTACTAAAATTTCCTTAGAAGAAAGGAGAGATGCAGATGGTGAAGTAGTGATAGTATAAAGGTGGAGATTTGAATCATTAGCAATAATTGCATCACCAGAAGGTGGAGTGTCTGGAAAAGTAACAGTTGGAAGTGACATAGGAGTGGAAGAAGTTTTGTTCACAACAGCTTTAGGAATCTCATTTGTCAGAAGATCAGCTGAGACAGGGATATTGGTAACGATATTCTCGCAGATAGAGGTTGGAGGTTCCATTTGCGAGGTTGTAGGAACAGAACTCGCAGATGTTAATTTGGGAATGATAATGTCAATCTCAACAGTTTTAGATTGGCGAGATCACTTGCGAGGTTTAGCAATACCTTCGTCATCCTGCGAATAATAATTTAGATAAGAAACAAAGGCAACAATATTGTTAATAAGAAAACAAATGTTTCTTACTACCTTATGACTCGCAGGCTTCCTTTTCTTTTCAGCTAGTTTTTTCCGCGAATCTTTAAGAAGATTAGGGTTTTGGATTACAGACCGGGTGTTAGGAGTAGTTCCACTGAAAAGAAAACACGGTATGGGAATTACGAAGAATCAAGTAGAAAATATTGAATAATATGGATGAACATAGTTCAGACAAGCAAAATCGAGTCTAATAACATTAGAAGAACACATACCTTGGTGATTCCATTAAAGCAGTAGCAGGTGAATTTGTAGAAGAAGAAAGTTGCAGATGGGAAAAGTTTGCAGAGAACGAAGAGGTGAAGAAGACGAATATGTGTGATTTTTATAACCGCTCATGACTTATTTGTGTTCTTGGTAAAACAATTCACATGAGGCCCGACTTATGTATTGGTATGACTTTTATTAGTGAAACCGATCTTTAGTAATCACCTGGGGTATGATCGGGTTGTGAGTGTCTAAACTTATTACTGGGAGAAGGGGAACCGATCCTAGTAAGAGGTGCAGTGCATCACAAGGGGAACATGGCCTTGTATGAGGTGCAGCAAGGTTTATGGAAGAAAGGGGAGACGATCCTATGAACATGTGCAACACGTTTTTGGGAAGGGGTAACCGATCCTATGGACATGTGTAGTGCATACAAGTTAGATACTAAATATATGCGGGGAACCGATCCTAGTACCTAGTCAGCCGTATCTTTGGTAAGCTAGTGTAGCTATGCATAGTACTCACATGGAGGTAGAACCGAAACTTGTTTTGGTAGAACCGTAAACCCATGAGTTGTGATTGAGTGGTACTTGATCAATCACATAGTTATTGAAAGTCAGATGAACCAATTCTAAACTTGTTTGGAAGTATGGTAAATCGGTTTCAAGTGAGAAAGCGTGAAAAATACTTGCATGAGTAAGATTTCGTCACACTTTGAACACGGTGCATTAATGCTTATTCTATATTGTTCAAAGATATTCCTTAACGGCTAAGAAGGAACTAAATCCCAAGATCGAATTTAAATAAGTTAAGAATCTTTTTAATTAAGGGTATTTAATTATATATGGAAAATAAGAATTATTAATGTACATTTACTAGTTAAATATTCTCCAAGGAGATTTCGATCATATTTTTGGACAGTGCATTCACAGGAATTATGAAATCCGAATTTGGGCTATTATGGAAAAATATCTTGAGTATATTTTCGGTTTTGGAAATTCCTTGGTGTCCAAACTTCCTTGTCTACAAATACTTTGAGTTTGCATTTCTAGCAAACTAATCCTTCGTAACATTAGACTTACTTTTGAAAATACGGGGGTCTAACAACCTCACCCAATATTACGATTAGCAATCTATATGGACAACTCCGAGTTGTTTTCTTGAGAATCAACAAGACTCAATCAATAGAAAATATCTCAAGGAGTTATTATCTAAATCTCTCGATTTGATTTACTCAAGAAAATAAGATTCGCGAGTCTAATCAAAGAGAGATGACTTGGATGGTACCAAAGACTAATATCTAAGTGTCAATCGATTTAAATCAACAACCAATAAGGTCGGATATTCTAATCGATTGAACAACGCACAACCTGTATTATTTCAATTATATAAAAATATGATGCGGAAAACAAATAACACAGACACCAGAATTTTGTTAACGAGGAAACCGCAAATGCAGAATAACCCCGGGACCTAGTCCAAACTAAACATACACTGTATCAAGCCGCTACAGACACTAGCCTACTCCAAATTAACTTCGGACTGGACTGTAGTTGAACCCCAACCAATCTCATACTGATCCAAGGTACATTTATTCTCCTACGCCTCTGATCCCAGCAGGATACTGTGCACTTGATTCCCTTAGCTGATCTAACCCACAACCAATATTTGCTACGACCCAAAGTCGAAGAATTTAGCAAACAAATCTGTCTCACATAGAAAAGTCTACAGGTAATAGATAAATTCGTCTCCCACGAATAAACCTACGAGTTTTGTTCCGTCTTTTGATAAACCAAGGTGGACAGGAACCAATCGATAAAACCAGACTTATATTCCCGAAGAACAGCTCAGTTTCTTCAATCACCTCACAATAAACTTAATGGATGCAGTGAAGAAGATTATTGAGGAATCACAAACAATGAGACGAAGATGTTTGTGACAACTTTTATCTTGACTATTGGAGATAGAAATATCAAGACAATTATTACAATTGTACTCGTACGATATAAATAGCAAGATCAGATCACAAAACTACAAGAAAAGTAGTATCGGGCTAGCTTCACAATTCCAATGAAGTATTTAAGTCGTTAACCCGAATTTAGAGAGAAAACTCAAGGGTTAATAGAGATCGACTATAGCTTATAGAAAACTAGTATCACACAAGAAAAGTGTGTGAGGATTAGTTTTTCTAATTGCTATAGTTCTTCTTATATAGTCTTTCAAATCAGGGTTTGCAATCAATGTTAGCTTGCTAACAAAGCATTCAATATTCTCCGTTAAATGAAAACCTGATTAGATAGAAGCTAATATCTCTTAACCTTTAGATCGAAAACTTAGCTTGCCATACACACATGTACTTGACGTTTTGAGTTTGTATAATCGTACCCAAACGTGTACAATGGTTGGTTCAATATTAGTCAACCAAATGGTTAGCCAAATGATAACTTTCATATCAACCATATTCTTCTTCACCATAACTAGTCCAAATGACTCAAATGAACTAGTTAGAGAGTTGTTCAATTGACATGAGATCTAAAGTACTACAAGGGACACAATTGAATCAAAAACGATATAATTCACTCGAATCATTAATCATGAACTATAAAGCCATGGTTTGCAAAAGTATTCCTTAGTAATTTAGAATAAGTTCACGAAAAATGTTTTCAGACATAACCTCTTGAGTTCGTGGACTAAAGCTAACCGGTTGAAGTTATAAACTCCAGTAGAAATTCTCGGGTTCGAGAGATTCCGTTAGTTCGCGGACTGGGTTCGTGGACAGCACATGAGCTAAAACTTGAGCAGAAATTCTCGGGTTCGAGAACTACGCCAGTTCGCGGACTGGGTTTGCGGACTGAGTTCGCGGACTGAGTTGCGGCTCACATTCCGGTTCCACTTGATCAACAAAGTTCGCAAATTTCGGTTCAAGTGCTAAGAAATTATACATATATGTGTTTCCCCAACAATGTTTATATCCCCCAATGGTTATATAGTATAAACTCTCATTTCAATCATTGAAACATTCTCAGAGGGCGTCATATATTTGTTATTCACAAACTATTTTTTGTTAGAGCGATTTCCAAAATGATTGAAACATAACATGACTTTCCTAACTAGGCAAAGATGAACTTGGATAAAGAGAAAGCTTTACCAACACCCATTTCGAGAAATAGATAAGCAAGATAGACTCAGCTTGAAATGTCACATGGGCATATTCTTAGTCTATATAGTAAAACGACTTTTATCTCAAGATAGGAGATAGAGTAGATAGACTTTTGAGTGATAGATAAGTTCAAGTCTCCACATACCTTTTAGTCTCTGAAGATCCACTGGTTCCTTGAGTAGTCCTTCGTCTTGTATGATGATCGCCATGGAGTTCTTGAGCTCAATTACACTTTCTATACTAGTCCGAGACCTTAGCTATAGTAGACTATAAATCAAGACTATATAGTTTTGATCACTAAGATTGACAAACATTCGTGGGATAGCAACGCATGCAAGTTTGACCGAGCAGTGCTCTAACAATCTTCCCCTTTTTCAATTTTAGTGGAAAAACTATTAATACATATGGAATACAAAAATTATATAAATAAATTTTGTAGCTCCTATTCCACATGCCTAATCTTCAACAATACTCGAAATCTTTGTCACTTCCAAGTAGTCCAATGATCCCAAAGGTTGTAAGTTTAGTATCATCGTTGTTGAAAATTCGTAGCTATAATAATGAGAAAAGCATTGGTTCTCAATCATTGTTATACAGTGTCATAGTATTATTACACAGCGTCAAAGTCCAATTGTATCACAACTTCAACAAAAATACTATGGTGATACTTCAGTCCCCCTTAGTCAATACTCCATCTCGCATGGAAACCACTCCCCCTTACATAATGATCTGAAAACCATATGTATTTGTAGTGTGAACTACAATAAATTCTCCCCCTTTTGTCAATAAAATTGATAAAGGTACAAGAACGGGATCCTAATGAAATTTCCGTAAGAGACATTTCATGACCAAAGGTAAATGTTATATCATCTTGTTTAGATGCAATCATAAAGCCGAGGCTAAATGCATTCATCAAGGAGTTCATAAAGATACAAGATAACCCCTAAAAATTCCACAGCCGCACTCCCCACAAAGATTTGGAAATTAAGCACAAGTTCAAAAGAACTCTCCCCCATAAGATGTCATTCCCAAGGGAACAACAAGAGCGACCTTAATTTCAAGAGAAAAGAACGATATTTTTGTATCCATTCCATACTTGCTTTAGCTATTATTCTTGCATATTTTCGTATTATTACTCTTGTTTTCTCTTGTTTGCCTCTAATAGGTGAATCATCCACAAAGGAGCTATAAAGTACTGAAAATATCTAGGAAGAGAATTATTCCAAGTATCCAAGTGCCCAAGTCCAGGAGAAGTGGAAGAAGTGCGAAGAAAAGGAGCAAAACGCTCATAATCAAGAGTAGGGCCAAAGACCGATTTTAACTCATTAAAATTAAGGATTTATCATCACCATATTGAATATAATTGAAAGATAAAAATAATGCAAAAAGAATGAGTCAGTTTGAGTTCGGATGAAGAAGTTGTGGCCAAAACAATTTCTATTGAAAATCGAAGATAGTGCAGTCCGCGAACTGGGTTTGCGAACGGGGTTCACAGACTTAATTCCGAAAATATTTGCTGGAATTTGAAGTTTGCAGATTGGGTTCGTGCACTTAGAAAATGGTAAACGTGTATTTACACCTTGGAAAGCCTAAGGGCACGTTTGGATTCGTTATTTCGTTATTTCGGGTCGGGTTCTTGAACCGAACTAAATACTTGGAGACCAAGCAATGTAAACCTATAAAAAGGTATTAGGTTATGTAAAGATAAATCACTGTCTCATATCACAAGTTCTACATAAAAACCTAGGGTTTACCCCTTTAGGGGGAAACCATCAATATTCATCTTCCTTGTAATATGAGTAGATAAATCTTTTGTTGATTAAGGAAGAATTCAATGTTCAAAGAATGAAGCTTTATTAATAATACAAATCTATTGAGAGTTTTTATCATCATCATTTGTCTTTACCATATCTAGGGTTTACGAGTGATTCTTAGATTGATTTGGGATGCATATTAGATTAGTTTATTGATCATTCTATTGCTAATGGAGATTAGGAGATAAGTAATCGTCGAATAACTCTCTACACAAGTAGAAATAATGAAACCTTACAGAGGGATTCTGTGGAGCAATCATGTGTGAAGACAACATCAGCAAGTAAACCTTGAGCTAATATTTTAACTACTGGGATTAACCTAATTCACAAATCTTAAAGCATTCGATTGGATTACACCTTGAGTGAGATACTACTTGGTGGTTCGGCTGAATAAAATATGATATTGGAGATCTTCCGTATCCGTGGTATAAGGAGTTTTGGGGATAGCACTGAGATAGCTGCTATTCTACGGTTGGTGATGAATGGTTCTTACGAACAATAGATAAGTATTCTAATCCTGTTAACGCTTGGTAACGGCGAAGGATTCCTTAATCATCTATTTTCTTTATTGTCTTTATTTATTTATATTTATCTTACAACCAAACCCCCCTTTGTTATTTACTTTTTCTTGCTATTTCAAATAACCTATCAATTACACATCTCTGTGGGAACGATCTCTTACTACCACTATATTACCAGTTAATTAGTGGGAAATATATTTATTAATTTGTTGAGCCTACGACAGCCCATACAAATTTTGGCGACGTTTCCGGGGAGTAGTCGCTAATTGATTTGTTATTTTTTTAGCTTGTTTTTATTTTCATTTTTGTTTTTAGATTTTCTTTTTTTTTTTGCTTTTCTGTTTCTTGTGAGTCGTCATGTTTCCTTACGGAAATAACATGTATGGAGCACAAGATTACAAATACAAAAGTGGTAATCAATATAGTTTTCAATCTCATTCTTATAACAACTACCAACCATCCTATGGGTATAATCAAAACCAATCTTTTGGCTATGATCAATATCCCACGAAACCTTATGGATACTCTCATGCATATCAACAACCTTATGACGGGTATGTAAGTGAGCAACCACAAGGGAGGGAGGATAGTTATGCTTTTGATCTAAAATTCTCAACTATTGCAGAACAAATGTGTACTATGGTGGAAGATATTCGCATACAAATGGAAAAATATTACCATGGGTTAGAGCAACATCAACAAAGCGTTGATCAATCACTCCAAAAACTTCAAGAGGGAATTAACAACTTGACATGGATCAGATTAAGGAAGAAATGGAGAAAGATGATCAACTATTGGAAAGCCTTTGTAACAGTGATGAAGTTATTCCAACTCCATATTGTAATAATGATCATTCGCTTATTCAAAAGGAAGAGCCTTGGTATGACCGATCCATTGTTATGAACGGTGTGACATACTCACATGCATATCAACGTTACAATGAACATCCATATTACAATGTTTTTAGGCCGGTTGATTTGCAAGAAGTAGACCCGATTTTCTCTTTGTCGGAGACTCATACGGAAGACCCTAGGATTTGCAACAACGAACTAGAATTTTTTTGGGGTTCCGATTCCGATAACGAGATTGTTGAGGAGATAGAGATTGAGAATGAAACCAAATTGATTGAAGCCGTGGAAGACCCAATTGAGATAGATAATAATAGTTCGATAGAGGACCATGATATACTTAAGGTAAATAATTCACTAAAGATAATTAATGAGGATCCGGTACAAGGTTCGTCTAATCCTTTGCTTAATTCTATATCTATTGATCCTCTATCTTTAATCGAAGTAAATTCTAAAAGAGTTGTTAACCCAACTTTTAAGAAAATACCTCACTTAGGATTAGAGTTGTGTGCTTCCAAAGTTTTAACGGATTATTTTACTTCTAAGTATCAACCACTTGATGTGTTTGATTCAAGTATTGTGCAGGTTCACCAAGCTAAGGAACCTTTTGAAGTTCCCGAATTTTATGTTCTCTATCCACTTTCGAGTGTAGAAAGGACTAAGTGTGGGGAAAACTTAAATAAAGTGATAGCTTCAATATTTATATTTTGTGCTAATGTTTTTGTGAAGATGTTATTTGAATTGCAGATTGTTATGTGGAAGGATTACCAAATTTTCAGATTATTGGTGTACGGACAATAACAATAACGTCGGGCTTTGACGACGTTAAACCAAGCGCTACGTGGGAGGCAACCCATCGGTTTTGTATCTCTATCCCTTTTGTTTTTATTTTTTTTAGTTTTGCATATCATATCTTGCATTCCCATCTTAGATTTTACAAGTCCTATATCTATAATGAAAGTTTTGACGAAACTATTTTTGTCAGAAAAATTCTTACTGCGCAATTGTTACGAAAACAGCTCTCGAGACTTCATATGGAGTCTAATTTGAGTGATTGACCCCAAATTTTAAAGAGGACAGACATACCTTTCTTTTCAAAAAATAAAATCTGAATTCGGAGTCTGTTAACTTGGAGCGATAGGCCTGGACATTTGAGTTTTGGAATTTTTCCAGAACTTTTTCAGATTGCATGACAGTCAGTCCGGAGGCCATAAAAGTCAGACCGTTTGTCGAAACACTATGCCCTTTTGATACTTTATATAAAAGATGTAGGCGAACAACTTTTGTTTAGGATGTTTTTCCTATTTCGTTACCCATTGGTACAGGTTTTGAGTTTTTCAGGGATGTTATGTCAGAAATCGTAATTTTCGGTTTTAAACATTGAGGACAATGTTGAGTTTAAGTGTGGGGGAGTAGTTAAGCATGTTTGGCTTGCATATACACATAAAATAAAAAATAAAATAAAATCATACTCTTTGATTTCTTGCATTCTTGAGACTTCATATTTTGGAGTTAATTATGAGCTATTTAGGATGACACTCTAAACCTTTCAGGTTGAAACAGTTCTTACAACTATAGATTGAGTTCCATTTTGTCATTCTACAATCCTTAAATATATATGTTCATAATTGAATGCGAAGCTAAGCTATGATAGTCATTTGAAAGATTCATCCTCGCAATTAATCATTACTGAATCACTTTCTTTTTATTTTTGCAGTTTTATGTTTCTCTAAAGTGATTTGGTGGGATCCTGATATTGTCGTGGATGTTATAGAAAGGTAACACTCATAAAGAGTGAGCCGAAAAAAAGAAAAGAAAAAAAAAATATATAAGGCTCCTCTTCTTTTATCGACACTAAAAAATGAAAGGTCCGGAATCGTGGATAATCATGGTCGATAAAATAAAAACCATATCATCATTATATAGCAAGTCAAAAAGACTATTGATGAGGTTCTTGACACTTGGATAGCAGTATGTGTGAAATGTTGTCCCTGTCTCAGTCGCCTAAACAAGTGTGGAATGCAGGATCCAAGACAAAGACCAATATCCAAGTGTCAATCGATTTAAATCAACAACCAATAAGGTCAGATATTCTAATCGATTGAACAATGCACAACCTATATTATTTCAATTATATAAAAATATAATGCGGAAAAGAAATAACATAGACACCAGAATTTCGTTAACGAGGAAACCGCAAATGCAGATAAACCCTGGGACCTAGTCCAGATTAAACATACACTGTATTAAGCCGCTACAGACACTAGCCTACTCCAAATTAACTTCGGTCCGGACTGTAGTTGAACCCCGACCAATATCACACTGATCCAAGGTACAGTTATGCTCCAACGCCTTTGATCCTAGCAGGATACTGCGCACTTGATTCTCTTAGCTGATCTCACCCACAACCAAGAGTTGCTACGACCCAAAGTCGAAGACTTAGCAAACAAATCTGTCTCACACAGAAAAGTCTACATGTAATAGATAAATTCATCTCCCACAAATAAACCTACGAGTTTTGTTCCATCTTTTGATAAATCAAGGTGAACAGGAACCAATCGATAAAACCAGACTTATATTCCCAAAAACAGCTCAGTTTCATGAATCGCCTCAGAATAAACTTAATCGACGCAGCGAAAAAGATTATTGAGGAATCACAAACAATGAGACGAAGATGTTTGTGACTACTTTTATCTTTCCTATCAGAGATATAAATCTCAAGCCAATTATTACAATTGTACTCGTACAATAGAAATAGCAAGATCAGATCACACAACTACAAGAAAAGTAGTATCGGTCTGGCTTCACAATCCCAATGAAGTCTTTAAGTCGTTAACCCGAATTTAGAGAGAAAACTCAAGGATTAATGGAGATCGACTCTAGCTTAGAGAAAACTAGTATCACACAAGAAAAGTGTGTGTGGATAAGTTTTTCCAATTGCTAGAGTTCTCCTTATATAGTCTTTCAAATCAGGGTTTGCAATCAATGCTAGCTTGCTAACAAAGCATTCAATATTCACCGTTAGATGAAAACCTGATTAGATACAAGCTAATATCTCTCAACCGTTAGATCAAAACTTAGCTTGCCATACACACATGTACTTGACGTTTTGGGTTTGTGTAACCGTACCTAAACATGTACAATGGTTGGTTCAATATTAGTCAACCAAATGGTTAGCCAAATGATAACTTTCATATCAACCATATTCTTCTTCACCATAACTAGTCCAAATGACTCAAATGAACTAGTTAGAGAGTTGTTCAATTGCTATGAGATCTCAAGTATTAAAAGAAGCACAATTGAATGAAAAAACGATGTGATTAACTCGAATAATTAATCATGAACTATAAAGCCACGGTTTGCCAAAGCATTCCTTAGTAATTTAGAATAAGTTCACGAATAATTCAGATATAACCTCTTGAGTTCGCGGACTCAAGCTAACCGGTTGAAGTTATAAACTCCAACAAAAATTCTCTGGTTCTAGAGCTTCCGTTAATTCGCGGACTGGGTTCGCGGACTGCACATGAGCTACAACTTTAACAGAAATTCTCGGGTTCGAGAACTACGCCAGTTCGCGGACTAGGTTCGAGGACTGAGTTGCTGCTCACGTTCCAGTTCAACTTGATCAAAAAAGTTCGCAAACTTCGGTTCAAATGCTAAGGACTTATACATATATGTGTTGTCAAAACAATGTTTATATCCCCCAATGGTTATATAGTCTAAACTCTCATTTCAATCATTGAAAAATTCTCAGAGGGCATTATATAGTTGTTATTCACAAACTATTTTTCGTTAGAGTGATTTCCAAAATGATTGAAACATAACATGACTTTCTTTACTAGGCAAATATGAACTTGGATAAAGCGAAAGATTTACCAACACTCATTTCGATAAATAGATAAGCAAGATATACTCAACTCGAAATGTCACATGTGCGTATTCTTAGTCTATATAGTAAAACGACTTTTGTCTCAAGATAGGAGATAGAGTAGATAGACTTTTGAGTGATAGATAAGTTCAAGTCTCCACATACCTTTTAGTTGATGAAGATCCACTGGTTCCTTAAGTAGTCCTTCGTCTTGTATGATGATCGTCATGGAGTTCTTGAGCTCAACTACACTTTCTATCCTAGTCCGAGACCTTAGCTATAGTAGACTAGAAATTAAGACTATATAGTTTTGATCACTAAGATTGACAAACTCTCTTGGGATAGCAACGCATGCAAGTTTGATCGAGCAGTGCTCTAACAATCTCCCCCATTGTCAATTTTAGTGGAAAAACTATTAATACATATGAAATACAAAAAATATATAAATAAACTTTGTAGTTCCTATTCCACATGCCTAATCTTCAACAATACTCGAAATCTTCGTCACTTCCAAGTAGTCCAATGATCCCAAAGGTTGTAAGTTTAGTATCATCGTTGTTGAAAATCCGTAGCTATAACAATGAGAAAAGTATTGGTTCTCAATCATTGTTATACAGTGTCATAGTATTATTACACAGCGTCATAGTCCAATTGCATCACAACTTCAACAACAATACTATGGTGATACTTCACTCCCCCTTAGTTAATACTCCATCTTACATGGAAACCACTCCCCCTTACATAATGATCCGAAAACCATATGTATTTTTAGTGTGAACTACAATTAATTCTCCCCCTTTTTGTCAATAAAATTGGCAAAGGTGCAAGAACGGGATCCTAATGAAATTTCTGAAAGAGACATTTCATGACCAAAGGTAAATGTTCTATCTTCTTGTTTAGATGAAATCATAAAGCCGAGGCTAAATGCATTCATCAAGGAGTTTATAAAGATACAAGATAACCCCTCAAAATTCCACAGCCGCACTCCCCACAAAGATTTGGAAATTAAGTGCAAGTTCAAAAGAACTCTTCCCCATAAGATGTCATTCCCTAAGGAATAACAAGAGCGACCTTAATTTCAAGAGAAAAGAAGGATTTCTTTAGACTCAACAAATTGCATACAAGTATGAATTTGGAATCCAAAATATTCAATCATATTAAACAAGGCGAACCAAGATTAATTTGACTAAATATGCTTAACACAAGTAAACTTATGGAGACTTAATTCATCGATTAGATTATTTACAAGAGAACCCATAAATATTCTAACCGGATTACACAATTAAACTAATCACAAAGTAATCAATTCAATTGTCCACACTCGACATGAGAAAAATCTATGGAGTGCTGACTAAATAATCACACAAGATGATTGATTTAGTTCTTTTGGGCTCAACATAAGAGATTATGGAACCCCGACTAAGATTATCATAGGAAATGACAACCTTAACCGTACATGTACTTAACATGGGAGAACTCATGAAATACAAACTAAATAACCACACAAGTTGATTAATTTAGTTCTTAATGCTCAACATTTTGCATCTTTATGGAACAACCAACCATGCCAATAAGAAATCGACTTAGTCGTATCGTGCTCAACATAAGATACAAGATGGAACCTTCACGATAATATGGAACAATTAAGCTCTATACCGTGGATAACAAACAAGGACCTATTCTATTTTTCCATCACAAAGTGACATAATCGACTTTATCCTTGAATCACAAAAGATTTTAACCTATCTTACATCAATAATTGACAATATAGGCTTAACTTTCGTGTTTTGCCAAAAGTCCATTTATTCCTTTATCAATATTTGCATACCAATACGTGAACGACTTTACTTTTGAAAAAATATGGGACAATCAAGTTCACGGACGTAAACATGCATATCCCATCAAAATATTACAATATATAAAACCAAAAAGATTAATATTGCAACCATCATCTTCCAAACAAACTTAGAATTTTTAAACCAAAAAATCTGAAAACAAGAAGATGAAATCATTGGATATATCTATGTGTAATCACAATCATGGCTATTCCAAAACACTAGTTATTCTTATAAATAAAACAGAAAACATAGAAGATTTACTAGACATTAAGACCTTTGAATAATTCATTTTCATCCCCGAACTCCTTGTTGTCAACATCCATTGGAACATAGGGTTCATTAAGAAAGAAGTTTAAATCAATGAACCTTCTTGGTTGTTGTTGTTGAACCAGGGCCTTCTGAATCTCATGAGTCTTATACACAAAAGCCTTTATTTGTTGAATCTCCTTTTGCAGCTCCTTCAACACTACAAAAACATCAAAACACTTCTGAGAATTTGAAGGAACAACTCTTGGCTTTCTCGTATTCCTTAATTTTCTTTTCAAGGTTGGATGCAATGGAGATTTTCCTTTTTCCTTCATGATTGATGGTTCAACAATCACATTACCTTCTTTTCCATCGCATGACATTATTCTTGGAGCGTCCATTAACGAATGGGTTTGTGAGAGGAATTCACAATTGGCTCAACAAGTAGTCTAGAGATAAAAAGAGGTTTTAGAGAAGGAAAAAAAGTGCAGGGTTCGAAACCTAAAATAGGTTAGTAAACGACCAACTCTTATCCCTATCAAGAGTAAAGTTGTCGATAATACCCTTTTTCTTTTGTTTGATAGACAAAAATAACAAAACTTAAGAAAAGAAGAAACAAAACTTTTCCTAAATCCTGAGAGGTACAAAATCATTGTCTCTTTTGATCAGGCACTTGAGACAAGATTTTAGAAACAACACAATTAAGTTGTGATGTGGTGAACAACAATTTGTCCACCAATTCCTCTTGAGAGGAATCTACAGACCTCTGTCTATCAAAACGATTTGACCATATTTTCTTTTTAAATGGTCTTGATTTTTTCTTGGAAACTAACTTCTTAGACGAAGATAAAATCTTACATACCTCTGCGGTCTTCTGAGCAAGTTTAAGCTTTCTTGCTAGATGATTTTATCTTCGTTGAAGTTTGTTGACATGCCTTTGCTTGTGTTTGAACTTGTAACACCTTGATAGTTCATGACCTTTTAATGAACAATATGAGCACGTCACACTTGGATAATAATCAGGCTTCTGAATTGTGCAAGCGGCTAGGCACATAGTGGATCCTGAGATGTTATAAACAGTGTTTTCAAGAAAATGGTCAACTTTTTCTTCCAGAACGATTGGATTATCTTCTAAAAGAATATCAAAATTGATATTTATATTGCTACAATTATCAAAATCAATATTTTCTCCAAGAAGCGCAACACTTGATTTCTCATCTTCATTTGAATCATAGTCGTCAGACATTTCATAAAGAGTTGCAGCAAGACCTTTGTTCCCAGTGTATTTTCCCCGATTTGGACACTCGTTTGAAAAATGACCAAATCCTTTACACTTAAAGCACTGAGGCATATCCTCATCATCAGTTTCATCAATATCCCTATTTTTAGGAGGAACACGATTATGAGGTTTGACTGATGCCTTAGGCTTATCTCTGGAGAACCGTTTACTTCTCTTCAATAGAAGATCCCTAAACTGTCTTGTGATCATCGAGACTGACTTGTCAAGATCTTCATCTGATGAATCTATCTCAGAGTGATCATATTCAGAGATATACACTTTTTTACTTTTATCAAGTAATTTAGTGTCTTTTAGTGCTTTGAACGCAACATCCTTAGTCTTGGACGAAAGTTCGTGATCAAAGATCTTAAGCTTACCAACCAGCGTATTTCTGGAGAGAGTATTTAGGTTATTTCCCTCAATGATGGCATGCTTCTTAGCATCGTATTTAGATGGAAGTGATCTGAGAATTTTCATCACAATGTCCTTTTCAGGAATAGTCTTACCCGATGCAATATATGCATTAACAATTTCAGACACTTTGTGATTAAACTCATCAAATGTTTCTTCATCTGCCATACGAAGGTTTTCCCAATCGGAGTTAAGGTTTTGAAGCCTTGCTTCCTTTTCACAGGAGTTTCCTTCGAATACGATTGCTAAGATATCCCAAGCTTCTTGCGACTTAGTGCAATTAGATACATGGTTCTGAAGATTTGGGGTAATGGCATGTATGATCACATTCAAACCGTCTGAGTTTTGCTTTGCAGCAAGAACTTTTGCAGGAGTATATTCAGCAATATTCTTTGGAACATTTTCTCATTCTGCAGCAATATGAGGGTCATAGCCATTAATAACATATACCCATGATTGAAAATCACGTGCTTGAAGAAAAGCTCGCATAGCTATTGTCCACCATAAGTAATTAGAGCCATCGAAGACTAGTAGTACATTTATTGAGATATCACCTCTGTACATAGAGTCAGATCGCTACAAACACAGACTTGTAAGGTCTTTAGTTTGCCTGCTCTGATACCAATTGAAAATGCGGGGGGTCTAACAACCTCACCCAATATTCGATTAGCAATCTGTATGGACAACTCCGAGTTGTTTTCTAGAGAATCAATAAGACTCAATCAATAGAAAATATCTCAAGGAGTTATTATCTCAATCTTTCGATTTGATTTACTCAAGCAAATAAGATTCGTGAGTCTAATCAAAGAGAGATAACTTGGATGGTACCAAAGACAAATATCCAAGTGTCAATCGATTTAAATCAACAACCAATAAGGTCGGATATTCTAATCGATAGAATAACGCACAACCTATATTATTTCAATTATATAAAAATATAATGCGGAAAAGAAATAACACAGACACCCGAATTTTGTTAACGAGGAAACCGCAAATGCAGAAAAACCCCGGGACCTAGTCTAGATTAAATATACACTGTATTAAGCCGCTACAGACATTAGCCTACTACAAATTAACTTCGGTCTGGACTGTAGTTGAACCCCAACCAATCTCACACTGATCTAAGGTATACTTATGCTCCTACGCCTCTGATCCCAGCAGGATACTACGCACTTGATTCCCTTAGCTGATCTCACCCACAACCAAGAGTTGCTACGACCCAAAGTCGAAGAATTTAGCAAACAAATCTGTCTCACACAGAAAAGTCTACAGGTAATAGATAAATTTGTCTCCCACGAATAAACCTACGAGTTTTGTTCCGTCTTTTGACAAATAAAGGTGAACAAGAACTAATCGATACAACCATACTTATATTCCCGAAGAACAGCTCAGTTTCATGAATCACCTCACAATAAACTTAATCGACGCAGCGAAAAAGATTATTGAGGAATCACAAACAATGAGACGAAGATGTTTGGGACTACTTTTATCTTGCCTATCGGATATAGATATCTCAATCCAATTATTACAATTGTACTCGTATGATAGAAATAGCAAGATCAGATCACACAACTACAAGAAAAGTAGTATCGGTTTGGCTTCACAATCCTAATGAAGTCTTTAAGTCGTTAACCCGAATTTAGAGAGAAAACTCAAGGGTTAATGGAGATCGACTCTAGCTTAGAGAAAACTAGTATCATACAAGAAAAGTGTGTGTGGATTAGTTTTTCCAATTGCTAGAGTTCTCCTTATATAGTATTTCAAATCAGGGTTTGCAATCAATGTTAGCTTGCTAACAAAGCATTCAATATTCACAGTTAGATGAAAACCTGATTAGATACAAGCTAATATCTCTCAACCGTTAGATCGAAAACTTAGCTTGCCATACACACATGTACTTGATGTTTTGGGTTTGTGCAACCGTACCCAAACGTGTACAATGGTTGGTTCAATATTAGTTAACCAAATGGTTAGCCAAATGATAGCTTTCATATCAACCATATTCTTCTTCACCATAACTAGTCCAAATGACTCAAATGAACTAGTTAGAGAGTTGTTCAATTTGTATGAGATCTCAAGTACTACAAGAGACAAAATTGAATCAAAGACGATGTGATTCACTCGAATCATTAATCATGAACTATAAAGACACAATTTGCAAAAGAATTCCTTAGTAATTTAGAATAAGTTCACGAACAACATTTTCAGACATAACCTCTTGAGTTCGCAGACTGAGTTCGCGGACTCAAGATAATCGGTTGAAGTTATAAACTCCAGCATAAATTCTCGGGTTCGAGAGATTCCGTCAGTTCGTGGACTGGGTTCGCGAACTACACATGAGCTACAACTTCAACAGAAATTCTCGGGTTCGAGAACGCCAGTTCGCGGACTTAGTTGCTGCTCACGTTCCGGTTCCACTTGATCAACAAAGTTCGCAAACTTTGGTTCAAGTACAAAGGACTTCTACATATATGTGTTTCCATAACAATGTTTATATACACCAACGGTTATATACTCTAAACTCCCATTTCAATCATTTAAACATTCTCAGAGGGCGTTATATAGTTGTTATTCACAAACTATTTTTCGTCAGAGCGATTTCCAAAATGATTGAAACATAACATAACTTTCGTCACTAGGCAAAGATGAACTTGTCTAAAGCGTAAGCTTTAGAAACACCCATTTCTAAAAATAGATAAGCAAGATATACTCAGCTCGATATGTCACATGTGCATATTCTTAGTCTATATAGTAAAACGACTTTTGTCTCAAGATAGGAGATAGAGTAGATAGACTTTTGAGTGATAGATAAGTTCAAGTCTCCACATAACTTTTAGTGATGAAGATCCACTGGTTCCTTGAGTAGTCCTTCGTCTTGTATGATTATCTCCATGGAGTTCTTGAGATCAACTACACTTTCTATCATAGTCCGAGACCTTAGCTATAATAGACTAGAAATCAAGACTATATAGTTTTGATCACTAAGCTTGAAAAACATGCTTGAGATAGCAACGCATGCGAGTTTGACCGAGCAGTGCTCTAACAATTCTTTAGACTCAACAAATTGCATACAAGTATGAATTTGGAATCCAAAATATTCAATAATATTAACCAAAGCGAACCAAGATTAATTTGACTAAATATGCTCAACACAAGTAAATTTATGGAGACTTCATTTATCGATTAGAATATTCACAAGAGAACTCATAAATATTCTAGATGGATTACACAATTAAACTAATAACAAAGCAATCAATTCAATTGTCCGCACTCTACATGAGACAAATCTATGGAGTGCTAACTATATAATCACACAAGATGATTGATTTTGTTCATTTGGGCTCAACATAAGAGATTATGGAACCCCGACTAAGATTATCATAGGAAATGACAACCTTAACCGTACATGTACTCAACATGAGAGAACTCATGGTATACAAACTAAATAACTACACAAGTTAATTAATTTAGTTCTTAATGCTCAACATATAGCATCTCATGGAACAACCAACCATGCCAATAAGAAATCGACTTAGTTGTATCGTGCTCAACATGAGATACACAATGGAACCTTCACGGTAATACATAATAATATGGAACAATTAAGCTCTATACCGTGGATAACAAAAACAAAGACCTATTCTATTTTTCCATCACAAAGTGACATAATAGACTTTATCCTTGAATCACAAAAGATTTTAACCTATCTTACATCAATAATTGACAATATAGGATTAACTTTTGTGTTTTGCAAAAAGTCCATTCATTCCTTTATCAATATTTGCATACCAATATGTGAACGACTTTACTTTTGACAAAATATGGGATAATCATGTTTACGGACGTAAACATACAAATCCCATCAAAAAATTGCAATATATAAAATCAAAAGGTTAATACTGCAATAATCATCTTCCAAAACAACTTTAGAATTTAAATGAATAAATCTAAAAGCATTGAAGATGAATACTTTGGACATAGCTATGTGAAATCACAATAATTTCTATTCCAAAATCTAGTAATCCTTCTCAAAAACAAGAATAAATTCTCATAAGAAGTTTCCTAGGCACCAAGACAAACTCGTAATGCACATATAAGATGATTTGTCCTTAGAGGGTAGAATCAATCTTTTTCGCCCGGATTTATACCAATAATAGCTACCAAAGTCGTATAAATAGATTTTCCAACAACATTCTTGTAAAAGCTACAAATTAGCTTCAAATAGTACTCCAATAATCCAAGTGCCCAAGTTCAAGAGAAGTGGAACAAGTGCAATGAAACGGAGCAAAATACTCAAAAACAAGATATAGAAAAAATACCAATCTTAACTCATACAAATTCAAGGTTTCTCATCTTTATTTTGAAGAGAATTTAAAGAGGAAGAGAGTACAAAAAGAATGAGTTCATTCCGAGTTCGGACGAAGAAGTTACGACCAAAACAAGTTGACCGAATATCAACGTCTACAGGCAAGTCCGCGCGAACTTACGGGTTTGCACACGAATTTTCAAGTCTGCGAACTTAAACTCCTGGATTTTGGTATTAAAAGATGTTATGCATACTTGGTATGTGTACCATGAAGTCCAAACATCCCGAACCACTATTTTCAAACCTAAACATTTAAGAACCTTAAACACAGATCAAGTTAGGTAGAAATGAACGATAAGCAACGTACATGGATCATTATAACTACTCTAAGCAAATAAAAACACAAATATTGCTCAAATTTATAGACATACCTTTTTAAACGAATCCAATCGACTTATCAAACATAATATGTGTTGCCCAATTCTCGTGCTCTCCTCACGTATTCATAGCAGGGCATTCCTTGGTGAGGATGCACTTACAACACAACTAAGTTGTGTTGGGGTGAACAATATGTTGCTCACCAAAAGTGACCTTTGGATTATCATGAAAGAGATCGCTTTTATAACCATTCACATCCAGCTCCATTTTTCCAAAAAACTTGTTAAAGCTCCAACATCATGGATACTTCCTTCTCCATAGTCATGGAATTTTCTAGAAGATCATTCCTTTTCACACTCAAAGCATCATTGGCTTTCTTTGGTATCCACTTCTGAATGCGTTTAGGAACAACCAGAACTTTCTTCCCATTACTTTCTTCTAGATTTCTCGAAAGAGAATTGGATTGACTATTATTTTGCAAGTTAGTCTTTCTCCAATTGGGAGCATCGGATCTTGTCTTCGTCTTTACGAAGTTATCCTTTTGATAACCATTATGAATGTGAAAAGGCTTCGTATGACGTTTATAGGAAAATATAGGTTGATCACAATACTGATTCCTTTTCCTAAAGGTTGGACAGTTACAACCTATAACGTTAAGGGGATTAGTCTTAACATATGATCTTGGTTTCACAACTTCTTGTGATGCCCAAACAAGAACATCATGAAGTTTCTCATTCCTTATATGAAAACGACATCTCCTTTCCAGATGACCTTTATTTCCGCAATAGTGGCAAACATAAGGAATATTCTTACCTCGATTTGTATGTGTTGGCTTTGGAGGTTGATATACATTGCTCTTTCGAAATTTTACTGCCGGTGGAGGTATTTCACTTTTGCCATCAGTAGAAACCTTTTGTTGAGAAAAATCACTAGCCTTTACAAATTTTACCTCTTTGCTAATACTTGGAGCATCTGTTCCCTTGTAGCCCAATCCTCGTGTATCACGATGATTTTTACTTGCTCCTAGCATAATGGTTAATTTGAATGAACTAGTGTTGAACTTTTTCAAGTCATCTTCCAACATCTTGATTTTATCAAGAGCAGCAGCAGCTAAATCAGCCTCAAGGCACTTTTCTCGAGATAATCGCTTTCTCTGTCATCAAAACTTGCTTGCTGTTCTGCAATTTTCTCTTCCAACAAGAAATATTTTTGATAAACATTATCACATTCAATTAACTTCATACGTAGGTTTTCCTTAGAATCCTTGAGGAGCGATTTAAAACATAAACACCTGTGTAACATCTTCTCAATTTCTTGTTTTCTCGACAGAGATGAGTCAGAATAGGTGTGACATGAGAAGTTGTCATCTTCTTTTTTTCGAATGAATTCAAAACCTTAACCTACTCTGAGACTTCCTCATCAACATCTCTATCAATATCTGAATCACCTTCATCAGAAAGTTCATCCAACTATTATTATAGGCGTATTTCCCAGACTTCAACGGGTTCTACATTAAGAGAATGTTTATATACTGATCTAGATATGACAGTTCTCTCAGGTGAATCCAAGCTTTGAAAATCATCTGGTGATATATGACGTTATTAGAGATAGACTCGTCCATAAAGTCAGATCGCTATAAACACAGACTTGTAAGGTCTTAAACGTGTTTGCCTGCTCTGATACCAATTCAAAATGCAGGGGTCTAACAACCTCACCCAATATTTCGATTACCAATATGTATGGAAAACTCCGAGTTGTTTTCTAGAGAATCAACAAGACTCAATCAATAAAAAATATCTCAATGAGTTATTATCTCAATCTATCGATTTGATTTACTCAAGCAAATAAGATTCGCGAGTCTAGTCAAAGAGAGATTACTTGGATGGTACCAAATACCAATATCCAAGTGTCAATCAATTTAAATCAACAACCAATAAGGTCGGATATTCTAATCAATTGAACAACACACAACCTGTATTATTTCAATTATATAAAAATATAATGGGGAAAAGAAATAACACAAATACCAGAATTTTGTTAACGAGGAAACCGCAAATGCAAAAACCCGGGACCTAGTCCAGATTAAACATACACTGTATCAAGCCGCTACAGACACTAGCCTACTCCAAATTAACTTCGGCCTGGACTTTAGTTGAACCCCAACCAATCTCACACTGATCCAAGGTACAGTTATGCTCCTACGCCTCTGATCCTAGGAGGATACTGCGCACTTGATTCCCTTAGATGATCTCACCCACAACCAAGAGTTGCTACGACCTAAAGTTGAAGACTTTAGCAAACAAATCTGTCTGACACAGAAAAGTCTACAGGTAATAGATAAATTCGTCTCCCACGAATAAACCTACGAGTTTTGTTCCGTCTTTTGATAAATCAAGGTGAACATGAACCAATCGATAAAACCAGACTTATATTCCCGAAGAACAACTCAGTTTCATCAATCACCTCACAATAAACTTAATCGACGCACCGAAGAAGATTATTGAGGAATCACAAACAATGAGACGAAGATGTTTGTGACTACTTTTATCTTGCCTATCGGAGATAGAAATCTCAAGCCAATTAATATAATTGTACTCGTACGATAAAAATAGCAAGATCAGATCACACAACTATAAGAAAAGTAGTATTAGTCTGGCTTCACAATCCCAGTGAAGTCTTTAAGTCATTAACCCGAATTTAGAGAGAAAACTCAAGGGTTAATGGAGATCGACTCTAGCTTAGAGAAAACTAGTATCACACAAAAAAAGTGTATGGGGATTATTTTTTCCAATTCTCCTTATATAGTCTTTCAAATCAGGGTTTCCAATCAATGTTAGCTTGCTAACAAAGAATTCAATATTTAACATTAGATGAAAACCTGATTAGATACAAGCTAGAATTCTCCTTATATAATATTTCAAATCAGGGTTTGCAATCAATGTTAGCTTGCTAACAAAGCATTCAATATTCACCGTTAGATGAAAACCTGATTAGATACAAGCTCTCAACCATTAGATCGATAACTTAGCTTGCCATAAACACATGTACTTGACGTTTTGGGTTTGTGTAACCGTACCCAAACGTGTACAATGGTTGGTTCAATATTAGTCAACCAAATGGTTAGCCAAATGATAACTTTCATATCAACCATATTCTTCTTCACCATAACTAGTCCAAATAACTCAAATGAACTAGTTAGAGAGTTATTCAATTGATATGAGATCTCAAGTACTACAAGAGACACAATTAAATCAAAAAACGATGTGATTCACTCGAATCATTAATCATGAACTATAGAGACACTGTGATGGACCGGAAAATTACGCCTTTTGGGCATCGCCCCGCAGACCGTAACTCCCTCTGTGCGCCATGATGAAGCTATTTTCCGGGCCTCATCCCCAGGCAAATGCACGCTCATTTTCCCTTTCCAGCATGCTCGTGGAGCATGATACCGCTATTTTAGCTTTTACACCTTTTCAAAGTCACCCTTGTCCGCATAAGGGTATATGGCCATAAGGCCAATGCCAATGCACTTCGCATGCATCTCTGGATTTGTCTCAACGTAGGGAAATCTTCACAAAATTTCCTAACTAGCTGAGCAATCGTCATACCGTCGGGTCTTGTCCAGACTTAAGGCATAAGCCATGGACTTATCCATAGGCCGCACCAAGCAGTTGCCTTTTCCTACGTTACTTCGCTTACCAACTCTTTATAACTTGATAGGAAGCAAGAGCATCCACTTACTGGCATGCAACTTAGCCTCATCAAGTCTGGCCACAATCATCTCTTGCGTCGAGATACCGAGCTTAGATGATATGAGGGGCCAACGTGCTGGACCGGCAATGCTGCAACTCATTGCGGCTGCCTACATATCCTTCCCTACTCTAAAGGAATCAAGCACAAACTGTAGTTAATCTGAAGGGACAAGCAACTTATTCCAACTCGATTGCTAGGCCGTGGCCAAGCAATAGTGGTAATGGCCTAGTCCGTATAGGTCGTTCCGTCATGATGCACAATGATTATGCATCATCGGGTCCATGATATGGCATAGTGATTCCTAAGCATCAAATGCCTTCTCTCAAGGCTACGCAACTATAAATGAGCCTTAGGCATCATTTATATACTTCCGGATAAGCTATGAAGCTTACTTGGTGCATAGTTCGCATATGCACCTTCAACCAACTACCCCTCCATATATATGTCTTAATGGAATTTCTACAAGTATGGAAAGAAGACCAAAAATATTTCATCAACTCCCCGCAATCTTTGTGTTTCACTATTCATCACAATCTTTGTGTTTCACTGTTCATCGTAATCTTTGCATTCCACCGTCCATCACAATCATTGCGTGCAATGATTGCGCTTGTGCAACATTCATTCGGCCAGCCCTCTCTGACCTAGTGTACAATGATTGTGCGGTACTGGATCAAGACCAATAACTTTCGTAATGCGCAATAATTACGCTATAAGGTCAAGGCCACCTACCCAACTGGCCTAATGCATCATGATGATGCAACATTGGCCCTTGTCCAAATGCCAAACATAATGCGCCATTTTGGCACGATATTGGCCTTAAGCTAATCCACCTTTTTCACGCTGCAAAAGAGCTTTGGATGAAGCTTCATCTCATGCCATGGCGCATCCTTTAGCATGCGCCATGCTAAAAACACGGGGTGTTACACTCTTCACCCCTTTAAAGAATTTCGTCCTCGAAATTAAAAATAAAACTATTGTGGACAATCTCTTCGGTTTGGATTTCCTCGAAAAAGTCCCATACCAAATGCTCAGAAATCACAGGTTTCTTTAAGTTGTCATGAACAACAATTTAGACCTTCTGAGAAAATGTCTCATACCACCTGCCCAGGAATCCAAAAGGTGCCCACAACGTTACCAAGAATCTCAATTGGCCAGTGCCAAGAGGATATCTCAACAAGGTATCCTAGATGGCGTCCCATACCACCACCCAAGAATCCCTAAGGTTCACAAGGTTGAAAGGTGTCATCGAAATGACAAGATTTTAGCATAGTATTGTGTGGAATAGTTTTCCAGTTGCCCACCGTCCTTGACGGTCATCCAGGTTGCCACTCGTAAGTGGGATGCTAGCCGGGCCTAACAACGCACACCGTTGGCCAGTTTCCAACATGTGGGGATGATCAGTCTCATTGTCTACCCACCGTCCCAGATGGTCTTCCGGATATCCACTCATAAGTGGGTGCCACTTGGGCCAGGCAAACTCACAGCACATGAACAAGCTCAACTCGATTCGCAAAAGTAACTGGCATTGCAGTTACAAACTCTTCCCGCGCAAAAGTTGGCCTACTCGCCAACTTCATTTCCCTTTGAAGGAAAAATACTCGTTTGACGAGTCCACTCCGCACAAGTCCCTAGAGTTTTCTCAGAACTTGCTCTGATACCAACTGTGATGGACCGGAAAATTACGCCTTTGGCGCGTCGCCCCGCAGGCCGTAACTCCCCCGGTGCGCCATACTGAAGCTATTTTTCGGGCCTCATCCCCAGGAAAATGCACGCTCATTTGCCCTTGCCAGCATGCTCGTGGAGCATGATGCAGCTATTTTAGCTTCTACACCTTTTCAAAGTCACCCTTGTCCGCATAAGGGTATATGGCCATAAAGCCAATGCCAATGCACTTCGCATGCATCTCTGGCTTTGTCTCAACGTAGGGAATTCTTTACAAAATTTCCTAACTAGCTGATAAATCGTCATAACGTCGGGTCTTGTCCAGACTTAAGGCATAAGCCGTGGACTTAGGCATAGGCCGCACCAAGCCCTTGCCTTTTCCTACGTTACTTCGCTTACCAACTCTTTATAACTTGATAGGAATCATGAGCATCCACTTACTGGCATGCAACTTAGCCTAATCAAGTTGGACACAATCATCTCTTGCGTCGATCTACCGAGCTTAAATGATATGAGGGGCCAACGTGCTGGACTGGCAATGCTGCAACTCATTGCGGCTGCCTACGTATCCTTCCCTACTCTAAAGGAATCAAGCACAGACCGTAGTTCATCCGAAGGGACAAGCAACTTATTCCAACTCGATTTCTAGGCCGTGGCCAAGCAATAGTGGTAATGGCCTAGTCCGTATAGGCCGTTCCATCATGATGCACAATGATTATGCATCATCGGGTCCACGATATGGTATAGTGATGCCTAAGCATCAAATGCCCTCTCTCAAGGCTACGCAACTATAAATGAGCCTTAGGCATCATTTATACACTTCCAGCTAAGCTATGAAGCTTACTTGGTGCATAGTCCGCATTTGCACCTTCAACCAACTACCCCTCCATATATATGTCTTAATGGAATTTATACAAGTATGGAAAAAGACCAAAAATCTCTCATCAACTCCCCGCAATCTTTGCGTTTCACTGTTCATCGCGATCTTTGCGTTCCACCCGTTCCATTGTTCATCGCAATCTTTGTGTTTCACTGTTCATCATAATCTTTGCATTCCACCGTCCATCACAATCATTACGTGCAATTATTGCGCTTGCGCAATATTCGTTCGGCCAGCCCTCTCTGGCCTAATGCACAATGATTGTGCGGTACTGGATCAAGACAAATAACTTTCGTAATGCGCAATAATTATGTTATAAGGTCAAGGCCACCTACACGGGGTGTTATAACCACGGTTTGAAAAATCATTCCTTAGTAATTTATAATAAGTTCACGAACAACGTTTTCAGACATAACCTCTTGAGTTCGCGGACTGAGTTCGCGGACTCAAGCTAACCGGTTGAAGTTATAAACTCCATCAGAAATTTTCGGGTTCGAGAGCTTCTATCAGTTCGTGGACTGGGTTCGCAGACTACACATGAGCTACAACTTTAGCATAATTTCTCGGGTTCGAGAACTACGCCAGTTCGCAGACTGGGTTCGCGGACTGAGTTGCTGCTCACGTTCCGGTTCCACTTGATCAACAAATTTTGCAAACTTCGGTTCAAGTACTAAGGACTTATACATATATGTGTTGCCACAATAATGTTTATATCCCACAATGGTTATATAGTCTATACTCTCATTTCAATCATTGAAACATTCTCAGAGGGCGTTATATAGTTGTTATTCACAAACTATTTTTCATCAGAGCGATTTCCAAAATGATTGAAACATAACATGACTTTCGTAACTAGGCAAAGATGAACTTGGATAAAGAGAAAGCTTTACCAACACCTATTTCGAGAAATAGATAAGCAAGATATACTCAGCTCGAAATGTCACATTTGCATATTCTTAGTATATATAGTAAAACGACTTTTGTCTCAAGATAGGAGATAGAGTAGATAGACTTTTGAGTGATAGATAAGTTCAAGTCTCCACATACCTTTTAGTCGATGAAGATCCACTGGTTCCTTAAGTAGTCCTTCGTCTTGTATGATGATCGCCATGGAGTTCTTGAGCTCAACTACACTTTCTATCCTAGTCCGAGACCTTAGCTATAGTAGACTAGAAATCAAGACTATATAGTTTTGATCACTAAGATTGATAAACATGCTTGAGATAGCAACGCATGCGAGTTTAACCGAGTAGTGCTCTAACAACTCGTTTGTCTTTGTTACTGATGAAGCCGCCTATCAGAGAGGAGAGTAATCTAATTAGGTGAAATCTCTTACGGCCGCTCAATTTAAAGTCTTCTTTATGATTGAGAAGCTCTAGCATGACCCGTTGGTGGAAAAATAGATATTGCGGTTTATCTCTAGTTTTCGTACTGATTTGATTGACTAACGGTGGTTGAACTTTGATTGCACCTAGTTTTTTTATGCTTGAGAATCTTCTATTCTGATATAAGATTCACTCAAACTAGTTCAAGGTTTCGACATGGATATTTAGACTATTGTTAGATCTAAAGACGATCTTATGATAATCCATTATTAACAGACTCTTTTATGTGCATGATTGATCACAAGAGATTCAATTTGTTGTGTGCTGGTGTTTATTGAAGATCTAAGAAGATTTGAAGACAAGGTTTTACAATCTTTGGTGTGCACAATACTTGTTTGGAAAAAACAGGATCCGACTATAATTGATTTATCCTTTTGGGTATTTTGATAGAATAGTTGAGGAAGATCGGCATCAATATGTTTCCTTATGATTAAAGGTATTGATTGGCTCAATCTTAACGATTGTCTTTGGGTGATTGAACATAAGATAGATCTTGGAACCTGGCAAAGGAGTTTATGTTAAGATAAACAAGGGAACCTTTGTGCAACTCATATCACTTGGTTGAAGAGAGTTGATACCAAACATATTTGTTGTTCATTTACTGTTTGTAATACGAACCAAAGGAATTGGTCCAAGTACGTGACTTGTTTACAGGTTGGAGGCGTGAGAATGCAGACGGAACTAGGTGAATTATAGGTTTAGTTGCTTGGTCTCAACTATTCGAAGTTGGTTTATATTGTATAGCGACTTAATCCTGAGAGTATTCAATTCTGGACTAGGTCCCGGGGTATTTCTGCATTTGCGGTTTCCTCGCTAACAAAATATTGTTGTGTCATTTACTTTATATTTCCGCATCATAATTGTTTTATTATAATTAAAGTAAATTTCACAAACGTTAATTCCTATTTACTTGATATGTGAATTCTATTGAGTTTGGTTAAGTCCGAACCTTTGTATCAAGTAAACACACTTTGTTGTTGTATTTTCTCGATCTCGTATCCATAACCGATCACACAAAGTGTGAACCGATTTGTTATATTGTCTCGACTCAGTCTATAGACAATCACTTTCGGGGAAAGGACTTATAGGAAGGAAAAGTAATAACTTGAGGTATATTTGGGGTACCCTCTCCTTTTCACTTCAAATTAAAAAGGCGGAGGTGTCGGAGTGGTCATTGTCTCAAAAAAATAGTTTCATTGAATATTCAAATATCTTGGCTTTCAGCCCAGCTAATAATGAAGATGAATATGAGGAACAAATAGAGGGGGTTTTAGATGCAAAAGCCTTCATCTCAGCTAATTTATTCTCCATACTGACTCTCAGTTGAATTTAAAGCAAGTGAGATGATAATTTGAAGCTAAAAACACCAAAATGGTTCGATACGGAGACTTGGTGAACAAGCTCATAGCAAGATTTGAAAAGGTGAGCTTAAGGCATGTGGTAAGGAAAAAACATGCAGACACACTAGCTCTTTTGGGATTTGTAATACCAGGAGCATGGAAAAAAAATGTAAATATGGGAATACTGGAAGTTCCTGCCATTGCTATAGCCAAAACAGAGATAGTAAAAATGCAAGTCCAGACTTTAACTATGACACAAAAATAAGAAGATGAGTCATGGATGAAAGACATTTTTAATTACCTACAATCTAAAAATCTTCTATCCAAATCACTAGAGGCAAGGAAAATTGTAGTCAGATATGCAAGGTATCAACTCGTAGGCACCGACCTATACAAAAAAATGCACATAAGACCCCTACTGAAGTGTGTATCCTAGAAGCGAGGAAATCTCATAATGGAAGAAATACATGTTAGAGCACTGCTTGTCCGAACTCACTAGCGTTGCTATCTCAAGCTTGTTGTCAACTTTAGTTGCACAAACTATAAGTCTTGATTTCTAGTCTACTTATAGCTAAGTCTCATATTAGGATAGAAAGTGTAGTTGAGCTTTAGACTTCACGACGTTCATCGATTAAATACGAAGAGCTACTAAGGTGAGCTTGTGGAACTTCATCAACAAAAGGTATGTGGAGACTTCAACTCATGTATCACTCAAAAGTTTATTTAATTTATCTCTTATTTGAGACAAAAGTCGTATAGTTATATTCACTTTGATTATACACATTTGATATTTCGAGCTGAGTTTAACTCGCTTATATATTTCTCGAAATATGTGTTAGTAAGCTTTAACTTTAACTAAGTTCATCTTATGTTCTTGACAAAAGTCAAAAGATGATCATGTGAAAATCACCTTGTAACATCTTACATGATTTGTGTGAGACAGTCATTTAATGTAGACTTGGAATGTTTCGTATTGATCACTTAGAAATTTCTTTGAAGCTAATAGTTTGTAAGAGATAGCTATTGTCGTCTTCTAAGAATGTTTCAATGATTGAAATGGGATTTTAGAACAAATAACCATGATTGGATATAGCACAGTATGCGTACTTGTATGCTAACTGTTGCAAGATATTCCAAGTTCGGGAACCATAGCATGCATACCCGTATGCGTACTAGTTGGTTTATGAAAGTCCGGGAACTCAGTATACATACTAGTATGGGTACTGGCATGAGTTTGAAGTTCCTGGATTTAACTGAGTTTGGATGGTATGCGTATCCGTTCGCATACTGGCGAACCCAAACTTGGTCTGGCCACTTTGGTATGCGTACCCGTTCGCATACTTGGGTAGGTTATGATCTAAAATCGGTTTGTTCATGAACTAATACATTTATATATAATAAGGAATGCAATCTTTTGTGAACCGTGGCTATAATATACATGAATTGATTCGAGTGAATCAAAGTCGATTTTGCTTCAATTGTGTCTTGTTTACTTCTATTAGAATATAAACAATTGAACAACTCTACAACTAGTTTCATTTGAGTCATTTGAACTAGTTATGGTTAAGATGAATAAGTTTGATATGAAAGTGTTCATATGGCTAACTTCGGTTAACTATTGTTGAGCCAACAAGGTGTACACGTTTAGGTATGGTTACTCATATATAAATGAAGTCACATTTCATTTGTGTGTAACAAGCTAAGTTTGATCTAACGGTTGAAAGATATTAGCTTGAGTCCAATCAGGTTTTCATCTAACGGTGAATATTGAATGCTTTGTTACCAAGGTAACATTGATTGCAAATCCTGATTTGAAGACTATTTAAGGGAGAACTCTAGCAACTGGGAAACCTAATCCCCACACCTATTGTGTGATACTAGTTGCCACTAGAGCCGATTCTCCTTTAACCTTAGGTTTTCTCCAAAACCCTATAGGTTAACGACTTAAAGACTTCATTGGGATTGTGAAGCCTGATCCAACTATTTCTCTGTAGTTGCATGCTCTGATCTTGCTATTTTCTATCGTATTGAGTATTATCTTCTCTAAGATTTGCTCGAGATTTAATCTCCGATAGGCAAGATAAAAAGTAGTCACAAACATCTTCGTGTCATCGTTTGTAATTCCACAATATCTTGTTTCGCTACCATACGATTAAGATTATTGTGAGGTGATTGATATTACTAGCCTGTTCTTTGGGAATATAAGTCTGGTGTATCAATTGGTTGTTGTTCACCTTGATTTACCGAAAGACGAAACAAAACTTCTAGGTATTTCTTTGGGAGATAGATATATTTATTCAATGGACTTTTCTGTGTGAGACAGATTTGTTTATCAAGTCTTCGACTTTGGGTCATAGCAACTCTTAGTTGTAGGTGAGATTCCTGCTGGGATTCATGGCGCACGGAACGTGATTGTACCTTGATCAGTGTGAGATTGGTTAGGGATCAACTACATTACAGTCCGAAGTTAACTTGTAGTAGGCTAGTGTCTGTAGCGGCTTAATATAGTGTGGTGTTCAAATATGGACTAGGTCCAGTGGTTTTAATGCATTTGAGGTTTCCTCGTTAACAAAACTTTTGGTGTCTGTGTTATTTATTTTCCGCATTATATTTGTTTATATAATTGAAATATCACAGGTTGTGCATAAGTTTAATCAGTTTGTGAATCCGACCTTTGGGTTGTTGATTAAATTGATTGACACTTGAATATTGGTCTTTGGTACCGTTCAAGTTGTTTCACATAATAATTAGGCTCACGGATTTCTATTTGTTTGATTTGCTGATTACATTGTGAAACAGAGATACAACTCTTGGATGTATTTCCCTTGATTGAGTCTGAGTGTCTAGTTGATTCTCTTGGAATTATATTGGAGTTTGTCCATACAGATTGCTAATCGAAATATTGGGTGAGGTTGTTAGACCCTCGCTTTTTTAATACACTCTGGAGACTGTGGAAATCATACTGAGGAAAACTCTTTTGCAGAAAAAATACCATCTCAAGGTTACTTCTGGCCAAGCATGGGAGATACATTTGAAATGATAAAAAAGACACGTGATAAAGGCAAGAGGTGAACCTAAAGTATTAGCTATTATGTAGAGCATACATCTTTAGAAACTCCCTAGCTCATATTCTAGCTCCAATAACATATATATCTTTACATCAGAACTCATTTAAAAAATGACATATCTCAAACTCATATCTAAGTTTGTGAGAGACGCATATATTAAAATTGCAACCATGTATGGATATTACACCTGTAACTGATCACATATCAATCTATGAGAAGCTTTAAATCTCTCACTCATGCTTATTTGCGGAACAAGTATACCTCTACTGTGACAGCTCGTTATGAAACTAATGAAGCCATAAAGTAACATTATTTGGAAACATGATAATGTGTAGATATCCTAGAAAAATACATGCACCAGCTGAACTCCAACATTCGTCCAGTGGGCAGTGGACATTACGGGACCGTTCACAATAGTAAAGTATATATACTCATAGCTCAATCAAAATGAGTAACAACTCAATATCTGCTTCAGAATAAATATCTGGGAACTAACTCACCTAAATAATACAGACCCCATGGGGTAGAACGTTTTTGATAGGTTTCACTGACTACTTCTTGAAGTGGGTTGAAGTAAAAATTATTGTAACAACAATTGTGAGAGATGTCCGGATGTTTATTTGGGAGCACATAATCTGCAGATTTAGAAATGCTTATGACACTAGTGGCAGATACTGTCCCACAATTCAAATCATGTGATCTGGATTTATTTGTAAACAAAAGAATATCTAGCAGAAGTAAATTTCTAAGCTCAAAATCTTTTAGAATATTTCAGCTCTATCTCAACTTGTAACTAATAGCTATTATCTCGCAACTTTGAGCTTTATTTGTTATTGATGGACTTATAGCTAAAAATTCTTTGAATTGTGATCTAAAAATACCAGATTCAGTAATACCATATTATCCACAAGGAAACGACCGGGCAGAGATCTCTAACAAAACTCACTTGCCCAAAATAAAGAAAAATCTAGATGATGCAAAAGGAAAATGTGATGATATTTTTCATGAGGTGTTGTAGGCCAACCGATCAACAAAGAGGATCTTCACACTTGAATCACCTTTTTCACTGGCACTCGGTATGGAAGCAATCCTACCCATAAAGCTAATAGCTTGTTTGGATACATAAGTAGAAGTCAGAAGTGCTTCTGGACTTCTCTGAAGCAAAAAAGTGGATAAGTTAGTTTGGAAACTGCTCGACTTATAAGTAAAAAAATTAATAAGTAAGTTTGGCAACATAACAAAGGCAGAAGTCGAAATACATTTTGTATATTAAAATTTATGGTTTTATGTTCTTATACTATGAAATATCCCTTGCAAAATGTTTCAAAAAGAATAAGAATTCTCCGTTATGCTACTGCTCTCCTTGATATGGAGAAAAATGACTCTCTTGAGGGATGAAAGAGCACCTTCTTTGAGTCATTTCAACTTGCAAGCCTGCAATTTAAACACCTACAGAATAAAAGAAAACTGTATTAGATAACGATTGCAGTTGCTTTACTATATGACCTGGATAATCTACATTGGGAAGAACAAACAACTACTAAAGATACATCAGGAGGGATCGACAAACAAGATTCGAAAACTGGTTGAACATTAATCAAGAAAGTACACAATTAATCAAGGAACATTAATGTGATATCCAAGATAGGCCATCAGGACCAACAAATTGGCATGACATCAAAATCATCGTCTAGATAAGAAGAGGGCACGTAGTAGTGGCAAGCGAGCAATCATCTTTAAGTTGGCATCACTATGATATTAAAAATTTAGTTTGAGCCCAACACCTTAATGAAAAAACACAAGTAAATAGGTTAAAGAGAGGGCATTACCTACAAAATGTAACTTAACGATGTAAGACGGGGACAACAAATAGATGCTTCGCAGAGCGCCATATCCCTTCATGCACTAACAACAATACAAACCGAGCACGGATCGCGTCATGTACAAATGCATCTGAATTAACTGCATGTAGACACTAGACAACAGATACAGTCGCTTAATAAATCAAATTATATGATAGTGCAACTCAGAGAAAAAATAGTAATAACCACTCAACCTTATGTCTCACTTTCAATTACAACGGTTCCTAAAAACTAACTGCCAGTACCCATACACAAGTCACCAAAAAGATGAAAAAATAAAAATAACTAAGACTTACAACTCAGTCACCTGCTATCAAGATGTATAGTATTTTCTTCCCATGTCTAAGTTTTCTATACAACAACCACCGGCAAAATCAGTTTAGACAGAACCCAAATATACATCCTAATGCGACATATATAACCAATACAAGAGACATATGACATTCCATTCCCTTGTGCAACCCAAAATCATAAAACAAGATAGTAGAATTCATGTACTCAAAAATTGAGTTCGTTAATTTATTTAAGATTCCAATATGAGAAGCATGGAATGGAATGAATCACCCGACTGTAATATATTTAAACCATTACATCAAAATTTAGAGATCCCCAAGTGATAGATAAAAAATCTCAAACTAACACAGATCTTCATACATTCTAAAATCGAAGTACAATTACAGGTATAAGCCAAAGTATGATTAGAGGAACAAGATTAAACGATGTACCTTCTTTTTCTTTATCTCCAAATCTCTGAAAAATTGAGAACTTATACCGTCTTTAGGCTTCGTCAAGCATTTGCAGTTGTTGCAATAGTTCAATGGGTTAACTAAAAATCAGTTTCCCTTAATACATCAAGACCCATATAGAAAACTCAACCCTAAGACAAAATTAAAAACCCATAATATTAAAAATCAGAAGAAAAAAATTACGCAAGAAAAATTAAATTGAAAAACGAAACACAGATTTCGTATAGTTTTTCCACCATCTAACCTTGAATTAGTGATGATGAGAGAAAGAAAAAAAAAACATAGCTTGTTCTTCTCCCACGGCTCTTTTGATTTTAATTCTCATCTCAAAGTACAGAATTTTAGGTCATGCTTTTGTGGAAGACGAGAGGGAAGGAAGATGAGGAGGAAAGAAAAATTATTTTATTACACATACAGATCGATGAGAAGCAAAAAATCCACTTCTGATAGAAGAGAGAAGTCGGGATTTTTTGCTCCGTGTAGAAGCTGCTTCTTTGCTTCTTAAAGTTAATTACAAATGAAGCATCCATTCTGACTTTCGACTTATTGACTTCTAGAAGTCAATAAGTTGCTTCTACTTGTCTATCCAAACAAGCTAAAGCTTCCAACTGCAAGAAGATTGGCAGTTAACTTTAAAATGAATGATGAGATAATATTCAAAAGCTTAGAATAAGTAGATCTAAAGAGAGAAAATCCTCTAATACAACTAGAAAAACTTCAAAGAAATATGAGAAAAAAACAGAAAGTTGTCAAACCCCGAAGTTTCAACCTGGAGATCTAGTGCTCAGAGAAGTGCTTCCAAGCATCCATGAGTACACACTTGAAAGCTTGCGGCAATCTGAGAAGTTCCATACATCATCTTTGTAAAGACAAGTCACAGAGCCTATAGTATGAACAATTTTTTAGGTGAAGAACTGAGCTACCCATACAATATTACTCAATTGAAGAAATATTACCAATAGTTATAGCTGCTATTGGCATAAAAACACATCTTTTATCTGAAAACTTTGAAGTGACAATGTCATGAAACTCTATAATCTGTAACTTATGATCTGAACACTTATCAAATGTGAGATCTTAAAAGATTTGAAAACTCTGAAAAGGTTAGGCTATATCCGAAACATGTATCTACGGCTTTTCAGTTAGATACCATACTTAAACTACTATATCCACAACTTTCCAACTAGACATAGTACTTGAATCTCCTATCTTTGAATGATTAAATGTTATCTGATACTTTCTTAACAGGTACCCCATAACATATTTGAAGTTGAAGTGTGCAAACACTCACGGAATATGCAATAAAACACGACATGCTCGCTGAACTCTAATACAAGAGAGAGTGAAGTATTATGATACTCACTACATCTTTGGAAAAATAAAACAAAATGAAGTACTTGATACTCATTGAAAACTAAAGTGAAGTACTAGATACTCATTGTATATCAAAAATAAATTATACAATATACTCATTAAAACGCTAAAGTGAAGTATCCATTACTCATTGAAAACCTGGTTAAGCACGAGCTATTCCGAGAGAACACAAGTGAAAATAATCATAATTTTCATAATGCTCAAAATTTTATATCTCAAGACATTGGTCAACAACTCAAAAATGCAACATCTGGTCCACAAGTCGTATGGGTATTTAAACCAAAGACATGTTATACAGATCTAAAGAGCAAAAGGACACATCCTGGTAAGAGAGCAGCCGACTATAAAACTAAATGTTTACTCTAAACCAATAATTGGCAGCACAGAGTGGTACCCTGACCAGGTACCCCGAAATAAGGAATGTTATCTTCTCTATAGTTTGATGTATTTTCCATCACTAGAGATCGGGCTAAATCACTCATTATCTCAACATCAATAAGAAAAAAAAAATAAGATAAGCAAATAGCTAAAAACGGTTCACTAGTGGAAAATGGAAGTTAAACCACTGCCAAAACAAGAGGTAATATCTTCAAAAACGACTGTGTTCATTAGTTGGAATCTGGAAGTGGTTTTTTCCAAAACGACTGTTTCTGGCAAACGTTGAATTCTTTAAAAGAACTACTTTCTTTGACGGTCTATAGACAGATACTGATGGACACAGTCGTTTTACTAGTGATATTTTAATTAAAAAAATGATATTGATTCAGCTGAATCCAAAGCTAATTCAACTGAATTACTAAAAGCTGAATCGCAATTAAACACATAATGGTTTTAAAACTGATAATGACTTTAGTGTATTCAGTTTACAATTTTAACTTTCTAAAATACTGCAAGTTCTAAGTCTGGAAAAATTGGAGACTCGGTTGAAAAACCTTGACCAATATCCTATTACAAGCTTAACAAACCATAAAATTTCAACTCCAGTTTAAGGTAGATGCATCCATTCCCATTTATATGATAAAACTTTAATTCCACCTGCTCCATTTTGGAATTTCTACCACCTGAAACTATTAGGAAGATTATCAGTACAATTTCATTTAGCCTAAACTCCGTCATTTTAAAATAAGCAGTTCCAGCAACTTAGGAAATGGATTCAACTAAGTCATTGACTTAGAACTTAAGAGAATTCCTAAACACTCATTTACATTCAAGTAGTTAATACTTAAGAGAATTCCTAAGTTTTAGAAACTTAAATAGATAGCATATAAGTAAACTAATAGATCATAACTCATAACAATCTTTGTTATTCTTGCGTCCTGTTTTGTCTCTCAAATCTGCAACACTTATAAGGTCCAGGGTCTGGATTACGACTATGAGATATGCACCTGAATAAGGTCCTGGTTGTGAGCACCTTCTGCAAGGCAAGCTATCAAATGAAAATCTACCACTGAAGACCCATTATCAATATTACACGATGCAAATCCCAGAGGTATAGCATGTGGAAGGTATTGTTCAGTTTTTCGAATAATATTTCAATAGCGTTCAGCATGGAGGAATGAAACAACTAAGCATCAAGACATTGACCAAAATAAGACAGTAAATGGAATGCCAATATTAGTTCCGACTTCAATGGGATAGCTGCAATCACATAGACGTAACTTATAAGATAATAAGACCGAAGAATAAAAAAAATGCAACATTCCGGTAATGAAAAAAATTGATGTATAGGCCATCTACTAAAATCAAAAAAAATAATTGATATATATCTATGTGAGTTAGTTAACAATCGCAGCATCCGATTTCTAAAATATGTTAGCAGTGGGATATAATAAAACAGTACATAAGAGGCTACCTCGATTTGGATATCATCTTCCTTATTACTTCAGCTGGATCCTCATCAACCTCAACTTGGAGCTGGTGGCTGGTCCTCATGTCAAACAACCTGCATGTACTAAGGAAAATCATCATAACCAACCAAGATGCTTTAACGACAACGCAGAGAAGTTTGTAAGACAAAGTTGTTGAGTTTGTAAGACAAAGTTTAACATACCTGAACTCTGGTGTGTTAACAAAGTGCAGTTCTCTGCTCCAGCTGTATTAAACTAGTCAATCAAGATCCAAAAAAAAAATATTCATGAACAAAAATGTGTAGGATGAACAAAAATGCGCAGGACGAGATGATAAACGCACGGCAAAAAATCAAGGGAAAATACCAAGATGGGTGGTTCTATATAAGAGAACTGGATGCTGTCTGAACTGGATGCTGCTTAATCTGTACCAATAATATTCACCCAATGATATAATCATATAAATAATGAATGATTTGGTTATATTAGGCTATCTGAACTGGATGCTGCTTAATTTTTACTAATAACCATCCAATTGCCACCATTATACACAAGTGTATCACTATACTGGAACGACAACTGCAAGAAAAAAAAATATAACAAGCAAATTATTAGGAATATTAACAGCATTTATCTGGTACTTCCGAAAGAAGAAAGAGATATGGCACATGGGGAATTTTTCCTTCGTCACTTTGTGCCCGGTAATTGCCATACGTTAGTTGTAGTAGTATGCGCCCATCAGTGAAGTGCTCAACAACGTATGCGAAAGAGAATGACATGATGTCTCTGCTCCAACCTAGATTCATGAAAACTGCTTGATCAATTCATCACTTAAGTGCCTTCAGCTGCTCAAACCGGCAAAGATTGAAAACGGCATTTTTGTTCCTGCACCTGTCAACCCAACCTTCCTTGAAACATATATGTCAACAGAGATCACTTGACTAATATTTTCGTAAATTAATCTAATAGGGTATCAATTAGCCATCACTATTGATAATTCCCCACTTCAACATAACAAGCGGAATGTGAGACACCCCCCACTATTTATTCCAAGTTTTAGCCTTAGTCATCACGATATAAACTCTAAAGGATTCTGAATCATATGCACTACCATTGGTGGAATGAGAAGTTACGCATTGGCGGAAGCCTTAGTAATGCTATTGATAGTAAAGATAAGCAGCTAAGCATCAGTGAAAGCAATACAGACATAAAAGTGAAACATTACTGACTAGAAACATATATGTCGACAGAACACATGACTAATGTTTTTGTAAAGTCTAATAGGTATCAATTAGACTTCACCATTGATAGTTCCCCACTTCAAGATAACAAACAGAATGTGATTATTCCAAATTCCAGCCTTAGTCATCATAATATGAACTCATATTCTTAAACCAAAAATATATTATTCTACATCTTGCTGAATCATATACCATGTATGCATCATAAAATATATTACAAAATATGATAAACAAGAGAAGGGTTCTGTTAAATTACCTGGTTGACAACAGCCTTGGCCATTCTACTGAATCCTTTCTTCATGACAGTTTTGTGTACCAAAGATGAATGGTTCTTATGTTTGTTGGTCTTGGTAGTTACAAGAACAACACCTGAATCTTTTCGAGCCTTGTCCATTCTACAATACACCCAAATCACCAACAAAAAATCATTAACAAAAACCCTAAAATCTCAAAACAAAACCCAAATCAGAAGTCAAAAGTACAAGACAAGATGAAGATTTTCTTACCAGAGTGTTTGAAGGAGTTAACGTTGTAGAGATTGTTAGGTTCTTTACTGAACTGAACCATTTGATTTCCATTTCCAAATTCTTTGAAGTCACCATCAGCTTTAGTTCAAAGACATACAAAATAGAGATCCTCTATTAGTTGAAAAGTCATCAATCATTGCTGCCATTGGGGAAACCGACAATCCTTCAATCTAATTCAAAATCTATTCATCCAAATCTTGTGAAATAGATTCTAATCAATTTATGCAATAATGCCTAAAATCTGCACTTGACAAGAAAACATACATGGAGGACCTTAGAAGCCAATAAATATGAATCATTTTTCTGCAAATTACTTTGTGAATCATAAAATTCAGACATTAGACAAAAAAAAAAAATGAAATCCAAGCAACAACCCAAATCTTAAAATTCCAAATTATCACAAAAATCACAAATTGTCATACCAAATGAACACCAAATAAATAAAGAACATGACCAAATCATGGATCTGAACTAAAAACTGAACAACATGACCAAATACAATTACTATCAACAAATACAATTAAAATCATACAAAAATAACTGAAACATGTGAAATTCAACATATAAACAAACAATTAATCCAAATTATTTCGCAAAACTTTAATCGAACAAACTAGATTTACTAAAAACAAGTCAAACTACAAATCAAAATCAAAAAATTCTTACAGCAAATATCCAACATGATTCAATCAATTTCTTCTCCGATCTTCACGAACCCAGAAAATCAATTATTTTTCTTTTTATTCTTCAAGACTTGTAATTTCTTATTCAAAGTCAATAATATTTTTATGAGCATGCCCTAGAATTTTTCAGAGATGAAAAGAAAAATGAAACTACTGCAGATTCTAGGGTTGTAAAACAAATGTGGATTATTTTTTTTGGGTGTTATTGAAAGTCGGATACTTTGGAGATGAGATTTTGGTTTAGGGATTTTAGGTATTATTAAGTTGCTGGTGGTCGTGTTCTGGTGGTGAGTGAATGGAGATGCAGAAGAAGAAAATATGGTGTGCTCGGGGTGATGAAGGTGGTAGATTGGTAGCTGTGGTGATGAGTGAATGGAAAAGAGAAGGGGGATTATCTTTGTTGGAAGAGATAATGAATATGGAAGAGAGAGGCGCAGAGGGTAGATTAAAAAGAGATAAACTTAGATAAAGTTTCGGTGGGACATAAATCTTGGGCTATGGAAACTATTTACTCTCACAGTGGTTTTTCAAATTCTGTATTTTTATAAAAATATCCCCTAAAAGAACTGTTGTTTCAAAGACAAGTTTTTATAAAACAACTATGTCTCACATCATATTTAGTTACGTCAGCCGAGTAGCAGTTGTTTTCATGAAGCTTAGGAAGTGGTAAAAAATTTGTTTTCCACTAGTGGTTAAAATAAAATTCTAGCATATTAAAGCGAATGACGCGATCTATAAACCTCAAAAACAACCGAGGTTGTGAAATACATTTAAAAAATATCAAAGGACCAAAGGTATATCCCGAATTATGAACATAACTTAGGTCAATAGAAAAATCCAAGAGAGAATTGAGAAAATAACCTACCAACATATCGGAAATTTTAAACCCAATAGGTCGATGATCAGACTATAAATTGCATCTCGGGATCGAGTATAAACCATGACAAAGGTAGGGAATAGGTCGATTAATCATTGTTATAAAAAGGTATGAGGTTTATGTCCATGATGACTAAAGTTATCAGACGGATAACGTTTAATTTAGGCCCGATCCGAAGGTCGGGATGCTCCGGATGGAAGAGTCATTAGACGGATGGGAAAGACTCACGATGTCCAATCCCGTTCACATACGCGAATAAATAAATGAATTCTTATACCGGTGAGCCAACATAAATCCATACCAGAACACACGGACGTCAGCTTCCCGTTTGTTTCTTAATTAATTAGCGCGGACGGACATAAATACTCCTTTCTTCTTCAAATTTGGAGTTCGCTGGAATACCTTCGTTCTTCACTGGAATACCTAACAATGGAATAATGCGATACCATTCTTCCATCCAACCCTGAAAACTAATAATATTTCTTTGGTTTTAGCTAATTCAAACAATTCTTTTCTTCACTCAAATTCTAACCCAGCATGAAGATTAGGTTGGTCGGGTTCATGAAATCTTGCATGGGTCCAGAAGTTAACTCTCGAAATTTTAACTTTGGTAACTCTCATGGCTTCTTGAGGGGTTTTATTTCCCTAATTGGTTGAATTTTATGTGCATTAGATCTAAGTCTTTTTGTTTGATTGGCTTTGGATAATATATTAATATTTTTTATTCAAGGAAATTTCGGAGGCAAAGTTGAATATGAAGGAGAAGAAGAATAAGAATAAGGTAAACATGTTAAAATCCTAGATATTTTTTTTATTCGTAAGGGTTTTTAGGTTTGAATTGATCTAAACAGATGTAGTAGGATACCGATTATGATAATAATGATAATGAAGATTGAAATCTTAAATTTACGCCCAGTTTTTGTTCCAGGGAGTGCAACCTACTGATGGGATCAGAGATTCAGAGGTACGTCAATGTCTATGATTATGTTATAGAATGGATGTGAATTAAAATTGAGAAAGGAAGAAATAGCTAATAATAACTGGGTTACTATGTGTAAAATACAATATCCTCGCCATTAGAGAAACAAATATTTGAAGAACAATTCTGCGACATCTGCATAGCAAGTATTAGTCACGTTGGGTCCCTAAAAATATGTGTTTCTCAAATTTGATGTCACCTAGATTTAGTCACGTATGCAATAGTATTTCAAGTATTTCAAGACTGTTGGTTAACAAATCAAAGAGAGATAAATACTAAAGCAAAAGCATTATACGCATACCTCTAACTGCATATGGTGCATAACTTAATTGAGAACCTTGATGCATTAATCTATTATTTGCAGTTAACTCGGGTTTACATTTTAAACAAAAGCGATCTTTCGCAATTATTTGTTTTTATGCACCAGCAGTGGTTAGCCTTGATTGTATTTATGCAGCTCGACCTTCTTGCACCAGAATAGAATAGTCTGTTAGCTTGGATAGTGAAATTCACCAAATTTAAGCATAAATTCATGTATATGAATTTATGCTTTTGGTGCTTCGGTGAGTTGTCTATTGGATTGGGTGCATACGTATTGACCGACGCGATTCTCTTAGCTAAGCCTAGAAATTTTAAGTTTGTTGTTGGACCCCCTTTTTTTTACTTTTTTCCAAACTCTGTTGCGTTTTGTCAGATTTTGTAGGGGCTTGCGGACAAACATCCAATTCGAATAATCTTCATCGTTTTTGAAGGTGTTTCCGATCGTTAAAACCTTGGATTTTTTTTTTTTTTGCTTCTTTCTTGCTTCTCTGTTGTGCATGTGATTCCAAATTACAGTTTGGTATGATGTATCTTAAGTACTAAACCAATGATAATCAATTGTTATTTCATGTCTCTAAAGTTTTCGTAGAAAAGGAAAAAAAAATGTTCTCTTAATGTAGTCAGTTCTTTTAATAACTGTTCGTTCTGATCGAAGGATTGTAGCCTGGACATTAATGTAGAAACTTATGTATTATTATAATTGGCAATCTCTTCTAGATATATTATATGCATAAAGTATATAATTTAAATTTACTAACAATTTTTGGTGTTTGGCACAGAACCTGCTTCGTTTTGAAGCACAAACCAGCACTGCATCTGATGTTAAGCTGATGATCACTTATCACCTTCTCAACGGAAACATTTATGTATTCTTGATTCTTTAAGTACTCGAGAGCTCTCATCGACACTTTTAAACCATGAAAAAGAGGAAGATATGAAAACACATGGAAGCATATATATCACTTGGGGATGATGCTGATGATGTTTAATTGGAGTCGAAAAGAAGGTGATTTTCTCTACTCAGATCAAATTTAGTTCCTTTGTCTTGATTGTCCATTAGTAAATTGCATATTGGAATTAAGCTTTGTTGCTCGGTAACATAGATAATTTGATTGAAACTTGAAGCAACTGCTGTCCCAAAAAGTTACACTCATCTCTTGGAAGAAAAGCAGGATATATTGTACACCTTTATTGACTCTTTGATGGTTATAGCATCAACTAGAAACTTCTAACACAGTTGTTACTTTAGAGAATTGTGTGTATACTTGATCCAGATGATTAATTAAAATCTATTTTGATTTTCAATATGGGGTTGGTTTGCTTCTGAGAGTGTGTATGCGAGGTACAAGCTTGATGATTTTTGGTACTATCGCATAATTTTTGATGATTTTAGTGATATCGCTTATTTTATGATGCATTAGTTTATCGATATATTCATTTATAACCATCAAATTCCAGGTAGACTTATTGACTGGAATGTTACGTTTGGCTAAAATTCTTGGGCGGACATTATCAGTTCACTTGGATAAACATGTAATTGTAGTCTCTCTCCTGATGCATAAACATGCTTATTAGGGGTACAAACACAAGAAATACGTATGACCACATCTACAGATGATGAGCTTGCAAATGATCCTCTTAGTTCATGGTTTTGAGCATTAGCAAAGGACTATGCTCTTGGTCATGCTTCTTTCCTAGGTATTAATCTTTATATGTTAAAAATATTTTGAGTTATCATTGTCTAAATGGGTATATGGTCCTTACGCTAGCAATTGTAACGATCGCATGGAAATGCAGGTAACATCTATGTAGATGGTCGGTGGGCTACTAGGGATGCACCGATGTACTCTGTTGTGTCTCTAGAGGATGTCATCATTGCAAAGCCTATGTGAGTTGAAGGTACCAATGTTAAATGTTGGTGTTCAATAAAAAGGAATTTCTAATCTGCTAAGGACGATGATGGCATATTATTTTTATTTTTGTTGAAGTACTACATTTCAATTACTCGGCGCTTCTTATTCTTCGTAGGGATGCAGAAGATCGTATTATCATGAATTCTTCAACACGGGAATCAAGTGGAAGCGTTGGATGCGGTTTAGAAAGGTTAGAGACCGGCATAACCTTTTGATGAGGTACTTTAAATTCCTTGGATAGTTTGTTCCAAGACTGTGATACTCATCTTATGCATTTCAGCTTTTTGAATGGACTTGATACAGAACGATCGCCACTGGGTTGTTATAGTTGTAATTGACAATGTTTATAGTTTTGTGTTAACTTAATAATTACTTTTATTGGCCTGCTTTATGAACCCACTACTGTCCATTTGATATTGGAAAGAAGATACGCTGACACCACAACTTTGTTCCCCAAGTTGTTATTTGAATCTTCTCTAAATATTCTTATGATTTTGGATAGGCAAGTTGTTTTTAATAGTTATTGTTTAGCTTAATTTGAGGGTGATTAGTGTTGCTTTGGGATGAGGTGCATACAATACTCATTTGCAACTAGCAAAGTTGTTCGGGTTTGAATCTATATAGGCGTTCCTAATAATAAACCGAGTTGTACCATTACATGTTGAAGCTGACTAATTTTTTTTTTTTAAAAAATAGCGATCGGCCCGGTTGACAATGGGTCTATAAATCATCGGATTAACCAACAACAGGTATGGATTATTTAACAATCAGATGGGAATTTGATTTTGTTCAGTAGGATCGATCTAATGGGTCTTATTGATCGTGGTATCACCCTGAGTTATGATAATCGAAGAAATTACAAGGTATGGAGTTTTGTTAACGAAATTACAGATCTTTTGTATAGTTCGTAGAACTTCAAGAGGGAAATATTGTAGTTCT